>CM069859.1:87156863-87711863 GCA_036172795.1 Pelodytes ibericus
TGGTAGAAGAAAGCCCGAACAAATATACCATATAAATTTACTTAAACCCTGGACAGACAGAGAGGTCTTGATGGCCATGACAGACAAAGTTCCTCAGACCAAAGCAGACAAAGTACCAGAGGTTAACATTGCTGACACTCTAGCACCTAATCAGCAAAATGAGGTCCGAGAGTTTGTTGCTAGAAATCGGGATGTGCTTTCTCCAGTACCAGGAAGGACTCATGTTATCGAACATGACATAATTACGGAACCTGGAAAAAGGGTTAACTACTTGAAACCCTACCGAATCCCAGAGGCCAGAAAAGAAGCCATTAAAGCAGAGGTCCGAAAGATGCTTGAGCTAGGGGTTATCGAGGAATCACAAAGTGAATGGAGTAATCCTATAGTGTTGGTACCCAAGCCAAACGGAGAAATCAGATTCTGTAATGATTTCAGAAAATTAAATGAGATATCAAAATTTGATGCTTATCCCATGCCTAGGGTTGATGACCTAATAGAGAGATTAGGACGATACAGATATCTGACTACATTAGATCTGACTAAAGGTTATTGGCAAGTTCTCTTAACAATGCTGGCCAAAGAAAAAACTGCTTTTTCCACACCAGAAGGATTGTTTCACTATAAAGTCTTACCATTTGGATTGCATGGTGCACCTGCCACCTTCCAAAGAATGATGGATAGAATCCTTAGACCCCATAGTGAATATGCGGCTGCCTACCTTGATGATGTGGTTATACACAGCCCAGATTGGGAAACGCACCTTTCCCGAGTTCAGGCAGTAATAAAGTCTATACGAGATGCAGGTCTAACTGCCAATCCATCCAAATGTACGATAGGTTTGGAAGAAGCTAAGTATTTGGGCTTCACTATTGGGAGGGGTCTCCTGAAACCACAGAAAAGTAAGATAGATGCTATTTGGGATTGGCCACGTCCTGTGACAAAGAAACAAGTCAGGGCATTTCTAGGCTTAGTGGGCTACTACCGTAGATTCATACCTAACTTTGCTACAATCGCAGCCCATTGACAGAGCTAACTAAGGCAAAAGGCCCTGTTATGATCAAATGGACACCCGAGATAGAGAAGGCATTTAGTGCCCTGAAGGAGGTTTTGTGTGCGGACCCAATTTTGGTTGCCCCAGATTTTACAAAATAATTTTTGGTACAGACAGATGCATCTGATGTGGGACTAGGAGCGGTTCTTTCTCAAGTACACAGAGGAGAAGAACATCCCATTATGTACCTGAGCAAAAAGCTGAATCCCCATGAACAGAGATACTCAGTGGTTGAGAAAGAATGCTTGGCCATAAAATGGGCACTAGAAACACTTAAGTATTATCTATTGGAGAGAAGGTTCAAACTTGTCACAGATCATGCACCCTTGACGTGGATGAGACAAAACAAGGAAACAAATGCCAGAGTAACTAGGTGGTTCCTTAGTCTTCAGCCATATAACTTCTCTATGGAGCATAGAGCTGGTAAAGACCAGGGGAATGCAGATGGTTTGTCCAGAGTCCATTGTTTGTGGTCAAAGGTCGCTACGACCGATGGGTCTAAGCTGGTGGGGAGGATATGTGACAGAGTCTATGGGAGGGTAATAGAAGGAAGGTATGTAGGATCCAGAATCCTACATAGCCTGTACTCATTCACCTGCCCCAATTAGCAACTGCTGAGGCTTTAATTAGCTGATCTCAGAGTAGAAAGAAGAGATACAATCTGACCTGCAGTGAGAGAGCAGGTCTGTGCAGAGTAGCACCAGTGAAAGGGCTAAAGGTTGGTGAAACCAATGTTTATTTTGTTGCTTAGATTATTACCCTGGTTTAGTAAGGGGCATTACTTTATGTGTAGTAAGTGCTCGAATCTGAGCTAGGATTTTGTTTGTAGATTTTTCCTTTATGTTTTGCTGCATGGATTTATTTTGAGTCCAATGTGAATAAACCACACTGTTGTTTTGCATACAATTACTGTTGTTCTATACCTGTTACCCTAGAGGACTGTGTTGCTTTGCCCTAAAGGTCACAATATATAGATAAAATAGATAAACACCTATGCAAACCTTTTCATATTTAATATAAATGCAATTGAAAAATGCATTTCTGTTTTGAAATTACCTTCCTCTGTCCCACTTTATTTAAATTCCTCTTCTCTCCTTTCATTATTACCCTCACATCACTTGCCACAGCAGGCACATTGTCCCTACAGGACTTGACACTGCACCCTCATGACTTGCCACTGCACCAACATCGCACCCACCCAATTTTCCACTGCACCAGGGGTGGTCGAGGAAAACACAGATGGCCAAGAGTGAGAGGAAAAGACAGACGAACATTTGCAGTGCCCTTCCCAGGATCAGACTCTGGATTTGCCCCTGCACTGCACCCACAGGACTTGCCACATCACCCACATAAATTGCCATTTCAACCAAACACAGGACTTGTAATTCACCCATGTAACACCCTCAGGATTTCACATTTATCATAGGACTTGTTATGCAAACACAGGGCTGGCCTTAAGTGTTCCGGTGTCCTATGCGGGCCACCCCTCCTACACTCTACCCTCATGTCTGTCTGTCTTCTCTCCATTCGTGTATGTCTCTCTCCCTTCCCATGTTTGTCCCTTTTCTCTTTCTTGCCATGTCTGTCTCTCTTCAAACACCCTATTTTATATCTTTCTTCCTTCCCATGGATGTCTCTCCTCTCCCCACACCACATGTCTGCTTATCTCTCATCTTCCCACCACATATGTCCTTCCCCCATATCTGTTATCCCTCTTTACCCTCCCCATATCTCTTTCGCTCTCCTTCCTCTCCTCACACTTTTCCCTCTCCTCATACTTCTTTTCCTCACCTTCCCCTCCCCATATGTCTTTCCCTCTTCCCATATATGCTCTTTTTCTTCCGTCACCCCATTCCTATTCTCTCACCCTCACCCATATCTGTTCTCTCTCACCCCCTCCCCATCTATGTTTTCTCTCCCCCCTCCTCTGTTCTCTCTCCCCATCCTCCATCTCTGTTCTCTATACACCCTCCCCATCTCTGTTCTCTATACCCCTCCTCCTCATCTATGTTCTATCACCTCCTCCTCATCTCTGTTCTATCCCCTTTGCCCCATCTCTGTTCTATCCCCTCCTTCCCAATTTCTCATCTCTCTCCCCTCTCCATTTTCTGTTCTCTCCCCCATGACGATAAGGAACCCTAGAGCAGCCTCTCCCCTAGGTGTATCATCCTGAAGGGGAACGTTGCTGAGACCGGGGTCGTCAGTGACTATATCTCCCCCAGGATGCTGGTCTCAGTAGAGGGACTTTTCAAAGTGAGGCTGAAGGGGCAGTAGCTGGTAGCATACTGTGACCAAAGCCAGGGCAGTCCTCTACTCACTGGGAGGGAGGCAGGTATTGACCCCTCTGCCTCCAAGTGCAGCCTTTACAAAGGCGCCAAGTAACAAGCTCAGTGCTGACAGATCTGAAGACTCTGCTGCAGGAATGGACACACATCAGTATAGGAGTGGAACAGGAATGAACATTTATTTGATAACAGCACAGATATTTATACACAGACAATGCGATATCAACTAAGGGGAAGGCACAGGGGAAACTAACACATGGTAAGCCTCAAATAGAGAGACTCATTTAAAACAGGTAATTAGAATATGATATATCATAATCACACCTTAAAATACAGACACTTAATGAACACAACATAACAGTAGGGCATACAATGGGGAAATCGTGCCTCACACCTTTCAGGATACAAAGGTGCCAAGTTCAGATACCTCCAGAGAACACTCAGATACAAAAGAACACTCAATGACTTTTATAAAGCCAATGGGGAATCTGACATAATGACAAGAATACATTTAACACATATTAACCAGATACTGGATATTTAAAATATTGCAACAGCAACATACTGTATTTACTAGAATCAAATGCGCACCTTTTTTCACCAAACTGTGTCTCCAAAATCTGAGTGTGCATTACAATCGATGGTGCATTAGATTCGGTTATGTTTTATGTTGCAACTTAAACCCAAAAAAATGAAATTTTGCTATTAACAAAAACGAAAGCACAACGCAATAAAGACAAACTATGCATGCGTACTACCCTCTCTTACTTGTAGAAATTCCATCATATTGTTGTATAGCAGTGTCATTCATAATAAAACTATGGTAAATTGGTAGCAAGGTGTCAAATTTGGAAGTGAGCATTAGGTTTGAAGGTGCATTGGATTCGTGTAAATACGGTAATAACATTCTATAGCACCTCTGAGAGACTGGAGTGTGAAGGACAGGAGACAATCTCAACCTGGGGAACACAATGGCTTAGCTGACATCTTGAGGGAACTAGTCCTGGGCACCCTGTGTTAGACATCCAGCTGTACTGAAGACAGGGTGCTGCTGGTGGCACCAAAGTGTACTCTCATAACTATCACACACACAGACAACATCCATAGTCTATTGGGAGGAGGTGGGCCATTAATTATCTCCAAGAACCCCAGTGAGGGAGGGTTTTCCGTCACACCCCCATCTCTGTTCTCTCCCCCCTCCTCCTTTTTCCCCCCCTCCTCCTTTGTTCTCCCTCCCATTCTTACTGGAAACGTGGAGGAGCTGCACAGCATTAGCTCTGTGTGTTAAACACACATGGAGCTCAGTAAGTGCTGCTCGTGCTCCCCGTATGCTCCCCGTGTGTAGCGATTAAGCAGGGGAAATCCAATGCCCTTCATCATCACTAAGTGCAGGGAGCATGAGCAGCACTTACTGAGCTCCTTGTGTGTTTAACACATGGAGCTAATGCTGCCCACTGCTACCCCATGAAGCAGCATCCTCCTGTCCGGCCATGCAGAGGGCTGGTGAGGAGAAAACTTTGGATCTCCACAGCCAGTGCATCTACCAGCAAGTTGTTTTTTTTTAAGTGGTGGGCGCCCCCTGGGGTGTTGCGCCTTGTGAGGTCGCACACCCCAAAGGCCAGCCCTGTGCAAACATATTGCATCCACAAAACTTGCCACTGCATCCGTACAGCACCAACTGGACTTCCCACATGACTTGCCACTGTACCTACCTTTTACCCACAGGTCTTATCTTTACAACCACATAGCACTCACAGGACTTGCCATTGTACCCATAGACCATACCAGTGCACACATGTATCACTCTGTGTCACTGAATTGAGAGGCCCATGTGAAATAATTTAAAAAATAAAACTATAATAAAATTGTAAGTGCATTTCACATATATTAAAAGACATAAGATAAGCAGGACCCACCCCTTTAAAAATGAGTGCAAACTGAATTGAATGCTTTTACCTTTCTTAAAGGTTTATCTATAAATAAATTACCATTCAGATATGGTTCAAAATCAGAAAAAAATATAATAATTTGATATAAATTCAATGACATGTAACACATAAAATATAACAGTGTATTACACATATTTTCCATGGACTTTTGGACCTTTGAACTAGCCGAGTGTGATTTTGCTTTGTTTCTTTTTCAAATCATCACATCAGTACACTAAAACCTGTATTTCAGAAGAGCTTGGTTTCTTCATAGACAATGTTGCTTAGTGCAATATGTTTTATTTATGTATGCTACTTTGCTACATCGATATCCATCCATGTAATGTGTGTTTTTCCATTTTCATCGCCAAATGCAGCATCCCACTGTAAGCTTATGTGTGCTCTGAGAATACTTTGTTTTATGTTGTAATGGTGTGGTGGTGGAAAAATGTACATAACACAGAGACGATATAATAACCAGCTGCAAATTATTACAGTTTATGGGATTGCTCAAGTAATAAGGTCCTATGGTCCCATTCTGGATGCTTTGTTTTTATGTACTTTCTTATGAAACAGCAACTTTGAATGAGGTTCCTTTATTTTATCCCAATACACAAGGGAATCAGGAAACAGCTACAAAAAAAAGTTGCATATTTTCTTGAAGTCACATAAAAATGCGAGAGTTTCTTCCACATTATAATGATATATGATGCTGCACCTGCCAATACATCAAAGTACTTCATTACTGGCCAGTCGAAACTATACATTTTACTTCTATTAACCTTAATCTTCTATTCTGTATTACATGTGATGGATCAAAAGCTCTCCTTATACAGAGATTTCTGCTATTTGTAGTTTATCTTGAAACCATTAATGGAAAAGCTGTATTGGTTTGGGGTGCATCTTAGCAGAATGCTTAAAATAAGAGACACATGTTTTAAATGTGTCTGTGGTGTAGTAGTTTTTTCACATGTGGCTTGATATGATATGATATGAAACAACTTTCAATGGAAAATGAATAATTTGTGTAATATGATCAAAATACAGTGATTTAGTTGTTTGCTTTCTCGATGACATAGGTAATTTACTCCGTAAGCCAATTCTTCTAGCAATTTTCCGGTTAATATGCCTTGATCCCACATTCCAGCATCTCTATCCCACACCATCTGATGTTACATGGTGTTGTCTTGTTATTGGAATATCATTACCTGTGCCTACTGTATATACAATAAGTGGACAGATAAACGTTTTTTCTATTTCCCTCAATGTAAAGCATTTGTGTTTTATTTACATTTTCTATGTTTACATATACTGAGTGGAAGTATTTTCTTAAAGGTAAAATATGAAGGCTTTATACCACATTCGAGCTGAGACCTGTTCCTCCTATACATCCGGACATCAGTGGCACTCAAGGCATTTTTACATCTATATTTGTGAGTGCATAACCCATGGGAAGAATCTGGACATATTTTGCTTTATAATATAGACATATTTCACTATATTGTTTCTTTCACTTCCTTACATATACCATTTGTTAAATGTAGATCTGATCATCCTGAGAAATATCTATGGCTATATACACAAGACTATATATATTTCGTATATTTATACATTCATTTATCCATTTGGTGGTGACTGATTGTCAGGCTTTCATTTTTAATTTTGTTTTTTTTTTTACTCGCGATCGCGTCATCAGGCCACGCCCCTTTGTTAGGTCACGCCCCTTCAATGACGCGATCTTCCTGTGACTATAAATAACAGTCTGCAACAGACACAAATCGCTGAGTATTGTCTTTAGCAGCTGTTGTTCCTGACTCTTTAGCTCCAAGCTACCTAAGAGTATCTTGCTACTTTCATTTTTGATTACCTGTTGCTGACCCGGATATCCTCAACCATTCTGATTTCTCCAATCCTGACCTTTGGCTTCCTCACTCGAATTGTGTACTTCTCCAATCCTCTGAATACGGACCGTCCCTGTTATCCTGCATTTTTCTCTATCACCTAATCGCAAGTACCTTCCATATCTTCAATCAAGTGTTCCATCATATTTTTTTACTTTATACTTCAATCAAGTTACATATATTTTTCCATATTAATTCAAACCATTTATTTTTCTCTGCAATCAATATCAGTCAGTTTTTCTTCTTTTTGCTGCTAAACTTTAATACAAGAATTGCTTAAACGATATACCTTGTGTGGATTGTCATTTATTTCTGCAGTTGAGTTTCCAAATATTCTTAAAGTCACAGCTACCCTGACACTGATAATATATTTTTAGTTTAAGCACACCCTCACTCCACTAGCGCTGACACATATTCATTTCAAATATATAACACTTACACTACATAATAACCAGTTGCAAATCATTATAGTTTATGGGATTGCTCCTATGATCGCTTTCTGGGTGCTTTGTTTTTCTGTACTTCATAATAAAACAGTAACAATGGAGGGGGAACTTTATTTTATTCCAACACACATGGGAATCCGCATACAGCTACAAAAACAGGTTCTAAATTTTATTGAAGCCACATAACATAAAATTGAGAAAAACTGAGTTTCTTTCACATTATAATGATATATGAAGCTGCACCTGCCAATACATTAAAGTACTTCATTATTGGCCAGTCCAAACTAAACATTTTACTTCTATTAACATTAATCTTCTACACTGTATTAACTGTGATGGGCCAAAGGCTCTTCTTATACAGACACATTCCTGCTATTTGTTGTTCTATCTTGAAACCATTGATGAAAAAGCTGTATTGGTATGGGGTGCATAACCCAGCAAAGCAGAATTGCAGCAAATGCATACATTAAAAGACACATATTATTCAAATGTGCATCATTTATTACAAACCAGTGGTCATGCCCCCACTCACAGTCCAGGATTTAGATTTTAAAGTTGGTAAAGTGGGTAGATCTTGGATTGTTAGGAGGGCATGAGGACTGGTTTGGGAACCGTTGCTCTAGCAAATCTTTACTGCCTCTTAGTTCTGTGACAGCAAATACATCATTGTATTTATAAATATAACATATTAGTTGTAATCATTTTTGTCTGTGGTACTGACAACCAATAGACATGCATAAAGTTATATTAAAATGAGTCAAAATAAACTACAAAGTTCTGATTCATATCATTTCTAGGTCATGAAGGAAAAAAAAGAGAAAATGTCAAGTACAACGGAAGAAAAAAAGCACATTGTTACATCACAAAGCTAATTAGTAGGCAGTAGTTTTGTATATCATGGGCTTCAAAATATTGAAGTAAAGATCCAAGGTTTTATGCTCTGCCAGCCTGACTTCTTGAATTATCTGTCAACTGAGCCTTGGTTTTACTAATCAGTGTGCTTTATTACTGTTAAAAAAATTGTTTGTGTCTGGAGACTGGATTTGGAAAACCATGGTCTTTGGAAAGTTGAAACTGTTACTACACAAAAAAGTTAAAAATATGATTGTTGAATCTATCGGCAGTCAAAAAATGGCTTGTGCTCTCACTAATGTAACAGTGTAGATACAGGTTTAGATACAAGAAATAACTAATATCTGTGTTCATTGCATTTTACCAAAATAGAAGACCTAGAATTAGCATTCTGTATCAACTGACCTAAGATTTGTGTTTAAAAAAAGAGAAAACACACACACCATTTTAGACTCTTCTCGGATTAACAAGTTCTAAATTTGTACACAAACACACACATTTATTTCCACACATCCTTCTTCATTATATACTTGTAGCTAAGCACACCTCCCATCTTCATGTTTGCTAAAAGCTATAGCTTGATATCTTTTTATGGTCATGCCTCCATAGCACCTTTATATAGAGACCAGGAGAGCGCTAACACAACACTATATAGTCGTAAATCCTAAAAAGGATGTTTCTAATGAGAACAAAGGGTTTATAAACTTTACAGTAATGTGCTAAAATAAATTATGAATGAGTGTTCTTTAATGGATTAAGGAACTAAAATGTTCTAAATACAAATTTTCAATAAAAATTTACAGTTTTAAACAAATTGAGTTACATTCAATGCTGGTCGTCCACGAATCCGATTACTATCACAATGGGACGAAATAAAAAGAACCCATCCAGTCCTAAGACCACAGGGCACCAGCAAAAGACTCCTTCGTCATCTATGAACTTCTTCCGCACCCTGGCAATACTAGCGCCGTCACTTGATGATAGGCCTCAAACACCCACACAGGCCTCCTCATTGGATGACAGCACGCCTTCCACCCTGGAACAGAACCAACAGTTGCCAGAAGATACACAGGAATATATTTTCGAATCTGATGCAATGAAAAGCAATTTTGCCAAACTGAGACAAGTGTTTAGGGAGGAGGTCGGGCAGGCAGTTACAGTTGAACTGGGTGGCCTGAAAGAGAGCATTTGTTGTCTGGAACACAAAATCCAATTCATGGACACAGACATCAGCGACCTGCAAACAAAAGTAGGTGAGGCTGCAGAAAGGCCAAGTACGACCGCAATGACGGACCTAATAAAATCCATGGAGGATCTAGACAACAGAGGCAGATGGCGCAATGTCCGCATCCACAGCCTAGCCAAACTGGAAGACCAGAGTGGCCTAGAGACATCCCTGACACAGCTGTTCAACACAATCATGGGACAAACACCCAACACAATCATATGCTTCTCTAGGGCACACAGAGCCCTGCGTCACCCTGGAAGCACCCTTTCACGCTTATGACCCAAATAAATGGTGAGACTCACTACTACCAAACACTTCCCTCTCTATTTTTTGCTGATTTACATATTGGAAAATATTGGTGATTTTGGTGGACACTGGGTGCAGAACCACAAGGATGAGTGGCCTCCACACCGCCAGTATGAGGGTATTTATTAAACATATTTTTTACTTCCAACAGTATTTTTTGCCAACCCCACTGGACTCGTTTCAGAGATCACTGGCTCCCACAGGTTCGCAAGTGGTTGGCCAACTACAGACAAATGACATCGACCACTGCTCCACTGTGGACTAAATCATCCTCATCTACAGTGACTGCACCGAAGAAAGCCTACAGGACATACTAATACGGTATCCAATCGTGCAACCGGAACTAGGGTAGTTGCCCCACCCCCCCAAAAAACAGGAGCTATTGCTTAGGCATTTCCCAAATATACACCCCACCTGGTAGTCTGTCTAAGTGAGACTCCAAGAAACCAAGATATATAGCCATGCTGATAAGCCATCCTGGCATTCTAAGCCTGGGTGACACAATGACTTACTCCACTACCCACCCATCATCCTGAGCATATATGTCTCTTACTGAATGCCATGCCTCCCAATATTCCGCCAACATTCCAGACAAGATATTATACCCTTCTAAGCATGCTGGCAGATAACATTAAAATGTTCCTGGATTTTATGTGGCATGCCACAGAGACACAAATTATATCATAGCCATTTACTATGTTTTTCTGTGTATTTTCTTTCACTTAAAGTCATGATATTTATGCCAATATTACTTCAATGATTTGCTTTATGTACACTACATTTCCTTTGACAGAATGGTATAGGATGTGCCGGACGACCCCCTTTGTCATCAATCCAATGTTACACCCACAAATGCCAAATTACGATGAGGGTACTCTTATCTTGGGGGGAGACTTAAATATGCCTCTGAACCCTAGAAAAGACACCTCTAAAGGAACATCAAGCATCCCTACACATCTCCTTCACCACACGAGATACACTCTACACCACTATAGATTGATGGACTGCTGGAGAGCTCTGTATGCAGATGACAGGGACTATACATTTTACTCCACCCCACACAACTTATATAATTGTAAATTTTTTCCTCCAACACCATGTTGCACGCCCTTATCCACACGGTTCATATCTGACGGTTCATGGTCTTATCATAGCCATACAATCACCTATTTACAGACCTACACAGGCCTCATGGAGGCTAAATGACTCATTCTTAACTAATCGGCTCACCGCTGAAGACACATCTACATGCCTTAAATGTTACTTTTTAGAAAACTCGACAGGAGATGTCCCAGACCTAACAACATAGGAAGCACATAAATGCATGATAAGGAGACATTACATTTCCAAGGCTGCTGCATGGAAAAAGGAACAGCAAGAAGCAATACTCAAACGTCCAACAGACATACACACTCTGGTGCAAAATCATAAGGCAACCACAGACCCTACCATATAACAGCAGCTACTAAAAGGCAGCAACTCTCTCAACTCATAAACACAAAACTACAGAGACAAGCTATAAAGTTTTTTTAAGATTATGGGAACAAATGCGGGAGACTACTAGCATTTATAAACAATGTGCAACCTACATCCCACAGGTGAAATCCATTAGGAACTCCACAAACTGTTATTTACCTAAATATACCTTACACAAATTCACCACACACTGTGAATCCATCTATAACTTGCACCCCCAAGACACCAACAAAGCACCAGACAAAAGACCAGAACAAATAGAAATATATCTCCGTAAACATGTCTATCCCAGAGGAAATGTTTCTTTTCCTGGAACGATCAATTACCAACTTGGAATTGGAAGAGGTGTTAAAACAATCTAACATGGGTAAAAGTCCAGGACCATACGGTTTACCGTTGGGATATTATAAAAAAAATTGAGACATACAGTCCCCACATTTTATCAAAGGATTTAACGCCATCCCCACTGGTGCCCAAAAACACGATCACACAACATTGGCCTATTTTCTTTATTAAACATTATATTTTTATTCTGATTGTATAAAATAGAGCATTACAAAAGAAATACTTAAAAATATTATACACAGATAAAAAAAACAGACACACAATTTATAGGAAAAAAAATAATTCTAGTAACAGCAAGCATATACAGCTATTCCATCAAGATCACAGTTTAGGCATGTTAGTTATTTTATCTATCCAATAATAGAAATTAAGGTGCCATAAATTAAGGTGTAATTTTTCCATATTCCTTTTCCCATCCACATAGTGTGCTGTCGAGCAAAGTGGAAGAAAAAAAAGGGTGGTGGGGGTTCTCCTCTCTGTGATGTTTCTGTCCAGTATGCTGAAAAAGCATTTGATTGAGTTAACTGGGACTTCATGAGAGCGACCCTGGGACAATATGGTCTTGGCCCTAATATCATGGCTTGGCTTAGTGCCTTATATCACAAATTGGCAGCATGGGTATGGGTGAACAGGATCCTCAGCGAACACTTTGCCATTCATAACGGCACCCACCAGTGATGCCCGTTATCCCCCATTCTATTTTCCATAACTCTTGAGCCATTCTTGTAGGCTATACAATCTAACCCCATGATTAGAGGATTCCAGACCAACTCCCACAAATACAAAAAGGCTGCATATCAACAGTGAAATGTGTAAAGGAGGCGCTCCAAATATTTTCAATAGGGCAGCTATTGGGTCCCCAGCGCACCGAGCGCCCACCCATGGATTTCCCCCGAATCCTTCAGGGACATGGCACTCACACACCCAACAATAGCACCTACTCTATGAATATTACACAGGACGGCTAAGATGCACAGCACAACCACTCACCCTTCTCATCTTACTCCACTGAGAGGCAACCTGGATTTTACCCCAGGTACCTACTCACCTGGGCTACAAACACAACTACACATTGCAGATATCAAACCCAACTTTCTCCACTTTAGTCCAACATCTGCCCTCATCACTTTCCCATTTCAACTATAAACAAATCACACATTACAAATGACACCTCCCATAACCACACAACCAAACAAGCAATAAAACATGGCTGGAGGCAATGTGTATATCACAGAACCCCCTAGTTCGTGGGAGATCATGCATCTATGCCCAACTTGTTGCTGATACCTCATGTCCGAAAACAATGGGACAATGGGAAGATGCATTCAACACATCATTTCCCCCGATCCCCCGGACAGAATTCTGCTTTTGGCTCTCAAGGGCACAAAGGCTACTAAGTATCAGGAGATCAATTATAAAATAATCTCCCAGTGGTACAGGTCCCCCTACCAACTGCTCCCCATGAGACCATCTGTAGACCCACAGTGCTGGAGATGTGAGGTCGACATAGGTACGGACATACACATTTGATGGACTTTCCCAAAAATAAGGGATTATTGGAACATGGTGCACTTAATGGTCACAAAATTAGATTGCTAAACCTACCCAAACAGGGTTGAAGCTTTGATTCTGTCCCTGCATGGAATGTCCGTGCCTTAATGAAAAAAATCCCTGACTAAGAACCTTCTGATTGTGACTAAAACATTGATAACCATTTATTGGAAAACCAAAACAATGCCATCCAAACAGGAATGGACAGCTAGCCTCTTCCACGGACACATCGGACACCTGTCTAAGGACATGGTATTATTGGAATGAATTTATAATGCAGGATGGAGGGCTGAGGGAGAACATACCTCCTACCTTGGTCTAGACGTACCCACATTTATATTCCGGCTTACGCATCTCCAACTTAAGACCTCACTTTATCTGGGACGCCTCCCCCCTACTCCCTCCCCCCTTTTACTACCCTGCGAACACAAATATTAATTTCCCCCACAAACCATTACCGTATTAGTTCAAATGGTGTATGGGATTTAGTTCCTTATGCAAGATAAACACTAGACAACCAATGTCTGAATGCCCTGATTTTAATTACGACTGTTAAAATGTCAGGTTTCTGTGCTGTAAAAAAATGAGACAAAGATAAATAATTTCAGAACTTTTTCCACCTTTAATGTGACCCATAAACTGTACAACTCAATTGAAAAACAAACTGAAATCTTTTAAGTAGAGGGAAGAAAAAATATAAAAATAAAATAATGTGGTTGCATAAGTGTGCACACCCTTAACAGCACTCAGTCTTTTTGGGTATGAGTCTATCAGCATGGCACATTTTGACTTGGCAAGATTTGCCCACTCTTCTTTGCAAAAACACTCAGGGCATTTGCGAGGGCATCTCCTGTGCACAGCCCTCTTCAGATCACCCCACAGATTTTCAATCGGATTCAGGTCTGGGCTCTGGCTGGGCCATTCCAAAACTTGAATCTTCTTCTGGTGAAGCCATTCTTTTGTTGATTTGGATGTATGCTTTGGGTCGTTGACATGCTGAAATATGAAGTTCCTCTTCATGTTCAGCTTTCTAGCAGAAGCCTCAAGATTTTGTGCCAATATTGACTGGTATTTGGAACTGTTCATAATTTCCTCTATCTTAACTAAGGCCCCAGTTCCAGCTGCAGAAAAACAGCCCCAAAGCATGATGCTGCCACCACCATGCTTCACTGTGGGTATGGTGTTCTTTTGGTGATTTGCAGTGTTGTTTTTGCGCCAAACATATCTTTTGGAATTATGGCCAAAAAGTTTAACCTTGGTTTCATCAGTCCATTATACCTTTTCCCACATGCTTTTGGGAGACTTCAGATGTGTTTTTGCAAAATGTAGCCTGGCTTGGATGTTTTTCTTCGTAAGAAAAGGCTTTCGTCTTGCCACTCTACCCCATAGCCCAGACATATGAAGAATATGGGAGATTGTTGTCACATGTACCACACAACGAGTACTTGCCAGATATTCCTGCAGCTCCTTTAATGTTGCTGTAGGCCTCTTGGTAGCCTCCCAGACCAGTTTTCTTCTCGTCTTTCCATCAATTTTGGAGGGAGCTCCAGTTTTTGGTAATGTCCCTGTTGTGCCATATTTTCTCCACTTGATGATGACTGTCTTCACTGTGTTCCATGGTATATCTAATGCCTTGGAAATTCTTTTGTACCCTTCTCCTGACTGATACCTTTTAACAATGAGATCCCTCTGATGCTTTGGAAGCTCCCTGTGGACCATGGCTTTTGCTGTGGGATGCAACTAAGAAAATGTCAGGAAAGACCAACTAGAGCAGCTGAACTTTTTTGGGGGTTAATCAGAGGCACTTTAAATTATGGCAGGTGTATGCTGACTCCTATTTAACATGATTTGGAATGTGAGTGCTTAATTCTGAACACAGCTACATCCCCAGTTATAAGAGGGTGTGCACATTTATGCAACCACTTTATTTTATTTTTATATTTTTTCTTCCCTCTATCTAAAAGATTTCAGTTTGTTTTTAAATTGAGTTGTACAGTTTATAGGTCACATCAAAGGTGGAAAAAGTTCTGAAATGATTTATCTTTGTCTAATTTTTTTACAGCACAGAAACCTGACATTTTAACAGGGGTGTGTAGACTTTTTATATCCACTGTATATGTTATCACCAATACTGTTAATCTATGACTCTATGCAACTCGATTGTACCTGTAAGTGCCTTAATTCTGTACTCTACCCCTCCCTACCAACCCTTCCGACACTTTGTTCACCCCTCAGCCATCTGATGTTCAATTCTCAGTCATCACCCCATTTCCCCCTTTACAATTGCTGAAAAACAATAAAAACGTTACTTTATTAAAAAATGTTCTAAAAAAATATCCACCCTTGGAGTGCCATGAGGTTGGTTACTGAAAATCACTGTCCACTCCCCTGGCACACAAAGGGGTGCTCTGTGGATAAACATATATATTTTAAAATGTCCCTGAATATCTGCAATGGCCTCGAGTCCTCATTTTCAGCTCCAGGAAAGGGACTATCCAAAAATACATTTTTTTTCCCTAATAAAAAAATAGCGCCTCAAGTAATTACAGAAACGCATTCTTTTTGCGGCATGGGGCTAGGCTAGGGGACAATTATACTCCAAGGTCCCTAGCATTAATTAAAAATATTTAGGGTAATAATGGCGTTTTTTTAAGAAGACGCTATTCTGTTACAGTCAAACTAGTGCTATAATCCACATAAATTCTGTGTTCAGTTTGCATTAAATCAAAAGTTATTCCATTTGGAATAACGTGTGATTTTAACTTTTTTCATCTATGCTGACAGAATGCAGTTTGCTAACATCTTGTGCTATATTTAAAGCTACATTTTCCAATGTACATGTGGTGTAAAAGAAATGAATACCTTTCTTGTGCTTTCTTTATTATCTTTTTCTTTAGTTGTGTCAAGGCATAGAAGTATACGTGTCTACCACAGCATAAAAATCTTGTGAGAATACATTTATCTAGTATTCTCATTACACCGCAAGTAAGAAAAATCTCTTGAATCTATATTATTCTATTAGGACTAGTTACTGGGCAAATAGTTTTGAGGCACTTTAATATATCACCCATATAGAAAAATGTTTTTTTCTCTTCTGCTGGCATTACAGCACTTGACAAATATCAGTGATAATGTCAGTGTTAAACATTTAGTATTCTGTGACTGACATAGTTCTAAAAAACATGGAGGGATGCTATATTTTCCTTTTTTTTTTTTATTTCCCTTTTTTTTTTCAACAACATGATCACATTTCCTTTGCTGGCTATACATTTAAAAAGCCGGAATCCACTTTGTCTGTTCATTCTGTCATGACATATGGAAGTTCATAGCTAGGTCAAGTAAAATTATACAGCTACTGATTTATAAAGAAAAACAATCTGTTTTTATTTATGTTCAATACAATTGCTACTGAATGCAGTGACACTAAAGACAAAAAATGTCCAAGTTATTGTGCTATTTCTGGACACTGATGATGACAGTTTGAAGGTATCTGGTTATTTGAATGGACTGAGTATTAAAGCAATTGGTATTATACTGATGCTAGCAAACATTCCTATAATAGAGTGTAAATATAGAACAATATTTCATGCCTCTTTTTATAGTCGGAAATTAAATATTCAATATATAGTCTATAGCAGGGGTAGGCAACTTTGGCACTCCAGATATTGTGGACTACGTTTCCCTTGCTGCTTTTGCCAGCAATTATGGGAGATTGCCTAACACTAGTCTATAGTCTATTACATTTAAATGAATGTGTCCATTATTTCTATATAAGGTGTAGAAATCAATCTGAGATTTGAACCTTTGGAGTGCTAAAAGGGTGTACAATGCCTACTATATCTGTATGACTCTCAAATGAGTTAAATGAAGGCTTACCATCAGTTTGTAAGGTTGCATTGCAGTACAATGTTCAGATATTCTACAGAACAATAAACGGTTAAAAAAAAACTTCAGAGCACACAATGCAAGAATTACCATTCTATTTGTAAAACAAATGTGTTCACCAAGTGTCTTTCATACATAATAAACTTTCTACACAGAAATTGATGTGCCACATTTGATATTTATTCCACTAAATTATAATTCAGAGACTGACTATAGTTTGTGTCCTTATTTTTAAGCAGTGTAAGGACATATTTGTATTAGTTTATATTTCTACATTGCTCTTTCTACTTAAAATAGTGCATAATGACATCCCTTTCCTTCTGACTTCCCACCAAAAATATAAGAAATCAAGCATATTTACTTTTTATTTTTGTTCAAGAGGTCCACAACCTAAGTGTGCAAAAATAACCATTTTTATATTTTAGGGATGCACTTGGAAACCCTAGTGGATAAACAGTTATCAGATTTTTTCCAATAAGTGAAATAAACAGAGTTCATAACTTTTTCTTTGTAGGAACAATATCAACATATTTACATGAGATTAAACTTAATTTTTAAACAGAAATGATAATTTATGATAAATATATGCAATATTCTCTGCCATATTTATTTCAAACTACTTTGAATTTGAAATTTGTTTCTGCTTCTGTTACTATTCTTTAGCTCCTAGAAATATTTGTTTGCTGTTCACTCCTTAGATAGGCAAATAGACTTTTCTAAAAGCTGTCATTTAAAATTCACAGTAAATTTGCCTGTAAAAGATTTTTCATTATTCAGGACCATTCCATCTTGAAAACTACTTCCATTTTCCCATGCATTTTAAAGTTAAATAATTATAAATTCATACGTATTAATTCAAATTGTAATATCTACATGCAATCATGCAGAATGTCCATGGGGAACCAGTTCATTAATCAAGGCAAGCATCCCATAAAAAATACCTTAATTAAATAGTTAATTTCCCCATGAACACGTTAGATTTACAAATGCTTAAGGATAGCATGTAAAAGTATAGGTATTCCTCAAAAATATGACTGACCATACTTGCAAATGCACGGAATTATAAACAGGGAAGTTAAGATAACATCTATTCTGGTTCATAGTGAGAAAGCTGCTTAGGGTTCAAATAATTAGACAGAGGTAAAATGTGGGCCTTTAATGAAGTGTGGTGGAGTCTATTAGAAAGAATTAAAGCTCATCAAAAGCTGTTGAGATTACAAATTAGTTTGTTAGCATAACATTCAACATTGTTTTTTTTTAATGAAGTTTCCTCTCTAATTAAGATCCCTCTCTGAGGTAACCAAATTGGGAAAATAATCTTGCATTATTTTAGTATGCTATTGGAAAATCTTATCATTCATGCCAGACAGATTGTTTAATTATGTATGTTGTCTTAGATTTTAAAAAAAGTTTAATTTGGATTGTTTTTTTGCATCATGCTGAATCTTTTTCTGCTGGTGAAGTGTTTTTCTGGCTGTTGATATGATATTTTTTGAAGAGCAAGATAGGAGCAGGTTATATTGACAGCATCATGAGTCATTTTATTATATAAATATTTTGTAACAAGGAGTGAAACAAGCAGCAGTACAACTGTATAAAACTGGCACACACATAAACAGTGTCAAAAATGGCACAATTGCCATGTGCTCTAATGTATAAAGCTTACTGGGGATAAAAATAAGGCGTTTGGTCTAAATGCGTGGGTGTTTTGACTAATTTACACATGTAAATACTTGATATATATTGTAACGGACCGTCTACGGACGTAGTAGGCCCTCTGTCTGTTGTGTGAAATCACCTCTTTAGCCCTCAATTAAAGCTCAGCATTCACCCAGCAAGTCTTTCCTGCACCCTTGCTCTTTGTACCCAAATAGACAGGGCATCTAGCAGTTAGGTACAGCAAGAAGAAAAACTATTTTATTTGTGAAACCACAACGACTTATAAAAAGACATAAACATGACATCACAGACATTAGTATACAATGGGGGGGATGAAACTAAGCATAGTTCTCCAACTAGCTGGGGCTAGGAAAACATTAGACATTCAGAGTGCAAACCAAATAGGAATTAACATACAGTTAGTAGACCTAATTACAATACACACAGTAATGTACACAACATAATCAGTTTACCAGTTAATCCAGTTACTACAGAACAATGGATGTTGGAGTAAACTATTGGAGTCACTGTCACATTATAAACCTTCAGAGTGGTCTACTAACAGAATTAAACATTACACATAACCAATATACTAACAGAATATAACTAACTAATAATATTAACGTATTTTGTTATGGCACATTCCTTACCCAGGTGGTCTGTTCATTCATGAGTTGGTTCGGTAGAATCAATCTACCGAACACCCAGGACAGAAAGGCACGAACAAGCCTTTCTGCAGGGGAAAATACAAACTTTTACCATGGGGCCATAGTCCAGAGGCAGCAGGCGAGCAACCAGGCTTCTCCAGAACATAGTGGCGAGGTTGGTTCCGCCACATATATAAATACTTTGACTAATTTACATATGTTTATTTAATCAAAACAGAGAACACTACTGCTTTTTCTTGCATTTTGGGTATCCACACCATAATTGAGATTTTCAATCAAGCAGTACTGAATTGAATTTATCCAAATGAAAATTAGTATTTCTTTTTTTTTTTTTTTTTTACAATGTTTCTATTTCTGGCACTATAATTTGAATATATATATGTTTCCCCAACAACACTCTATATATTATTCCCCAAATAATTTTGTTTCCTAGACTTTTATTTCTCCTTCTCTGCACTCCTTTTAAATTTTGTTTCTTGCTCTATTTAAGTGGGAATAGTGGTGATTTCCCATCTAAAAGTGATCTGCGAACGAAAAAAAAAAAAAATACATATATACAATTTACATTTGTAGCACCTAACACTTAATCTTGATTAATAAAAATTATAGCTGTACCACCATATCTCTATCTTTCTGACACTTTCGTGTGCACAAATTTTTACTTACCCACAAAGTGTTTAGATGTATCGTTTGTTTTTAAATGTAATTGTGACTAAATGCTAAAAAAAAGTATTTTGATCAGACAGATGGATAATATTGTGGACTGTCCAAAAAATGTGTCTCTATCATATAAGACTATAGTGAAAAAAGCACTTTCTATCCTAATTTTTATTTGGAATGGTGGTATGGATCAGAATTAAATTCTGGGAACTATTCACTAAAAATGAACCGTGGGTGAGTTATTGAGATTCTGGTCAATTGTCACTGGATAATACTTAGTTAGATTTTAACAATGAAGTCGAGGACCAGCTCTGTTCTTCTGGCAGCAGTAACCAACCACAATGCACAGTGAAGAAATGAAATGTTCATCTTACGTCATGTTTAGTGATTAGGTCACTTTTACTGCCAATGTGTACTACTGGCCATTTTGCCATGCATTCCCTGAGCACATGATAATGAATGAAGAAGGCTGTAAGAGCTCTGTGGGGGCTATTCACTACCACTGAACTGACAAGGGAATTGCAAATATCTGGTATTCATAGATGATTTGGGAAAATAAGCAAGCTGAACAATATTGCAACTCAGCATTTAACGTCTGATTTTTTTCAGCTCGCTTCTAGTTGTTTTTTAGTGAACAGCTATCAGAGAAGTACTAATTTGTGAAACACTACAAAAAACATCAAAAAAGCTGGATAGTGTCACTAATGCCATAAAAAAAAACATTTTAACTCTTTAGTAACTTGTGGGGATAAAAGTCAATACTGTAATTTCTCTAACGTTTATATTCCAAATATCTAAAAATCAATATCATGGGACAGTAAAAGTGCAACATCCTCCCAGCAATTCACTCTTTCATGAATAAATCCTGTAGGGCAGTTCAACTCACACTTTAAAGAGCAGCATATTGATCTTTTATCTAGCGCTGTCTAGAACCTCCTGGTAGCTGTAGCAGGCTCCACTCTACTCCAATAGAACCAAATTATTGGGAAGAAGATAGGAGAATATCCTATATTAGTAGCAAATTTATAAAAATGAATTAATTAAAAACTCTAACAATAATGAAATAAAGTAATTCACCAACCCAGTCCCAATACTGAGAAGTCATTGTGCTATCTCAGTTAAAGAGCTGCTGGCCTAACATTCTTTAGTAAAAAACCTTCAGGCAAAAAATACATTATGTCTACATAGATATAGTTTTAAAGCACTTTATGATTTTTTTTTCCTGATGGTTTCTACTACTAAAGTATACTGATATACAACTATGTGTTATATTTGTGTGTGTGTGTGTGTGTGTGTGTGTATATATATATATATATACCGTATTTGCTTGATTATAAGACAATGTTTTTTTCAGAATTTATTTTCTGAAAACTACCCCTCGTCTTATAATCGAGGTCTTCTTATAATCTGACCTCAAATTGAGATCAGATTATAAGACATGGATCCAGGTCCCCAGCAGAGCTGCAGGGGACCTGGATCCCCCTCTCTGACAGCAGGGAAAGTCTGCGCGATGAGCGCAGACTCCCCTGCTTCCGCCCGGCACGACTGCCGGGGCTTCTGTGAAGAAGCCGGGTACTTCCGCTTTCGTCACAGAAGTCCCGGCGAGCGTGCCGGGCGGCAGCAGGGGAGGTCTGCGCTCATCGCGCAGACATCCTCTGCTGCCCCACTAGCCACCAGGGTAAATCGGGCAGCTGGGGGATGTCTGCACGATACGTGCAGACATCCTCCATGCTGCCCGACACGGACCAGCTGTCCATCATAATAGACTGCCGTGTCGGGCAGCATGGAGGATGTCTGCACGTATCGTGCAGACATTCCCCGGCTGCCCCCACTAGCCACCAGGGATCGACTTCAAGGTGAGGGGGAGGGAGGGGGCAGAGAGACAGGGGAGGGGGGGAGAGAGACAGGGGGAGGGAGGGGGGAAGAGACAGAGACAGGGGGAGGGAGGGGGGCAGTGACAGAGACAGGGGGAGGGAGGGGGGCAGAAACAGAAACAGGGGATGGGGGCAGAGACAGGGGGAGGGAGGGGGGGCAGAGACAGGGGGAGGGAGGGGGGCAGAGAGGGAGGGGGGGAGACAGAGCAACAAGGGAAGGGAGGGGGGAAGAGAGCTACAAGGGGGGGAAGAGACAGAGGGAGGTGGGGAAGAGAGAAACAAGGGGGGTGAGAGACAGCAGAGAAGGGGGAATCAAAGGGAGGGGGAGAGAGACAAAGCTGGGGGCAAGGGAAAGAGAGGCAGAATTGGCACATAAAAGGAAATAAAAACAAATGCATTTTTTTGATATAATTTTTTATTAAAAAAGCAATTTACATGTGAATATATACAAGTTTAACATTTTTCCTATAGGGTAGTCTTATATTCAGGCTTTTAGTTTTTTTCCTAAAAGAATATCCAAAGTTTGGGGGGTCGTCTTATAATCAGGGTCGTCTTATAATCGAGCAAATACGGTATATATATATATATATACATATATATATACATATATATATTGTGGCAGACTGGCTGGGCCTTTGTTCATAAATCACAAAGAGGAGGTCTTTTTAACCAGTATGTGTTAGTCTTTATTCAGCATGATGGCTGTACTTCAGGCATTGCAAAGCATTGAAACAAATGGAAAATAAAATCCTACTCCACTCTAGAGACTGACTAATATAAAAGTTCCCTCTCTATTCCACTGTGCAGCTAAGCAGGCCCCATTATTTCAATAACCAAAATAAAGACTTGGAAAATACTTTTGCGTGCTTCACAGTTTGACAGTCTCTTTGCATCTCAGGCAGTGGCATCCCGAGGGGGGTGCAGGGGGTGCGGACCCCACCAGGTGACACCTCCAGCGGGGGTGACACCCGTGCTGCCGGCATCACCCTGCACCGCACTGCTTAACTTTTTTTTTTTTTCTGGCAGCCACATCTGCTGGATTCAGCCGCCAGAAAAAAAATCACTGCGACCGGATGTGACGTTACGGCACCTCCGGTGACTGTGTTTCCCTCCTCTGTGCAGGAGGGAACAATACACGGAGACGTCCGGCTGTGGACATGGAGCAGCAGCCAGGCGGTAAGTACTGGGGAAGGGGGGAGGAGGGAGGAATGGGCAAATTGGCCGGGGGCATCTGAATGACACAATAATACAGTATTGAATGGTATTTGAATTGCACAATATTGCTGGGCTCTGAATGGCACAATATTACTGGCATCTGAATGGCATAATATTACTGGGCTCTGAATGGCACAATATTACTGGCATCTGAATGGCACAATATTACTGGGCTCTGAATGGCACACTATTACTGGTATCTGATTGGCACAATATTACTGGCATCTGAATGGCACAATATTACTGGGCTCTGAATGGCACAATATTACTGGCATCTGAATGGCACAATATTACTGGTATTTGAATGGCACAATATTACTGGTATCTGAATGGCACAATATTCCTGGTATCTGAATGGCACAATATTACTGGTATTTGAATCACACAATATTACTGGCATATGAATGGCACAATAATACTGGCATCTTAATGGCACAATGGTATTGGCATCTGAATGGCACAATAATACTGGCATATTAATGGGCAAATTGGCTGTGGCTTATTAATGACAAAATGATACTGGCATATAATTGGGCAAATTGGCTGTTATAGAGAAAGAGAGATGTCTGTATGTATAGATATGATTTGTTTTAGAATTGTACAATTGTCACCTTGTGAGGCTCCTGTGTGTTGCATAATTAATGGCGGTCCCATGTGTGGCATAATTATGGGGCGCTTGTGTGTGGCATATTTATTGGGCCCCATGTGTGGCATAATTAAGGGACTCTTTTGTGTGGCATAACTATGGGGCACCTGTGTGTGTGGCATAATTAATTGGGCAGAGGTGAGGCATAAATAGTGGGGCTCTGGTGTGGCATAATTTATGGGGCTCTGGTGTGTCATAGTTATGGGGCTCCTGTGTGTGTCATAGTTATGGGGCTCCTGTGTGTGTCATAGTTATGGGGCTCCTGTGTGGCATAGGCCATCGAACTGGCATTACTAAGGAATCTTTTTGGCATTGTCTTGGAGGAAATCCAGGGGGGTGACACCATGAGTTTCCGCATCGGGTGACACCAACCCTAGTGACGCCTCTGATCTCAGGCCCACAACTTCTATGTTTCATCCTCAACTTTTCACAGGTCAGAGAGCAGAGAGTGATTTGAGTGCACCTTACCTATCTTTTTTAGGTTATACATTGTTACTTTTTTCTAGTTTGAGACACTAGAGGAAATGGGCACAGCTGGGTTAACAGGCAATGTGTATTTATATTTTAGGTAAATAATGTAACATTAAGTATATTTGAGGTACATGAACAAAAGAATACCGGAGGTCTAGCTGAAGAGAACACAAATCAATCAAACAAGAAGCTTAAATAATAAATGTAAAAATTAGAAAATGTTAAAGGAACCATCTGCAGCCACATTATAATCAAGTACATTTAACAGACATATTATGATTTTAATAATTATGTATTTGTTATACATTTTTCATTAGACGAAAAACATCTTTCCATTATTACAATTAAATAGATTAATTAAAATAAAATAAGTACTTTTGATAAACACAGTTTTTCTGTTTTAGTCACAGGTGTGTAATTATATGCTTTGTTAGATAGAAAAAAAATCTGTCTGAATATTTATTTTAAAAGTAGAAATAAAAGTAAAGGTTTCCTGGGACAAAGAAAGCATACAGCAGCTGAGAGTATTGATCAGAGTTTTGCACCAATGCTGACCAAAGCCTTTCACAGTTTACCTTCCCGGATTGGACAGGATCAGAAACAGTGAAAGCCAAATTGTTTTAGACCACTCTTGTATAATGCAGCAATGTTGAACAAAAGAAAAATTAAGACATTATGCCTACAGTAGCTCAGGTTCCCAACCTCCAACACCAGCATTGGCCAAGTCAGCATCTGCTTAGCTTCTGAGATCAGGCATACTAACAGCACATTGTCCACAGTTAACCCCTTAACGCTAATGTACTGCAAAGTCCTGTATGTCCTGAGTTTTTAGAACAAAGCTACATTCCTGCAGTTACTCTCAGAGGCTGATCAGAAGCAGCCTCTGAGAGTGCTTTCGCCTTCGCACCCCCCGCATGCATACGATCACCGCAAATGTGATTGTATGCGTTTTCAACACACATATGCACCGTGCCCAGCAGAGAGCGACGGAAGTGAGACTCATCTGTCACTCTGAAACTGTTGCTTGACTGCCCCTAGAGGCAATCAGCAACATTACAGTCAGAAAAATAAATAAATAAATAAAAGACAAAAGATAACCCTAGATCTAATAAACCTAGATCTAGGGTTAGGGTTATAATTAGGGTTACAGGGGGGTTCGGGTGAGTACTAGGGTTAGATTAAGGGGCGGGGGTAGATTTAGTGTTTGGGTAAATTTAGGGTTGGGGTTAAAAGGTCACTGTAGAAGAAATTGGTTAGAAAACAATATTGTTTATTGCCCTATTACTTTATTGCCCTATTACTTGAAATAAAATATAGGCAAACATGGAAATATTGGTATTTTTAAACTCAGGACAAATATTAGAAATATATAGACAGGGTCTTTTTTACTAATTGTAATTGTTTAAAAAAATCAGGTCAAACTTAGAAATAGTGTTTTTTATGGCATATTTTCATGATATTTTATATATTTTTTAATAGTATATTATATCATATGATGAAAATAATAGTATCAAATGAAAGCCCTACTCGTCCTTTAAAAAATGATATATAATTTGTGTGGGTATACTGAACACAAAGAAAGAAATTCACAGTTCAGTAAACATATGACAAAAATAATGGAATTCTGATCTTCAAGGTACATCAAATGCAGCATAGTACTCTGTCACTAAGGGGTTACACATCAAACCTTCAAGTGTAACTCTTGTACTATTCAGCAAAATAAAACATAGAAAAGAAGAAGATTAGACTTTTTTTCTGGGGAAATCAAATGATTATACAGAATGGATGTAAGGGAGATTGAGACAGTCCATGGGAATTCGTGTACTATACCCCAAAGGGGAACCATAGACAAAACAAGAATTAGAATTGTAAGTGGTTTTTTTTCCCCACTAATCAGTCTGTCGCCAATGTACTGACAAAGCCATCCATTCCAAAATTGAAAATGTAATACCTTAGTGACAGAAACTTTTTGAAATTATTCTACCCTTCTTGACAATGGGTTTTAACATTACTTTGTGTTTAGCTGTAATTTTCCTCTTTCTCACTTAACGTATCCACATGTTTTGCATACTGTTTTTATTGCCATAAAAGTGCTATCTTTAAATACTAATATTTTCTTCTTATCATACAATATATTATAGAAAAAGATACCACAGTGATTTTATCAGGCATTTAGGAAAATATTATAATAAAATAATTTACAGCTGCTCTTAAGACATCTATAAGGAACCTTTTATACCATGTACAAAAGAAAACAGATTTAGAATAGATGGAGCGCTATGATACACATACACCTCAAAAGTGTCAAATAATTTGGGAATACTTTTTTTTACAAATCTTTTGGTTGAAAAAGATATTTTCACTTGATTCGTGTGTGTATTTAATAATGATCCAAATCAGTAGAAGTCACCTTTGGTATTTAGAGGAGTTCTGTTCACAGTAGAATGCGGTTTGTTTGTTTTTTCATTTCTTTTTTAATCTTTATAATTCCATATTCTGTTGTAATTTTGTACTTTTGTATTTTAATATTAGATATGTTGGATGGTGCATATAATCATTTGAATGTGTCTGGCAACCCTTTATTATTTACAGGATATGAGTCTTTGAAGTATTCAGCATTCAGCATATATGCTATAGCATGCAACAGACAGGAAAATATAATATAGTGTAAAAAGTTATTTTAATATACGGTAAAGGCTAACATAGAAACATAGAAACATAGAATGTGTCGGCAGATAAGAACCATTCGGTCCATCTAGTCTGCCCAATTTTTTTTTTGAGTACTCTTATTAGTCCCACGTTCCCGGTCTTATAGCTAGGATAGTCTTGTGTCTATCCCACGCATGCTTAAAATCCTTGACTGTGTTTACCTCTACCACTTCAGGCTATTCCATACATCCACTACCCTCTCAGTAAAGTAATACTTCCTGATATTACTTTTAAATCGTTGCCCCTCTAATTTAAGACTATGTCCTCTAGTTGTGGTAGTTTTTCTTCTTTTAAATATACTCTCTTCCTTTACTGTGTTGATTCCCTTTATGTATTTAAATGTTTCTATCATATCCCCCCTGTTACGTCTTTCCTCCAAGCTATACATGTTAAGATGCTTTAACCTTTCCTGGTAAGTTTTATCCTTCAACCCATGAACCAGTTTAGTAGCCCTTCTCTGAACTCTCTCCAAAGTATCAATATCCTTCTGGAGATACGGTCTCCAGTACTGCGTACAATACTCCAAGTGAGGTCTCACCAGTGCTCTGTACAATGGCATGAGCACTTCCCTCTTCCTACTGCTAATACCTCTCGCTATGTAACCAATCATTCTGCTAGCATTTCCTGCTGCTCTATTGCATTGCCTACCTACCTTCAAGTCCTCTGAAATTATTACTCCTAAATCCCTTTCCTCAGATGTTGAGGTTAGGACTGTACCAAATAGTCTATATTCTGCTTTTGGGTTTTTACGCCCAAGGTGCATAATCTTGCACGTGTCCACATTAAATGTCAGTTGCCACTGCTCTGACCATTTTTCTAGTTTAGCTAAATCATTTGCCATTTGGCTTATCCCTCCATGAATATCAACCCTGCTGTAAATCTTTGTATCATCAGCAAAAAGACATACTTTGCCAACAAGATCTTCTGCAATATCGCTAATAAAAATATTAAAGAGAATGGGTCCAAGAACAGATCCCTGAGGTACCCCACTAGTAACACGACCTTGCATCGAATATACCCCATTGACTACAACCCTCTGTTGCCTGTCACTCAGCCATTGTCTAATCCATTCAACAATATTGAAATCCAAACTCAAAGATTTCAGTTTATTGATAAGCCTTCTATGTGCGACAGTGTCAAAAGCCTTACTGAAATCTACGTAAGCAATGTCTACTGCACCCCCCTTGATCTATTTTTTTAGTTACCCAATTAAAAAAATCAATAAGATTAGTTTGGCATGATCTCCTTGAAGTAAACCCATGCTGTCTCTGATCTTGAAATCCAAGCGACTTTAGATGTTCAACAATCCTATTCTTTAACAAGGTTTCCATTATTTTCCCCACTACTGAAGTAAGACTTACTGGTCTATAGTTGCCCGCCTCCTCCCTACTACCTTTCTTGTGAATGGGCACAACATTAGCTAATTTCCAATCTTCTGGAACTACTCCCGTTAACAATGATTGGTTAAATAAATCTGTTAACGGTTTTGCTAGTACACCACTAAGTTCTTTTAATAACTTTGGATGTATCCCATCAGGTCCCATCGACTTATTTGTCTTTACTTTAGACAGCTGAAGTAAAACCTCTTCCTCTGTAAACTTACATGCATCAAAAGACTCATTAGTCTTTTTCCCTAAATGAGGTCCCTTACTCTCATTTTCATTTGTAAAAACTGAAAAAAAATATTCATTAAGGCAGTCTGCTAAGCCTTTA
This sequence comes from Pelodytes ibericus, assembly GCA_036172795.1. Taxonomy (NCBI): domain Eukaryota; kingdom Metazoa; phylum Chordata; class Amphibia; order Anura; family Pelodytidae; genus Pelodytes; species Pelodytes ibericus. Next base: position 87,185,733 of record CM069859.1, read on the forward strand.
TCCTCTTCTACATAGCATCCTTCTTTTGTTTTTAATCTAACTAATCCTTGTTTTACTTTCCTTTTCTCATTTATGTATCTAAAAAATGTTTTATCCCCCTTTTTCACTGACTGGGCTATAGTCTCTTCTGTGTGTGCTTTGGAAGCTCTTATAGCTTGCTTTGCCTCTTTCTGCCTACTCTTATAGTCTCCGAATGGAGACTCTGGGGCTAAAGTATACTTTAGCCCCGAGACTCCAGGGCTATCACTGTTAAAAAAAAAAAATCTCCCCCGCAGAGCTTTCCCCCGTCTGGGACATAGTCCCAGAATCGGAGGTTTATGCTCGTGCGGGGGTGAGGAGGAGAGGCGCTGCTGCTGGCCCCTCCTCCTGGAGGTGCGGCCCACAAGCAAGTGCCTGCGGTGACCGCACCTCCTGGCCATACTGACAGCGCGACGGGTGCAAACTCCGCCCCCGTCGCACTGTGAGTCTGGCTGCGCGCCGGATGTGACATCCGGAAGAAGAAAGTGTCTCATCGGAGACGTCCTCCTCCCTGCAAACAAAGGTAATTTAGCAGGGAGGGGGACCACCGCTATAAGGTTTTTTTTTTTTTTTTTAAATATTTAAAAATGTGTGTTAGTGTCTGCGTGTAAGTGTGACTGTGTGGGTGAAGCAATGTGTATAAGTGTGTGTGTGTCAGGGTGTTTGCATAAGTGTATGAGGGTGTGTGTGTCAGGGTGTTTGCATAAGTGTATGAGGGTGTGTGTGTCAGGATGTGTGTGTCAGGGTATTTGCATAAGTGTATGAGGGTGTGTGTGTCAGGATGTGTGTGTCAGGGTATTTGCATAAGTGTATGAGGGTGTGTGTGTGTCAGGGTGTTTGCATAAGGTGTTTGCATAAGTGTATGAGGGTGTGTGTGTGTCAGGGTGTTTACATAAGTGTATGAGGGTGTGTGTGTCAGGATGTGTGTGTGTCAGGGTGTTTGCATAAGTGTATGAGGGTGTGTGTGTGTCAGGTTGTGTATGAGTAAGTGTGTGTGAGAAAGATATAGACGCTGTGTGAGATAGAGACGCTGTGGGAGATAGAGACGCTGTGGGAGATAGAGACGGAGAGTGTGAGAGAGAGAGATGGAGAGTGTGAGAGAGAGAGACGGAGAGTGTGGAGAGAGAGAGACGGAGAGTGTGAGAGAGAGAGACGGAGAGTGTGAGAGAGAGAGAGACGGAGAGAGAGACGGAGAGTGTGTGAGAGAGAGAGAGATGGAGAGTGTGAGAGAGAGAGAGACGGAGAGTGTGAGAGAAAGAGAGACGGAGAGAGAGAGAGAGACGCTGTGTGAGATAGACGGAGAGTGTGAGAGAGAGAGAGAGAGAGAGACGGAGAGTGAGAGAGAGAGACGGAGTGTGTGAGAGAGAGAGAGAGAGAGAGAGAGGCGGTGTGTGTTAGAAAGAGAGGGAGAGAGACAGGGTGCGTGAGACAGAGAGAGAGAGACGGGGTGAGATTGTGTGCGTCGGTGTGTGTGTCAGGATGTGTGTGTCAGGGTATTTGCATAAGTGTATGAGGGTGTGTGTGTCAGGATGTGTGTGTCAGGGTATTTGCATAAGTGTATGAGGGTGTGTGTCTGTCAGGGTGTTTGCATAAGGTGTTTGCATAAGTGTATGAGGGTGTGTGTGTGTCAGGGTGTTTACATAAGTGTATGAGGGTGTGTGTGTCAGGATGTGTGTGTGTCAGGGTGTTTGCATAAGTGTATGAGGGTGTGTGTGTGTCAGGTTGTGTATGCGTAAGTGTGTGTGAGAAAGATATAGACGCTGTGTAAGATAGAGACGCTGTGGGAGATAGAGACGCTGTGGGAGATAGAGACGGAGAGTGTGAGAGAGAGAGACGGAGAGTGTGAGAGAGAGAGACGGAGAGTGTGGAGAGAGAGAGACGGAGAGTGTGAGAGAGAGAGACGGAGAGTGTGAGAGAGAGAGAGACGGAGAGAGAGACGGAGAGTGTGAGAGAGAGAGACGGAGAGTGTGTGAGAGAGAGAGACGGAGAGTGTGTGAGAGAGAGAGACGGAGAGTGTGAGAGAGAGAGAGACGGAGAGTGTGAGAGAGAGAGAGAGACGGAGAGTGTGTGAGAGAGAGAGACGGAGAGTGTGAGAGAGAGAGAGACGGAGAGTGTGAGAGAGAGAGAGAGACGGAGAGTGTGAGATAGAGAGACTTAGAGTGTGAGAGACGGAGAGAGAGAGAGAGACGCTGTGTGAGATAGACGGTGAGTGTGAGAGAGAGAGAAAGAGACAGAGAGTGTGAGAGAGAGACGGAGTGTGTGAGAGAGAGAGAGAGAGAGGCGGTGTGTGTTAGAAAGAGAGGGAGAAAGACAGGGTGCGTGAGACAGAGAGAGAGAGATGGGGTGAGATTGTGTGCGTCTGTGATCATCTGGGCTCAAGCCCCTGATCATTTGTTGACCTAGCAACGCCCCTGCTGAGGAGTTTAAATATTGTGGAGATTAAACTACAGGCAGAGAGTTATGTCTCTAGTTGAATGCTGACCTTAAGATGAAACATCTGGAAAATATATGTATAGATATAACACAGTAAGAAAACACATTATTATGTTCTCAAAAGATCCAGGGCTAGAGCCTGTGGTGCACGTAATATTTGGGTTCCTTGTACTTGTTTATGATAGAAACGACAATTATTCCATTTAAATAACATAAAAATGGACATTGTTAATGTTGTAAATGACTATTTTAGCGGAAATGCCTCCTTTTAATGAAATGTCAACATCTACATAGGCCCATTATCAGCAACCATCACTCCTGTGTCCCAGTGTTAGCCAATCCAAAGTTAGTATTTTGAAAGACTAATTGGTCATTATAAAACCCTTTTGCAATTATGGTTAGCACAGCTGAAAATTGTGTTGGTTATATAACCAAACAAAAAAGAAGCATCAGAGTTTGTGGATTCGATTATAGACTCTTTGGGCCTAGATATATATATATATATTTGGGGGCATATATGGAAATGCCAAGCTGTTTTGGGACAAATATGGCACTGGCAAGCTAGGGGAAAAGATGACACTAACAAGCTGTTTGGAGAGATATATGTAACTGACACAGTGTTTTGGACAAATATGGAACATACAAGATATTTGGGAACATAGCATTTTATACACCACCATCTCTTGTGGTATAACAATGTAGGTAATGTCTATAGGTTAGCATCACATCAATGGTTATTGTTCACCATGAACAGGTGTTTGCGGACCCTCCTGCCATCATTCCATGTGTATCAATTCATGTCAAAAGTAGACAAGCAATGTGGCCATTCAAACCGAGGACATGAAATGGTACGGTAATTTTTTAAAATGTAATTATTATATCACTTTAATATATTTTTCAATTTTTTATACAATTTAATTTATTTTATTTAATTTCGGGAGGAGTTTGGCTATTTTCACAATAGCCCTCCCATTAACGTCTATGGTAGGACTTTGGCTAGGTCAGTTATTGCCGAAGTCCTCCTTAAATAAGCCTAGGACATTCCCATATAAGTCTATCAGAAGGACCAAGGCTAAAATGTTGGTAGCCGAACTCCTAAGGCACACATTTTAGGAATTCCAAACTTGCAGGAAAAGCTTCACATGGAGCTTCTTACAATGCAAGCAGGGGAAGCTAAGTGAGCAGAGGAGGGCTGTCTGGAGTAGGAAAGTATCTGAACAGCAGAGAGGTCTGTAGTGCACCTACAGCAACAAAAATGAAAGACCACCACTCGGTTGCAACGTTTCAATCCTTGCAGCTCTTTCTCAAGCCTAGTGTTTAAGTGTTTTGTCACAGCCTTATATAATGGATGTAATTAATTAACATGTATTTAATCCAATCAGGAGGAAAGGCAACAGGTGAAAAAAAAGTGCACCTACAACTTACTCTGCCTCCTGCAGTTTTCACTCAGGCAAGACACTTTTTTCCACTCAGATAAATGCTTAAAGAACACCTTTGATTGAAAGTGTATAAGCTATTATGTGTATTGTATACAAGTTCTGGTCTTTTTAGTAGTACCCTTTATTATTTATTGATTGGGTGCTTCCCTCCCTATATTTTAGTTGTAAACTTGAAGTTTTTGCAAAGGTTCTGGGTTTCATGCCGCCATCACAGGTGCTTCATAAATGGTGCCCTGAGAAAACTATAAATTACAGAAGTATCTCCGTGTATGTAAAATAGTCCTTGTGAGGGGTGCAGTTGAAGAGATCTCTTAAATCAAAATAAATTAGTGTTATGACCAGTAGTGGCAATAAGATGGTTCACACTAGTTCACGCAAACATGTTGCTAAAATGTTACAAGCTTTCCAAACTGGTCTCTGGGGCACAGAATCTTCAGTTTTCGTGTAGAGCTTCTTCTGAGGCATTGTCCTGGAATCGTACGTTTAAGCTCTTGCACGTCAAGTGGAACACATTGTTTTGAGAGCTCAAAGCGCTCAGAGACCAAACCCAGCGCAATGACATACTCACAGTGTGATGGCTACATGAAGGAAGCAGCTAGACGAGGAGATCACCCAGGCTAGCAAAACTATCATGCATTTACTGCTGCAGATTGGCTTCATAAACAAAGATTATACATTTACTACTGCAGAATGGCTTCATATATAAAGATGATGCATTTACTATTGCAGATTAGCTACATATACAAAGGTTATGAACTTACTCCAGCAGATTGGCCTCATATATAAAGCTTATGCATTTACTGCTGCAGCTTGGCTTCATCTACAAATGTTATGCATTTACAGCTGCTGATTTGTTAATGTACAAAGATTATGCATTTACTACTGCAGACTGGCTTCCCACACAAAGGTTGCATATTGTATTTGAAGCCCAAGAGAACCGAATGCTAAGACTTTTTAATCCCACTACTTGTTAGGACCCATATATATTGGAGTACTTTGATGCAGTGATTGGTTGAGCATGACAATATTGTGATTAAATCTCCAATTTTCTACCCTAAAATAGATGTTTTTATACAGCTTTAAGGGAAACAGTAGCTTTAAAAATGTCTTACCTCAGATCAGTGCACTGATGCTTCAACAGCGCAACTTAGTGTATGTATATGTATATATATATATATATATATATATATATATATATATATATTTATATATATATATAGTATACATTTATATATATGCTTGTTTGGGTGACTGCTTCCTTCCCTGTTTCTTTTTACATTTTAGAAATAATGTTAGATACTGTATGAATTAAACATAAGCTTGTATTTCATGGCAAGCACACCTATCCCCTTTACCACAATTTTAAAGACAGATTTAAAAATAATATAATGGAATGGTTCATCTACAGGAGACCTCCAGGCATGGTGTGTAAAGCTTTTTTCTAGAGGAAGAAATATGGTAGGGACTATCTCAAAATAGTCCAGTACTCAACAGAAAGAGGGATGCCCCATTTGAAAAGTGGGCAGATCAGTCTAAAAAAACAGTACAGGAAAATAAGTAAATTGAAACTGTACCTTATGACCTAGCGATTATCACTATAAAGGCTACTAGATTGTAAATAGTGAGACATTCAGGAATTTAATTTATTTTTTAAACAAACAAAACATACTTCTGCAATTTTGGAACTGAATGGTAATATTCAAATTATTAATAAATTACATGTTATTCCACAGGGATATACCATGTTAGAATTATAGCTCCTATATAAGAAATAAGAAGGTTATACACTGCTGCCTGCGCAAAGTGCAAAGTTCATCAAAGTACTGGATTTTAGTCAGATTTGATAAAATTGATAAATATTTATTATTAATAGAGATTTTAGCACTTGCTATGAACTTTACTTTCAAAACTTTTGTAAAATAAAAGAATGGTTATTTTGATCAGTTTCTTTGTCAAACAGTAGATATGCCGAATTCACCAAGATTTTCAAAAACTGTCTGCAGGTGTCATAAGGACTGATACTGTTTTGACGGCAAAGGGTGATCACACCAAATATTAATTTAATTCACAGTTTTCTTCTGTTCACTCACTTTACATTATATTATCAAAATGAGCACACAGTCACTATACTCTGATACCTCAGACAAAGAAAATTGTGCAAAAAAAAACAAAACATCAAGTGATCCAGCTGAAAAAAATACATACATAAAAATACATAAAGGAAATGCTTGATGCACTTTATGTGTGGCAAAATGAAAGCACTTACATCATTGGCCTGCTGCTCAAACTCTTTATTTGTACAATTATATATATATATATATATATATAATTATATTATGAGCAGCCTACTCTTAGTGCATCTTACAAATCACTCATTCCATGTATGTAGGATGCAAATACGCACAGACGCAATCCAATCAATTAATAATGGTGGGTACTTTGAGATCTCCACCCTGATTAATTAATTGCATTCTGTCTGTGCGTATATCCATCCTACATACTGCCGGGATGCACTCTGCATGGTCTGTAGGCAGCATTTGGAACGAATATGTGTCCCTGGAAACATGGCCAATGTTGGAAACTGTGCATGGCGAATCCCTGAGACACCGTCATCCAACTCTTTTCATGATTCTGTTTTGGTTATAACTTCAACCCCATGTTTTCCATCATAAAAATGTTTTTATCTATTATTATCTATAAATTAAAGTACTTTTTTGTTGGAAGAAATAAACCTTCTTTTTCACTTTTCAACATTTCAGCATATAACTTGCATTCATTGGATTTCTTGTTTCATCGTTCCTCAATCACAACTGGCATACAATAAAAAATGTAATACTTTTCAATTATATTATGAAATCATATTGCCTTCTGAACATGAAACTATGTAAAACAGACATGGATTTGCGAAAGCATTATTTAGTTCACCCGACACCTCAAGGCACACTCTCTATACTGCTACCAAAACTTTTTTTTAATGTGGTGGAGGAAGTCCAATTAAGCCTTCTCCAAATTAACAGCAAGCTGGAACCAAACAAGTACACTATACATGAAGCATGTAAGATGTAAATAAATATTTGTATTTAGATGACTAACTATAAGATAAAATAAATATTTTGCTGAACCACTAAATTGGGTGGCCCGTTTCACTTTTTACAAAGGACTTGTATGGAAAATATCAATGTACTGTATGCACTATTTAGTGGTTCATCAAACTATGTATGTTTCCTTGGTAGTGAGGTTTGGCTAGGAACATGTCACGTCAAAATTATTTTCAGCAAATTCACCAAGTAAGCTACATTTTTAGATATGTATGTAAATGTAAAATCATAAAATGCAACACTAACGCATAGAATATTTAAAAAAATTATCACAAAACCGTTGCTTTTACATAAACAATAATGGTAGGATAGAGTCTCATTTGGGAGCTCTGAAACGTTGAATTCCATCAACAGGTCTTCTTTAAATATGAATGTAAGATGTACCGCTGTATATGATCATATCACATTTTATATACGTTGCCAAACATATATCCCAATAATCCCAAATAATTAACATTTTAACTAAAATTAGTTGTGTTAAAGGCATAGGTAAAATAGGTGTAGACTACTTATGAGCTAACTGCTTTCCTGTTGTTACGTTCAGACCCGATATGTTGCTCTTTCCTCGATGTCAGCCTTATTCAATGTTTTGTTCGACAAAAGAAACATAGATTGCTATTCTGCTTGAAAATGTAAGAGCCAATTTACTGTTAGTCCACAGCTCTATCAAAGCTGAAAAATAAGTGTGTTAAATCATATAATAAGAGAACAGAAAAATTCAGCCCTGTTACTAATAGTTTTTAACCTTATCGGCTTTTTTACCAGACATAATTATCCTAAAAAGTATCTGAGGATTTTGCCTGAACCATTTCCTCTTGCAAAGAAGAGAACAGATATTTATCAAATTGTATATTTTTTCTGCACAAAACACATATGCAGAGGTTATTATTCTTAATTGTTGTGATAACCAAAAGAATTTGTAACTTTTAAAACGTTTTGGACAACTTTTTAACACTGAGCTAGTTAGAACCATGGTCAATTTAAATGAAATAAGAACGAATAGGCAGTTCATCAAAAAGAGAAATGTAATTTCCATTACTGGAGTCAAGAAATTAATACTTATCCTAGTAAAACAAAATTGACAATGCTTAATTGCTTTGTTTATTTTGTTTTTGAAAGCTTTGTGCCCCAAGAATGATTGAACTAAATTGGCATACATAATTTATTTATTTTTTAAACAAAAACACTTTTTTTTCTGATTTATAGAACATAGGTACTGCCAATGTCCATAACATCTTTCCATTTTAATCTGTCGGGGTTGACTGCTGCTAAATATTTTGTTAATGATAAATGGTTTGGATTGGCAATCAACAACATCTACATAAAATGGAAAGTATATCAACTCTAAAAACACTTGCATGCATGTAAATAACATCAATCAAACAAACATAAAGGGTAGACAAAAAGACAAATGGACTGTCAGCTTCAAAGTAAACTTCAACTTCATCAATACCACAATGCTAGAAATGTAATCTATGTTGAAAAACATAAGGAATAATTCAAGTATCCTGAATTATACAGGATCAGGTCCTAAGAACTTACTATAAATGTGTCAGGTGCAGTGTTTACTGGCAAAATAATAAGAGTGTTTTACAGGAAAGGTATGTTCATGTATTCTATCTTTTTAACGTATGTCCTGGGGATGATGTTTTTGCTTAAGATACATGGTATGTTAATATTACCCAATTTGATTGTATCTACCCCATAGGGAAAAAGGGCGGAGTTAATCCGCTGGGAAATAGACCTGCAATCCTGAAGGTATATGGGTGACTTGGTGGCCCAAAATCTTAATTTTGATATTATATTATTAAAATAGGTAACTCCAGTACTACATGCAAAGTAGAAATATTATCATCTATATTTTTTTGAAATATTACATAAATACTGCACTTCAAAACAAATCATGAGTAGTGTTGAGCGAACCCGAACTGCAAAGTTCGGGTTGGGTACCGAACACTATGATTTTTGGACCCCGGACCCGAACACGGACATTCCACTGTATATCCAGGTTGGAGTTCGGGGTTTGGCAATTAATATCGCCTTAAATTTAAAATTACTAGTGACTGGACAGCTATTGCCCCTAGTCACTTACCCCCCCCAATAAAATAAAAAAATCCTACCTACCCCCCCTCACCCTAATAATAGTGAGGGGGGTGGGCAGTAAGCTAACCTGTAAAAAAAAAAACCTATTTTATACTTACCATTTGAGGTCTTCTTTCTTCATTCTTCTTTCAGAGTGCTAGCCATTTTAGTGGGAAAATTCAAAATAACTTTCCCACGCTGTGTAAAATGACACAGAGCACTCTGATTGGTTGGATTGAAATCCAACCAATCAGAGTGCTAGCCATTTTAAACAGAGTGGGAAAATTCAAAATAACTTTCCCACGCTGTGTAAAATGACACAGAGCACTCTGATTGGTCGTTTTGTTTTTTTGCGGCGCGTATTATGGTTTTTTATTTGGCCTTTTTTGGGGCTAAAGAAAGAAAAAAGAAGAATGAAGAAAGAAGACCTCAAATGTTAAGTATAAAATAGTTTTTTTTTTTACAGGTTAGCTTATTGCCCACCCCCCTCACTATTATTAGGGTGAGGGGGGTAGTTAGGAATTTTTTATTTTATTGGGGGGGGGGGAGGTAAGTGACTAGGGGCTGGGCACCCCTAGTCACCTTATTAGGGTCCCCACCCGCCGGCCATGGGTGGGGACCGGGGGGGGGATACTAGGTCCCCCCATTATTCTTATTAGGGTCCCCACCCGCCGGCCATGGGTGGGGACCGGGGGGGGGGACACTAGGTCCCCTCCATCATTCTTATTAGGGTCTCCACTTGCCGGCCATGGGGGGTTACTGGGGGGGGACACACTAGGTCCCCCCCATAATTCTTATTAGGGTCCCCACCCGCCAGCCATGACACTAGGTCCCCCCCTCATTCTTATTATGGTCCTCTTTATAAACTCTATTTCGGTTTATAGAAAGCCAATAGCATTACATGGCTATTGGCTTTCTATAAACTGAAATAGAGTCCCCATTCATATGAATAGGTCAATTGACATATTCGTATGAATGGGGACACTCTTACCCACATTTTACTTCATTTTGCAGCCCTCTCCAGGACTTTTTTAGAGGCATTTCAGTGGCCAAAAGTTCGTGTCCCCATTGACTTCAATGGGGTTCGGGGTCAAGTTTGGGGTCAAGTTCGAGCACGGACCCGGACATTTTTTCTAAGTTCGGCCGAACCTGCCGAACCTGAACATCCAGGTATCTGCTCAACTCTAATCGTGAGAAATAAAACTAATAAGGACTCTTTTCTTCTGTTCCCTACCTAGAAATCATTATTCATTCTCGTTTCATTTGATATATGTAAAATAGTGGAGGGTAGCTTCATCTGTTTTATTAACAGCAAGTATTGTGGATACTGTTTTATTGCACTCACAGGGTGAGTCAAATTATTTTCCTCTTGCTACATAAATTTAAAAGACACCTGAACTATTGTTATACTTGTGCCTCTACTATAAACTCCAGTTGTGCTTCTGATATTAGCTCTGCCTCAGCTCTGAGGCACAGCTGATAATAAACCATATGATACACATCGGGTTTAAATATCCTTTAAGCTAAATTAAAAGGACTTCCTTGTAATCCAGGATTAAAGTAGTCCTTTTATTAATACAAAAACAAGAAAAACAATGTTCATAGGCAAACATTTTGTCTGTACAAAATTGATCAGAATTCAAAGGCTGACTAAAATCAGACTTTTCAATATATCATTGAGTATTGTTAATGTTGTTATCATAGTTCAGGCTGCAAGGTTCTCTGCCTGTAAGAAATGTCTCATCTCATCCAAGTGTATTTCCGATTTACAAATATTTGTGTTTTAGTAGGTTATGTTCTATAATCTATAAAAATATAATTACTCCTGTTACATGCTAGTGCTGGTTTGGTGTGATTTTTCAAACATTTGACATTCCAAAAGTCTTGCCAGTTGTCAACTGATTGAACTAGAGGTTGTCAGCTATAGGTAAAGTTCTCATACCATGACACCAGTGCACCTCTTAAGGTCTGTGACGATCCAAAAAAACATTTTTAAATTGTCCATCACATAATCCAGCAAATGTCCACCATGGACAATGTTTGTGGCTAACTGTTGTTTGACCTGTCAACATTCTTCCATGTTAGCCTTTAATAAAGCACTGCACACTGTGCTAGGTATCAATTGGATCCCTATATTTTTCTCTTGATTCAAACTACTCCAATATATGTGAATTTGGGGTATTAGTGCCCATATGCTGATTATCAGTCATTGACATTCTATGATTTTTTTGTAAATGTGTTTTCTGATCGGGTATTATTACTGTATTATTTATGACATTTACTGTGTGAAGGGTTTATAATTATATGTCTCAGAAGAGATGTTAGGCCACCATCTGGAGTGGATGTACCGCCAGAAGGAGAAGGTTCTGAAATCTCCTAATTGAATAAGTATACAATGGTACTGAAAAGTCCCAGTTGAACAACATCTGGGTTTTGGATGCTCCACAATATTGGCTGGCTAGGTGTTAAATATATCTCCTTTTGAGAGTAAATAATGTTATTAAAATAACAAACTAGCTACTAGCCTTCTCGAAATGTCTCAGGCTTATGCTTATCAAAAAAAAAAAAAAAAATACAAAGAGGGAGAAACTATAATTATCAAAAGGTCATTATGTACTGATTTGTAATACCAATGATCCAATAAATGAGAGATTCAGCCATGGAAAAAGTGAACTATGCTAATGTACAAAATAGCATATGATGCTGAAGAGATAAGCTGCATATTAATTTCTCTAGCTCCTTCTCCATTTCCTTTCCCTCATAACGTGTGCTTCATGTCTGCCAGTACTGCCCAAGCTATTTTCTGCTTTCATTCTCTCACTGTCTTTTCCATTTGAAGCCTCTTTGGATTTCTATAGTACTCTCTGCACCTCTTTGTTTCTTCTTTCATCCTAATTTCCACCTGTGACTGTAAGGGTAATTGAAAATGATGTGAAAGAGTGATGAACATAAAGGAGAAGGAGTCAAAGGGAATGGGAGGGGTAATGAGAAATTAAATATACATGGGTTGTTTACATGAGGTGAGGGTGTGAGATTAGAAAAGGATGTAAACATTAAAAGTAAGTGAGGGGTGTTTAACTGCAGGAATAACAGTTGAAATTGAGAAGTAAATTAGTAGGTGAGAGGACAGATGAAGTAAAGAAGGCAGAATTGAAGTAAATATTATGGAAGACAAAGGGATAACTTTAAATTGGAACTCAATAGAAGAGCAGGGGTATGATCTTATGCACGGGACCCAAACATTCTTATTGGCAGCCCTGGAAGAACATGAAACTAGCATGAAAAAGAGAGATTATATTGATTATGATGTGTAGGTAGCTTGACAGACAGACAGATGCAATATACCATTACAATGACATGAATATATGTGATCAGTCCCCTTTGATTAAATGCACATTTTTCCAAATACATTTTCTGGAACATAGTTATTATGTAGAAAAACACATTGTTCAAGTCTTGGGGAAGAAAAATTGATTACCAATCATCACCTCCATGAGCTGAATGACAGAATTTCCAGATAGTCTGAAACTTATCCAAAGGTGCTGTTCAAAATCATTTCCACATACTATTGTCTAAAATGAATGAGGTAGTGGAACTTATGTGAGAAAGTAGATGCATTCTGTTTCACTATTTACCAAACACAATGCTACTATTTGAAGATTGTATTTCCTACTTTGTTAGCAGGACTATCTGTATTATAGAGTAAAATAGAGGTGAAAGGAGTAAAAAGGACAGTATGTATAAAAACAGATTGCGAGCCTATAGGACATGTATGAGTAACTGAACCACAGATTACAAACTGTTTTAGAGCACTGCACTAGAGATGAGGACATTAAAGGAACCTCAGCTTTTAGGTATTTAGGGATTGAAGACAGGTACTACTTCTAATTAATTGTGATGAAAAAAATACAGCTGATTTTTATCTATAAAGTATTAACAAACTTACAACTTTATGTAAATGACAAATTATTGATGAAATGTTTCACAAAAAAAGCCTTTTGTTGCCAACACATAGAATATGAAACACTTCCTAAGTTTTTAACAACATAAACATGACCCTGAAGATCAAAAACAGCATAAGTGTAATTTTGTGTTCCTGGGACCAGATCACCCAGTGATCATAGAGTTCTCAGATTCCACAAACACAGAATTTTCTGCTGGAAAATTATAATGCTCCAACATCATTGGTGACTTGAAGTTTGGACACGGAGTGATTTGGCTCACTTTGAAAATCGGTTATGTTTATTCATAGTGACAAACTAAATTTAGCTGCTGCGAAATCCACAGCATATCTCATCGGGGGTAGGGTTGCCACTACAGGTCACAGTATATAGAAGTCATATGTGACCAGATGGAAATAAATTAATTAATGAGCATGATTCTGTTCATCTGTTCTATTGTTTACCTTTTGGTCACATATGCCTTGCATATATTTCAAGGCAGTAAGAAAAAGTGTGATTGGTAAAAAATGGTGGAGGTGGTAATCTAATCATAGGGGGCTTTGATGTGCTGCTGTTCACAGGACCTTCTATGCAGACCTTATGCAATGTCTGTGAGGATGATATAGAATGTCCTGTTGTGGAAACAGGATAAAGAAAACACCAAAATATTGAGCATATTTTTAAATAAAAAAATAACTTAGGAGGTTTGGACATTACTTATTTGATTTTAATGAACATCTTATTTGTTTTTAAACACAAATATAATGCAACTTTACTTAACCCCTTGCTGACATGGGATGGTCTAGGGAGTCCTGTCTGCAAAGCATTGACATAGGACGGTCTAGCATCAAAAGGCACACTGAAAGCAATTGTTTATTGCTTTCAGTGCTCCACCGGTAATTGCTATGATGTCACTGTGTCGAGGCATCATGCAATACTAAAAAAACAATGTTTTTAAAGAGCATATTCCTATTCATTGCTTCATATGCTCTCTCTATCTGTTGCAACACAAAAAAATACTTACCTGGCTCCAGATCTTCAGCCCTGTGGCCAAAGATGGTGCTGCTCTTCTAAGGGCAAGGGCACAGGAAGCAGGAAGTTGCTGCTTCCTGTGCTCTGGCGGGGGTTACAAGATTGCCTCATCATATAAGCAATCTGTAACTGCCATGCAGAATTTCAGGCAGTGGTGAGGCTCAGAGATGAGCCTCACCACTGCCTAGTCAGATAAATATTGGTAAAATATGGACAACTTTGGATCTGCCTCTCTCATCACTTGTGTTTTAGTGAGGGAGAGAGACGGATCAATTAGGCAAATTAGGTTAAAATAAAATAATACAAATGTAATTACATTTTGAGACCCAAGGGCTTTTATAAAAAAAAACAAAAAAACATTCCCTGCCATTGGTCACTGCATAAGCAGTGATCTTATACACCAGTACATGTTTTTCTTTTATTGTAAATTTTTTAGGGGTTATTTTTTTTGTACTGTAATTTATTACAGTGCTACAAAGGCTATTCTAAGATTTATTATCCTCTTCCTTGCCACAGATTACTGCAAAGCATTTTTTAGCTATCTGGACATTTTTAAATTTTAGTTTTATACTCGCTAGGGGTTAATTACACTCACTCGGGGGTTACGTGTAAAGTAAAAATATTTTTAATTTGTTTTAAGCTGTCAGAGCACATGTATAGCTATCAGTAACCAATTAGTGCCAATAAGTGGTCCGCCTGCTCAGATAAATATTTGTGAATATTGATCTGACCAATTCGGATCTGCCTCCCTCTCCTCATTTACATTTTTGTGAGGGAGAGAGACAGATCAATATTAGTGTTAAAATAAAATGTTATAAAATTGTGAGACCCAAGGGCTTTTATAACAGCGATTCCCTGTCTATTAAACCATTACCTGCCATTGATCATTTCATAAGCAGTGATCTTTCACAGCAACACATTTTTTGCTGTCTGTATTTTTTTTAAGGACTAATTTCTTTGCACTGTAAGTTATTACAGTACTACAAAGGCTCTTCTAAGAGATATTAATCTCTTCTTTGCTGTAGATCACTGTTTAGGCACTGATTCTGAGGACGCTGACACAGGGTCAGATTTTGACCCTGGTCAGCTTTATGATACATGATCCAGTGATGTATCAGTGGCTGCTGAGCTCTTTCCACAAGGTGTCATGAAGAATTATTTGATTTGGTTGGGGTAAATTACACTGGCTGGTGTCAAAACAATTGGTGTAGTGCATACCTGCATCTACTACCCAGTAGAGATGGTATGACATTTGTGATCTGAAAAGCTTTACAACTTGAGTGTTTCCTTTGAAGCTGAAACTGATGTTACAAGGTGTGAAATGTTACACTTAATAATAACTTACAGATTATAAATCATGACTCCTTTTGTGAATATTTAGACTGGGAAGAATACACCCTACAAAATGAGTTCAAATATGGCTGGTGCAACTTGAGCCATTTGGAAGCTACTATAAAATCTGTGGTATAGAGTTATGGGTAGCAAGTGTGACATATTTATGGAGTTCATAAATTGCTACAAATTAATAGAAGCAAGAATTATCTATGTGACATGCACAGGAGGGAAATTAGAAACAAAATTCACTATTTGACCTGGGGTTGTTCCACCACACAAGGGGGAGGACACTTCTAGGTACACCTTCCCACCTCTGGGCTAGCTTGGAAACCTGAGTTGACCTGCAAAGGTATAAATCTAATGATGGAACAATGTCTAGGGTGTTTACTAGGGGCCAAGATCTAATTTTGTGTAAGTTGCCGTCATTTCCTTGCCGCAGTCCCTCGGACGGAAAATAATGGTACTTCTCCATCTAAGGGAGTAGTTAGGTTTTCTGTTAATTTCTCCTTTTTTATTTTTATCTGTTTTGGTGTAAATAATTTGTCATTTGTTTTATTTTTTGTATGCACTGTGACTTGCTCATAATAAATATTCCTTTATTAAGTTCTGCCTTTGTCTGGTAAAGAGACTCACGTTACCTGATTACACCAATTTATTGGTAATTTAAATTGCAACAATATTGTGTTAAAGCATATTTTGTGGGTTTAGACTAATTTGCCTGGGGGACCAAGGAACCCCATTTATAAATTGTCTTGGTGGAGGCAGTGTTATCATTATAATTACGTATGCGTGGTGTTAAAGGGGGAGTTTTATCCTTATTTCTAGTCTAGGGCAGACAGATAGTTAATTTTGACCCTTTCACCACCATAACCCAGTCACATGCACTCTTGGAGTAGGGTGCATTTGTGACAGCCGGCTTCAAACATATCCCAAATAGGACATGGGCGCAATGCATGGAAAGTGTTAAATTATCACCATATGAAATACCCTAGGGTGTCTACTTTTCAAAAATATATGGTTTAATGGGGATAAAATGAATTGGCCGACTTCAAAAATGTCTCAAATGGAACATGAGAGCAGTCTGTCTACATGTCAAAATTCAAAGTTGGAAATCCTAAACGTGCACCTCCCAAATGTGGCTTTTTAACCCCCAAACAATCCAACAAATCGATGCATGGGTGGTATCCTTGTACTCAGCAGATGTTGCTGAACATATATTGATTGGTTGTTTGGCACTACCCCTTTACATTTTCAGTATGTTTATACCTGAATTGCATTGGTGTGGAAAAATCATCACATTTTTTTTATCTCTGCAAACTTTGGCACAGTTTGGAGGTAAAATTGCTACATGAAAAGTGTCAAAATACCCCAAGTTAAATACCCTGAGTTGTTGAGTTTTTCAAAATATGTATATATGGGGGGAGATTCAGGGATTCATGACCGGTATCAGTGTTAAAATGTCACTTTTGCTAATTAAAAAAAATAAAATACCATTGCCCTATACCTTTAACAAAAAAAAAAAGATAGAAAATTGTCTATTTCTAAACTCAGGACATATATTAGAACATATTTAGAGGTTTTTTAAATTAGCTTTTGTAGATGAGTATAACAGTTTTCAAATGAAAGTCAGGGAACCTTTTTTTTTTTAAGTTTTCACCATATTTTATTATTTGTTTATATATAAAATTATATGATATGATCAAAATAATTGTTTTAACGGAAAGCCCTTTTTATGTTGATAAAACACAAACACTGAAGAAATGTTAAAACAGCCCATGTCATCACGCATAAGACAAGGCCAAAAAGTAATGTCCCTAAGGAGTTAAAATCTTTTGAATGATATCTTTATGCATGACAGCCCTTTCTAAAAGTATCACTCTGTAGTGTGTGTGTGTGCGGGAGAGAGAGTGTGTGTGTGTGTGCGGGATAGAGAGTGTGTGTGTGTGCGGGAAATTTATATGTACCCAATACTGGTGAAATTGCGTTTGTAAAGAACATTATTAAATAAGTTCACTGCATTAAAAAGGTTAGGATAGAAACTATAATATGGTCAGATCACAATGATTTGGGAAATAAAAAATAATATAAAGAAAGATTTAAGAGAATGGCGTCCGAATAAAAATCTCCTAAATAATGAAAAGAATAGAAATTACATTAATCAAATGACAGAATTCTACTTCCAGGAAAAAAGGGGTCCGAACTAGACATTAGATTGAGAGCATACAAGGCGTGATAAGGGGACATTTTATAAAATTAGGAAGTATAGAAAATAAGAATCGAGGAAGCTCTATGGCCAGTATGTATGTCTCTTTGTAAAAACTTGAGAGAATTAACAAAGACACAGCTACACAAGAGAATGCAGAGAGGATCTGCAAAATATAAAAGGTTATAAATGAACATAACATGGCAAGAATAAATAAAAATTAAGAAAAGTTGGTATGTTAATAATAATAATAGGGTAAATAAAACACTTACCAATAAGTTAAAAAAAAAAAAAAAAGCAGGCCCTAAACCGAATTGATAAAATAATCTATAATGACAAGATTCATTTAACACCAGAGGAGATTGGTATAAATTTCAACAGATATTATAAGTCACTCTATAATAGTGCTGGGACAATCTAGATGAGGAAGAACAACTTATGGAAGGTCTAAACATCCCTAAACTTAGGGAGTACTTAGAAACACCCATAGAGGAAAAAGAAGTAGATGAGGCAGTGGACACACTGAAAAGAAACAAGGCCCCAGGACCTGATGGATTTGGGGAACAATTTTATAGAGTAGTAAAAAAGAACACAGATGTATAATGAACTACCTAAGCTGAATAAAGATCAGGCCTATGTTAAAAACTTTCGTCATATTTCTTTGATAAATGTGGACACCAAGATTTTTGCATCCACCTTGGCGGGGAGAGTGAAAAAGATTGGAGCACAGATAGTAACCCAAGACCAAATAGGTTTTGTTCCCGGTCATAGCTCTGCAAATAATATTAGAAGAATAATTGACACTATAGATTTGACTAAAAAAAACAGAAGGAGCTAATTACCATCGCAGTGGATGCAGAGAAAGCCTTCGACCGGGTGAACTGGCAATTTATGTTGAAAACATTGAAGGCTTTCGGATTTGGGGAATCTTTTCTTGGAGCAATTAAATCACTAATATGTGTACCATCTGCCAGAACGATAGGTCAAAACACACGCGCTGATTGGTTCGACCTGGGCAACGGGACAAGAAAGGGATGTCCACTGTCTCCTCTGCTATATATACTAACTATAGAAATTCTGGCACTCAAGATAAGGGGAGATGATGGCGTTCACGGATATCCAGTTGCCCACGGGGAACAGATAATTGGGATGTATGCTGATGACATCCTGCTAACTTTAACTGACCCAGAGAAATCTCTTCCCGCCTTGATGTATATAATTACAGCTTACTCAAAAATATCAAACTATAAATTGAATAGTGACAAAACAATAATAATGGGTATAAATAAAAGTCGCCTAAAAAAGGAGTTTTAACTTTATATGGACAGACAAAGAGTTCACTTATTTAGTAATTAAGATCTCTCCCAGGGTAAAAAAAACATAATGGAGTTAAATTTTTTAGCTTTGTTAAAAGAGACCACTTATACACTAAAGGGAAGGAAAAGTATGTATCTATCACAGATTGGAAGGATAAATGCATTGAAGGCATATGTAGTCCCAAAATGGCTGTATATGTTTAGGCATTTACCCATGCTAATACCAGAAAGCTTGTTAAAGATGATTCAGTCAAGCTTCTCCTCTTTTATCTGGCGGGGCAAGAAGCATCGGGTGGGTATTAGAAAGATAGCTCTCAAAGTTAAAGAAGGGGGATTGGGAATTCCCATAATCAAGGACTACTATCTTGCAAATATGATTTTCCAAATTTATTCGATGCAAACTCCTCAGGCACAAGATTAGTGGTGGTACAAGATAGAATCCAAAATAACGCAAACAAAAGACCTGTCAAGTTTGATTTGGAACTCTTCTAGTTTGAGCTATAAGGAATATTTTAAAGTAAATTATGTAATAGGAAATTTATGGAAGATATGGATACAATTCAAGAAAAAGATAAATTGCCACCAAAAGATTATTGATTCTATAGATAAAAAGGTTGTGGAAAATAATATAAAGGATATCTCATTGAGTAAATGGAGGAGTATGGGTATTAGAAGAATAACCAATCTTCTTATAGAAGGGGAAATAAAAACATTTGAGAGGTTAAACCAGGAAAATGCTTTACCCCCAAAAGAGATCTTCACATAAAGCTCTATATAAGAGAAATATACAAATATTGGCACACATGAGAAAGATTTGTTGTGAACAAAATATTCCTAAGGCAATGTCAAAAGCATACACATTGATTTAATTAATTAAAGAAAGCAGCAAATTTATGGCCATGAAGAAATGGGTATAAATATTGAGAATTAACATTGAACATGGGGATTAGTTAGGCTGTATTGAGAGATGTAATAATGATATTCATTGTGTAACCATGATTGAAAATAGATTTGAGCTATTGAATTTCTGGTACCTTATCCCTGAAAGGATATCTAGGTTCTCTACAGGCAATACTAACAATCTATGTTGGAGATGTAATAAGCAAGTTGGAGATTATATACATATGTGGTGGGGCTGTCAGCTCATGGCCTCCTTCTGGGATATGGCTTTTATAAATTAAGTAAGTTAGGGAAATTTAATATAGAAAAAAAGCCAGAAATTGCCCTTCTACATCTGAATTGGCCGAGGCTTACTTTGAAAAGAGGAACTAATTTCAACTCACTTTATGGTAGCAACACAGATGCTATTAGCCAGAAATTGGAAAACCAGCGATAACTTAAATTGGTCAAATCTGAGAAATCAATAACTGTTTCAAGGGGAAATGGAAAAGGGGCTAAAATGGCAAAATAAGAAGGCCAATATAAACAGGAAACTTATTAAGGAATGGTTAGATCTTATTAATGTAGTCTGATGGACTAAGAAAAACAGGGCTTAGACTATGAGTATGAGCTTCAAGATATCCTATATCAGTAGCAATCGTATTTTCCAGGTGAGATGGCTGGCCCAGTGTATAAATGTAAATTACTGTATGTTAATTTGTCTTTAATATAAATGGGACCCTGGTCCATAAGTCAATAGGTAATTAATTTGCTAATAAGATTAGGAGATGGATATCTCCAGGGTGATAATATTGCGGAATTTGTTGTATGCTGTTTAATGAAAAAAAAAATCAATAAAGATGATGCATTCAAAAATAGAATGTGGGGCTATAATGAAAGAAGGGCAGGGGAACTGAAATGAAGGGAGCAAAGGAAGGAAATAAAAACAAGAAATGCATTTTTTCACAAACATTTTTATAATCTGACAACTATACCCATTACTGATAAACTGTGTTTCAGTGGGGACTATGAATAAGGAGCAAATATAAAGCCCTATGTCATTTTATGTTAACTTTATATAAAACAGTTCTTTTTTCAAATGTGCTTTAAAAAATGCAATTGCCCTATTCGTAAGAAAAAAATAATGGTGCGATGCTATATGCCTGGCATAATGATTATTTAACGTGCAGTGACAATTTTTCCTTAAAATATACGCTGGCAGTAACACCCACAAGAGTGTGGGTTATCTCAGAACATACAATAGAAGAAAATGAAATGGTCCTTATATCACATAAAAAAAATAGCTGCCTTAGAGTTAAAGTGACACTAAGAGTATAATTTTGAAAATATTCCTTTCAGCATTAATGGATTCAGGCACTTTGCTTCTAGTTTCCATTACTTGTGTCAATGATTTATTTTATTAAGGATGACAAGAAACAAGGTTTATAAGAGACAAAATGATGAGCATGTTCATGTCTTTTCTTCAACCCACTGAACACATAAAGGAAACATTGGGGGTCAGATATTAGATTAAATGTATATTATTAAAAATGCAGCATAGCTGATCGAAATGGGATGCTTTCATCAACATCGCCAATGGTTATGTCGCAAAAAAATGGCAGTGCCCCTCCTGAGTAAGCATTATCCTATAGGGCAAGCTATTTTAGCACTGCCTATTCTTAATCTGAGATGTGACTCCCATTCTGTTCTTCTTATCTTTAGTTATTTATTGTATACCCAGATATGGGAGCCTGCATACCATATTTAGCTGATTTAAGGCCTAACATAAGGGATTTGGTCTGTAATCAGGCTCTAAACTTTATGGATGGTAGTGTGGTAATATCAGCAAGGAGGCAGTTTCCCACATACTTAGCCTGATGTGCCATCAGTCTTTATATATTTCACCTCCAATATCTGGCAACTGGGACAATGCTGTCTAATACAAAGTTTCCTGGCTTCCACACAAGACTGTTGGCACTTAATATTATACATCATGCAAATTTTGTTCGCCTACATATGGAACACTTTAGACAGTGCAAATGTCCACTGAATAACATTCTGTCATTTTTTACTTTGTGTACAATATGATTTTTTTTAGGTTGCTCAGATCTTGATTAAATTCTAGCTATTAAATATTGCCAGCTGTTACAAATTAAATGTACCAGTGATAAACAGAGCAGTTAAAAGGTTGTTTTTGTTTTGTCATTATATCAATACTGCCATTGGTTATTGTTTGTAAAAAAAAAATATAATTACACTCAAATATAGACAGTTTAACAAGGAAAGGACTATTTGATTTATTTTCTGTTTAGAAATTAATTTTGTCACTGATGTGTGCTCTTTCATTGATTTTTGATTAACAGCCTTCTCCTGAACAATTACACTGACCAACTCCTGTATCTAAACTGTATTCAATTTGTGTCCATTTTAACATTCCAATGCTTGATTTAACAGATTCATCAATCATATGATTTTGTACAACTAACTAGTTTTATGGCACACAGTTAATTACTAGCGTATTTGCTTGTTTGTTTTTTTGCCTTCTTTTGGATCAAAAGCATTTAATGATAGTTAGAAAGGTTGAACTTGCAGCAAGATAGGAGACAATGGGGGTAATGTACTAAACAAGTGCACTCCGGAAAAAAAAGTAGGTAAAACATGAGTAAAGGGCAATTTGTGAATATTTGTAACATTTTGTGCCTCTTCCATTTCTTTTTAATTTTTGTGCAGTTTTCGGTTGCACTTATATATGAGGTAATATTTGCGCACACTAAAGAAGTTTGAGAATATTTTGAGAGAATTCTTATTTTGCGTGTGAAAATTACACCAGCTTTTAGCAAGTGCTAATAAAAATGGCTTTAAAAATATTTGCAAACACGCCTGTGTGTATTCCCAAATGTTCCCATTTTTATTCCCAATTTGATCATATTTACTATTTGAGTGTACATGCCCCTCAATATGTGCTAATGTACTATCCACACGAGAAAAGAAATTGCGAGCTAACATCAGTAAATACAGTATGAAGGAGAAATATAGTGATAATAGTACACCATTTTATTGCAAAGTCCTTAGTCAATAATATAAAAAAAATGGACACATAGACAGGCACAAACAAAAAAAGGGGAGCTATAAACTTTTTTTTCTGGTCTAAATTACTATGTTACTTTGTAACCCCCAAAAGTGTAAAATATTTTCAAATAAGAATGGACAAAGTTTGATGTCTTGGAATCCATTTGTGATCATCTCACATGAGTTTTAGCTTACTTGTCCCTGGTCAGAGCAAACCTTCTGTGAGCAGATCAGACATGATCAGCTATGCACATAAAATAGTGGGGAATGCTGGGAAAGTTCTATATATCTAACAAATGAACCTTCAAACACTTTGCCTTCATTTAGCTTTTGGTAAATCATATATGTGAATAAACTGTATTAGACGCATAAACGAAAGAATTATATATATCCAGTAGCAGTACTAAAATAATATAAACTGTACACCTGAACCAAGAGATGAGTTTCTGAAGAGAATTAATGAGCTCTTGTAACTGGAGTTAGACTACATATGGTTGAACTTGAGTTAAGAAAATAAGCCACTCAGTGTAAGTTATTTCATGGATAGCTATTCATGAGTATGAATATAGATGGGACAATTATTATACACAAATTAACAGTTTTGTGTGAACAGTTTTTACAACAAATACCAACTTGTCTTGTGGTACATTAAATATAATTGTAAAAAAATATATATAAATACATAAATGTTTGTTTTTTCTTTAAAACAATTTACAGTTCTTTTGTAGTTTTACACTGAAGATAATTCACTCAAAATTCAGTTACATATAATATAATATATATAGAGAGAGATATGCAGGCATATTGCTATTAGGGGCGGATCCAGAGTCTGATCTCGGGAGGGGCACTGCACATGTTTGTCTGCCTGTTACTCTCCTCCCCATGTCTGCCTGTCTCTATCTTCTTCCTTTCCATGACCATCTTCTCTCTCCTCTTCCTTCCCATGTTCATCTTTCTCCTCTTCCTTCCCATGTCAGTATATCTCCTTTTCCTTTCCATGTCAGTCTCTCTCCACTTCCTTTCCATGTCTGTTTCTCTCCTCTCCTTTCCCATGCACATCTGTCTCCTCTACCCCCTATTACTGTCTATTTGTCCCTCTAACCATTTATGTCTCTTAATTCCCCACTATTTTTTGTAATATATTCAACTATTTGTTTATGTAATCAAATTTATTGAAACATTGCATTTCTTGTTTTTATTCCCTTCTTCTGCACCCAAATTGCACCTAAGTTACTTAACACAACACCATTCAGTACCCACAGCACCTGCCATGCTCCTATATTGCACCCACATGATTTGGCATGCCACAGTGTCAAATTACCCCACAGAACATACCACAGTGTCACTTTGCCATACAGGAATGGCCCTGCAGAACATGCCACAGTGTCACTTTGTCAATTAAAATGAACCTCAGTCGGGTACCAATTAACATGCCATAGTCACTTTGGCCATTAATATGCCACTATTAGCCTTCCATATTAATAAGCCACTATTAGCCTGCCCTTAAATATGTTAGTGTTAGTATGCCAATAAATATGACACAACCAGTATGTCTATTAATATTCCACAGCCAGCATGCCGATTAATAAATTAATAACCCCTTCATTCCCCAGAACTCACCTGCTGCTCCCTCTGTTCCTAGCTGTCTCATCCTTATTGTCATATCTGGCGGAAGCATCAGTAAGCCAGACCGCATCTGATGGATGAGGATGCTGGCTGCTGTCCTAGCGTATAGCACATTGTCTCCATTATCTAAGATCAGCATTAATAATGCCATACATAAATTCAGTGTGCAACTATACAACATATTACATTAACATATTTGTATATATTTTGAAGTCATTTTAAAGGCACCTAACTTAGATATTAGAAATATTGGAGATATGGCCATATTTTGCTCAGCCCACCACTACGCCAAAGTACTCCAAACTTGGTGAGCCCTATCTCTATAGCTTACTTACATGTAACTGAATCTCTCTGACAATCTGTCTTAAGTTACAATTTAGAAGGAAATTAATCACATCACAAGCAGTATTACAAATACCCAATGGGTGAACAAGATAAATACGTACATATATATATGGAAAAATCACATGAAAATATACTACACTATATACAGGAGGGTCACACAGTGCAAAAAAGGTCACCCGACGTTTCGGCCAAGAAGCCTTTATCAAGGGAGACCTAGACTGAACTGAAAATAAAGGTGTGTATATATATATATATATATATATATATATATATATAGATATACAGGGAGTGCAGAATTATTAGGCAAATGAGTATTTTGACCACATCATCCTCTTTATGCATGTTGTCTTACTCCAAGCTGTATAGGCTCGAAAGCCTACTACCAATTAAGCATATTAGGTGATGTGCATCTCTGTAATGAGAAGGGGTGTGGTCTAATGACATCAACACCCTATATCAGGTGTGCATAATTATTAGGCAACTTCCTTTCCTTTGGCAAAATGGGTCAAAAGAAGGACTTGACAGGCTCAGAAAAGTCAAAAATACTGAGATATCTTGCAGAGGGATGCAGCACTCTTAAAATTGCAAAACTTCTGAAGCGTGATCATCGAACAATCAAACGTTTCATTCAAAATAGTCAACAGGGTCGCAAGAAGCGTGTGGAAAAACCAAGGCGCAAAATAACTGCCCATGAACTGAGAAAAGTCAAGCATGCAGCTGCCACTTGCCACCAGTTTGGCCATATTTCAGAGCTGCAACATCACTGGAGTGCCCAAAAGCACAAGGTGGGCAATACTCAGAGACATGGCCAAGGTAAGAAAGGCTGAAAGACGACCACCACTGAACAAGACACACAAGCTGAAACGTCAAGACTGGGCCAAGAAATATCTCAAGACTGATTTTTCTAAGGTTTTATGGACTGATGAAATGAGAGTGAGTCTTGATGGGCCAGATGGATGGGCCCGTGGCTGGATTGGTAAAGGGCAGAGAGCTCCAGTCCGACTCAGACGGCAGCAAGGTGGAGGTGGAGTACTGGTTTGGGCTGGTATCATCAAAGATGAGCTTGTGGGGCCTTTTCGGGTTGAGGATGGAGTCAAGCTCAACTCCCAGTCCTACTGCCAGTTCCTGGAAGACACCTTCTTCAAGCAGTGGTACAGGAAGAAGTCTGCATCCTTCAAGAAAAACATGATTTTCATGCAGGACAATGCTCCATCACACGCGTCCAAGTACTCCACAGCGTGGCTGGCAAGAAATGGTATAAAAGAAGAAAATCTAATGATATGGCCTCCTTGTTCACCTGATCTGAACCCCATTGAGAACCTGTGGTCCATCATCAAATGTGAGATTTACAAGGAGGGAAAACAGTACACCTGAACAGTGTCTGGGAGGCTGTGGTTGCTGCTGCACGCAATGTTGATGGTGAACAGATCAAAACACTGACAGAATCCATGGATGGCAGGCTTTTGAGTGTCCTTGCAAAGAAAGGTGGCTATATTGGTCACTGATCTGTTTTTGTTTTGTTTTTGAATGTCAGAAATGTATATTTGTGAATGTTGAGAGGTTATATTGGTTTCACTGGTAAAAATAAATAATTGAAATGGGTATATATTTGTTTTTTGTTAAGTTGCCTAATAATTATGCACAGTAATAGTCACCTGCACACACAGATATCCCCCTAAAATAGCTAAAACTAAAAACAAACTAAAAACTACTTCCAAAAATATTCAGCTTTGATATTAATGAGTTTTTTGGGTTCATTGAGAACATGGTTGTTGTTCAATAATAAAATTAATCCTCAAAAATACAACTTGCCTAATAATTCTGCACTCCCTGTAGATATATATATACCATATATATATATAGGGCAAACAATGGAAACAAGCAATAAAGACAGTTGAATAATATGTATAGTATTTAATTACCGTTGATAATATGTCCTAATCTACATGGGGATCCCCGATGGCGGCCGCCATATTGATGTTCGGCGTAACGTCATGACGTCAACAAACTTTATTTTTTTTTTTTTTCCATTAATCTTTATTTTATTTTTTTTATGATAGAAAAAATACAAATATTCATGTCACACAAAGAAAAAAAACAGACAGCATAGCCGGTAACAAACACATTTCCAACTCCATAATTCTCCAGAATATATTGCAGTTGTAGGGAGCGTAGGAAGGGGGGGGGGAGGAAAAGAAAAAAAAAAGTGTGTATGCGAATTTATGTAATAATAAATATGTAGTGAGAAGGGGCATAAATATAGCCCTAGGTATAAGTGATATATAAGTGAAAAGTGAGAAACAAGGGATACGGAAAAAAAGAAGGAGAGAGGGAAAAAAAAAAAAAGTGTGCATTTGAATTTAAGTGTTATTAAATATATAATAAAAAGTAGTATAGAAGTGCAGCCCTAAATATAAGTGACATAGTGTGTAAAAGTGAGGTACGAAATTCCCCTTCCCTCCTCCTCCCCGGCTCTCTCGACCTTGATGGCCAAGATGTATTAAAGTGCATTATAAAACACCCTATTGTATAGGGTAAACTACCCCTCCTATAGCCCTGGTGACCAATTATCAGTTCGAAAAGTGGCCTTACCGGAAATATACACCATTCATACTATAAGCCACTTGTCTCATGACAGGGGTATCTACATACACACAAACATATACAGCGAGGACCCAGAGCAACGACAAATGGAGATCATATGTCATCAGCACTATATTAGTCATATCTGAATGTCAGGGGCCTAATTAACCTCACTATTCCAACCTTCCCATTTACTGAGCCAATTTCTGTATCTCTTTGCTGTCTTACCAGACAAATCTCTGGACCAACTTAGGTCTCTTTCCATCTTAAGTTGATGCTTTAATTGCTTTTCCATCTGCGTTACTGATAAAGGCAAACTTGATTTCCAGTTTCTAGAGATAGTTATTTTTATGGCCGTAAAGCAGTGTAGAACTAAAGTTTTATCGTTTTTAGAGAGCTCATTCATATTTAAATGTAAGATAGTAGTTTTAGGGTCAAATTTAGGGTGAATACCTAGGTTATTAAGTTTATTAAAGATCTGACTCCAAAGCGGCTTGACCCCCCTACATTGCCACCAGATGTGCAGAGCTGAGCCATCTACCCCTCCACATCTCCAACAATTTGTTGGGTAACCTTGATACATTTTAGATAATCTCCTTGGGGTCAAATGCCATCTGTGCATCGTTTTAAAATGGTTCTCTACCAAGTTTAAGCAATGGATATGCTTTGAAATTTGTGATGCAGAGTTATTCCATTCTTTAATTGTTATGTTTGTTTGAAGTTCCTTTTCCCACGTCTCTTTGGCTGCTGGGGGGGAGAAATGTTGTGACTGTTCTAATAGCTGTCTGTTTTTAGAAGTCACCCCTTTAACTCTTTTTTGTGTAAAGACACCTTCTAAATAGCCCGTCCTTTTTCCACTTTCTATTAAGTGCTTTTTTAGGAAGTGTCTAACTCGTAAATAATTAAACTTATCCCTCTCACTCAGGTTTAGTTTGACTGTCAGCTGTTCAAATGGAAGAATTTCGTTATTTAGTATTATGTCCTCAATATTTCCACCATTCTCTGTTTTCCAGTTATTTAAAGATATGTTTTCTATGTTAGATTGAATACTGTTAATCCCGGAGGTTTTGAGGATTTTGTTTTTTAGGCCGAGTACTTTCTTAATAACTTTCCATTCTTGTATTAGCTGGGTCAAAATCTCAGAACTGATCGTTAAGTTAGTGATAATCTTTTGATAATTAAATGTCCAGAGTAAGGTCTCCAGGTCGCTACTACCGTATGCCTCAGCTTCTATCCTATACCAAGGTTCGCTTTTTGAGTCTTCTTCCTGTAGTCTGTATAAATGGGTTAGAATATTTGCCTGATAGACTGTCTTTACAATTGGGTATCTTATTCCTCCCTCCTTGGTTTTTCTACCTAATACATGTTTGACAATTCTGATTTTCTTACCTTTCCATATATAGGTGTTGAATGATGACTGAAGCATGTCCAGCCATGCCATCGGGGCTCTTAAAGGAACCATACTGAACATATAGGCCCATTTTGGTTATAAGATAAAAGTTGATTGTATTTACTCTCCCCCACCAAGATGTTTCTAGGTGGGCCCAATCTTTGAGTTTTCTATTAGTTTCTTTTAGCAGTAACATAAAATTACGTTCCATTAAATTGTCTAATCTTGTAGTGATGGTAATTCCCAGATAAACAAATTCTTTTTTTGGTCAACAAACTTTATTAACCCTATAGGCTCACATACTGGATACCCGATAGTTAGCAATACAGGAAAAAGAATAGCCTGTAAAGCAAAAATATTGCACTCACATTTAAAAAAACATCAAAGCAGCTAGCAATCTGTGTGTAAACGGTGAAGGCATATAAAAGAACATACATATGCAAAACAAACATATACTAAAGAATGAAAAATGATTACCCAACAAAACATGCAAAAATAATGAAAAAAACTGAAGCTTTTTTTAATATAAAGAAAAATATACAGTTATATAACTACATTGCAAAACATAAAAAAAACCCATAAAAAAGTGGTATACAGAGTGCCATTGTACAGGCAAAACTCTTGTTAGTCCAAAAGCACTGCCACAAACTAAAAAAAATATATGTCAAAAAAATTATGAAAAAAGGACCTGAGTGTAAAAAAATATAATAAAGACCAGAAAAATGGGAAACAATATAAAATGCCCTAAAATTTGTAGCAAAAGATTAACAAAAAACTACACAAAAATGAGAAAAATCGAAAAATAAAGAAACATAAAAAAAAATGAAAATAATGAAAAATACACAAATCAAACCTGTACAAAAGAGCATGTATAGACAACCAGCATACCAAATCAAGAAGAAATCACATACATAGTGGACCAATTATCAGCAACCAAATGGTCAACACTGAAACACTTAAAAATAAGAACGTGTAGCTTAGAACTTGGCAGGCTCATCCATGAAAAGAACTGTAAAGACAATAAAATAATAATATTTAAAACCATAACGATACACAGCTGGAGGTGGAACAAGATATATATATCAACGAAAATACAAAAGAGAGTAATATATCATGGGTTGTTAAAGGCAACCTCTAAATAATGACAATGAACACCAGGACCAATGTAGAAAGAACAAAAGATTAGTGTATTGTACCCTTTGTAAATCAAATGTAACTCCCTGCGAGGATAGGGATTTATCAGTATTTCTGTATATATCTGTATCAGTGTAGTTTTATTTTCTGTGTGCTCCTCCCACCTTCTTATTGTATATATTTTCTGTAAGGGTAGCATGTGGACTGCCCTAGGGGTGATGCACCTAATTTGTATTGGTGTTGTAATTTATATTCTATTTGGTGTGCTTCTCTAATCGATTATTTTTGTTCTTAAGTTACAATTTATACAATTTCACTGGACATCCACCTTTTTCAACATAGCTATTATTCGAGGAATATTTATTCTTAATTATGGGTTCACAGTTCAATGTTCAGAATTCAGAATTTAAAGTTCAAATTTCAGAAGTGGAGAAGGGATACTTTAAAACTAATAATAAATTTGCAGCATATTATAAAATCTGGCAACCATGGTGGGATCGGTTTCCCCCTTGAAACCCCCCCCCTCCCCCCCCCGGGGCCCCATCGGACTCATCGTGAGTGAAATCTGAGGCATAAGGAAACTAGTGGGCAATAGCTGCCTTAGAGTTATAAGTGGTAGGAATTGTCTTTGGCAATATATGTGTAGTACGTCTATGTGTGTTTTATTAATATTGAGTGTTGGTGTTTTCCTTTGTTTGTGCGCTAGCTCACTTAAGGTCTTGCTGACTTTTGGAGCTGACAGCATGATTATTGTTTAGAATCTTTATCTTATTCCCCCGTCAAGGGTTATTTGCTCCTAACAAATCTGTTTTATTGTTACTGTTCGACACGTACGGGATTAATGACGTGTAACTGAGGGGTTGGAAATTATTATGATCTTTTTGTCCTTTTTTTCCTGGGGTACTATTGGAGTCGGATAGAATAAATAAATGTTTCACAATGGTGATCGAAAGTAGAGTTTTATATGCAAGCACCCTAAAAGAGGGGTATGCATTATGGAAGATTTTCAGTAGCTGTCTCGATCCTTCTCAGGCTTGTCTAAATTATGGCAGGCACAACAATGAAGGAATGTGCACGCAAAAATGACACAATGATGTCATTATAGATCTTACATAAATAAAGGATGAATTAATACTATGACTGTCAAAAAAAGAAAAAAACATTTCATAAGTTCAAAAAATTCAGAAGGTCAGGGGCTAAACGACCAGGAGTATGACTCTTATAACCTTACCCACCTTGGTGTACCCTACTAATCTATCCCTGACACCCAGTTTAACCATGGAGCCCATTTCTTTTGAAAACCCAGGTTGTTACCAATTTAGCATGAACTGTGTCTCTCCATGTTACATTGATAAAAAAGTTGAATCTGAACCTGTACCCACCCTGGGGAGATCTGTTGCATCCAAAGCCTAGAGATTACTAATTTTGTAGAGATCATCATCTGGATGGTTAGGTATCTTTTGTTTGAAAGGAGGGTCCAACTATCTAGATGACAAAAGGCAAGTGCGATACCATCCTGGATCTCAGCCTGGATTATTTCTGAGAGTACATAATCCAGAGGGGCCTAAGAATGGGACAGCTCTACCATATATGGCTTGAGCTACCTATTTCCTTGTTACACCGCCAGATTAGAGATTAGAGACAGAGGGATCGATAATTTTAGGGACCAAATGCCACCGATGGAGAATTTTATAATGGAGTTCCACTATGTTTAAACAGTGGCAAGATTTTTTAATGTCATTTATAGATTTATACCATATTCCTGATGGGACCAATCACCCTGTTTCCTTTTCCCAGTTCAGCCAGGATCTTGATTTGTCCTTTTTGTCCTTAGATCTTATTAGATCCTAGCATTTGGACATAGTTTATGTGAACCCTTCAAAATGAAAGAGGTTGGCAATACCTCTATTGAAAGCAACTTTAATGTCCAACAGGTGACATGCCAAGTAACACTATACTCGAAGGTATGGAAAAATCTCCCTGGAGAACAATCCTAATTCCTCAGCCAACCGAGGAAATGGTTTGATGACATTATCTAAGGTTATATCGGTGATCCTTATGGGCTCTTTTATTTCCACTGATCCAATTTTATATCTAAGATATTGAATTCCACTGGAATTTAGGGAGGTATTTTGTCCATCAGGGAGTTCCTTCTATTAAAATAAAGCCAGTGTTTAAGCATTGATTTAAAGGGCTAATGTTATATTTTGGGAGAAAATCCTACATGTTAGTGAGGGTCCAGATCAGGGAGGATAAGTCTTCCTCACCAGTCAAGGCAACCTCAATCACATACCAGGGTTCAGTATTTGCTGCTGGATCCTGCCATCTATGTATATGATTGAGTCTAGTAGTATTGTAATATTTCATAACATTCATAATAGCCATTCACTCTGACAGTAAGGCAGTATAGACAAGAAAAGAAACATAGATTGGGAAAGTTCAAATAGTATCTCCTCTAAGATGCAACTGAAAGCTGCAGTTGAGTTTATATTAATTTATGTGTAACATGGTGTTTGAATTGTAACAAGTGAAATTTCATGGTCTCATGTGGTACTAACAGACTATATTATTCAGATAATTTATAACGTAGCCATAATTAGTCAGGTAGCGGATTTCCAACACCTGAGTGTAGATGGAGGTAAATACTCTGCACACAGGTGTGAAAATGACAAGTTTAAGGTAAGGTTTGAAAAAAAAATTGACCTAAGAATGCGTTGATTGTGGCGAAGGGTGGGAGGGATTAAACACCCTTAAATACAGGGTAAAGTACTAAAGACCAGACGTAAATACCAGGCAGAGACAGACAGGGCACCATTTAGATGTGCAAATGTCCACTGAATAACATGAGACTCATTTTTTACTTTGCGTACAATATGATTTTTTCTAGCTATTAAATATTGCTAGCTGTCACAAATAAATGTACCAGTGATCTAAACAGAACAATTAAAAAGGTTCATAAAGAGATATATTATAGTACTGCCCTTGATTATTGTTTGTAGACAAAAAAATATTTGCAATCAAGTATAGAAAGTTTAACAAGGAAATGAGTATTTGATATATTTTCTGTTTAGAAATCAATTCTGTCACTGGAGTGCTCTTTCATTGATTTTTGATTAACAACCTTCTCCAGAACATTTACACTTTGACCAACTCCTGTATGTAAACTGTATATCATTAATTTGCGTCAATTACACCATTCCAATGTTTAATTTAACAGGCTCATCACTCATATGCTTTTGTACAACTAACTAGTTTTATTGCACAAAGTTAATTACTAGTTTATTTGAGTTTTTTTAATTTTTGTCTTCTTTTGGATCAAAAGCAGGAATATTCAGTAGAAGGGTTGAACTTTATAGACTTAGTTTATTTTTCTAAATTACTATGCTAAATAGTCAAAAATGGGCTTGCTCCAGTCCTGAGTCAGTTGCATTGTGTGGTCTCCTGTTAACTCAACTGCTGCAGCAAGATGGGCGCCAATATGTGCTCCAGTACTATCCATACAAGAAAACAAATCGCCAGCTGACACCAGTAAAGATGAAGGAGATATATAGTGATAATAGCCCAAATTTTATTGCAAAGTCCTAAGCCCATAAAATAAAAAATAAAAAATGCCACATAGACAGGCACAAACAAAAAATTACACTTTCTTTTATGTCTAAATTTCTATGCTACTATGTAACCCACACAAGTGTAAAATATTTCAAATAAGAATGGACAAAGTTTGATGTCTTGGAATCCATTTGAGATCATCTCCAGGGCCATCTTTAATATTGATTGGACCTGGCATGTAATCACCCACCGTGCTCAAAACAAACACACACCACAGATGCCTAGAATATGTAAGTGCTCTCTAATATGCAGGTATACATTTGTAATATAGGTGCTGAGTACTTTTATTCCAGTGTATAAAATGTGTATAATAAGTCTATAATTGCTGTGTATAAAATATATATATGGCTGCAAAATGTATACCTTCTTATTATGCAAAACTGCCATAAAAAGTACTCCATGCCTATATTACAGAAGTATACACTGATATTAGATAGCATTTACATATGGTAAGCACTGGCAGCAATTAAAATTAAAATACAACATACATATTTTACAGTAGGGCATGGTGTGCAAGTTTTTTCAGCAGTGGGCCACCATCAAAAAAGTATGTGTGCATGGGCCATAATAATTTTTGTGTGTATGTATGCATCTATGTGTGTGTATATCTATGCGATACACACAAACTGCATGTTACTCTGTATCATGTAAACACACATTCACAGTAATATGCAGTTTGTGTGTATCACAGACTTCACATCAATACAACTCACAGTTTTGTTCAGTGTTAGTGTGTCACTCCCACATACGCACACTGTCTCACACACAGTCACACATACACACACACACACACACACACACACACACACACACACACACACACACAATGTCTTTCCCTCTCACATGCACACACTCTCCCTCTCACACATACTGTCTCTCTCTCTCTCACATGCACACACTCCCTTTCTCTCTCTCACACATACACTGTCTCTCTCACACACACCCTGTCTCTCTCATGCATACACTGTCTCTCTCACGCATACACTGTCTCTATCTCACACATGCTCTCTCTCTCTCTCTCTCTCTCTCTCTCTCTCTCTCTCACAAACACACACACACACACTGTGTCTCTCACACACACACTGTGTCTCTCTCCCTCTCATACGCACACACACACATACTATCTCTCTCAAACACACACATACACTGTCTCTCTCATGCACACACTGTCTCTCTCATGTACACACTGTCTCTCTCATGCACGCACTGTCTCTCTCTCTCACACACGCTGTCTTTCTCTCACACACACACTGTGTCTCTCATACACACACACTGTGTCTCTCTCACACACACACAGTCTCTTTCCCTCTCATTCGCAGAAAAAAACACTGTCTCTCTCTGAAACACACTCACATACTGTCTCTCTAACACACTCACACACTGTCTTTCCATGAAACACACTCGCACACTGTATCCCTCTCTCTCAAACACACTCACACACTGTCTCTCTCAAACACACACATACACAGTCAGTTTTTTTTATTATTTATTTGTCCCCCCTCCTTGCTTCTTTACCTTGACTGGCAGGGAGGAGTATGGTCCAGGGTAGCTCAGTGTGGTCCGTGCATTCTCTGTTGATGCAGACCTCCTCCTGCTGCGGTTTGCTCAGTAGGGTGTGGCAGCATGACACTCCAAAAGTTGCGTCTAAGAGTGTGTGTGGCAGAGCATCAACAGTTGACTTGGAGGTGCGGTTACAGCTGCCAATCTTATGCGAGCCGCACCTCTATGCCTAGCAGGCCCTTGTAACTTTCTGTGTGCAGATCAGACATGTTCAACTATGCACATAAAATAGTGGGAAATGCCAGGAAAGTTCTATATACTTAACAAATGAACCTTCAAACTTTGCCATTACTTAGCTTTTGGTAAATAATATATATGAATAACTATATTTAAAAACAAAAAAGGAAAACATTATATCTATCCAGTTGCTGTATTGGGAATATATATATATATATATATACCCTTTCTAGTACTTTGTTCCTGATCTTCAAAGATGATAAGCATTGAGACAATTGTACTAAAATAATATAAACTGTACACCAGAACCAATAGATGAGTAGCTGAAGAGAATTAATGAGCTCTCGTAACTAGAGTTAGACTGCATATGGTTGAACTTGAGTTAAGCAAATAAGCCACTAAGTGTAAGTTGTTTCATGGACAACAATTCATGAGTATGAATATAGATGAGCCAATTATTATACACAAAATAACAGTTTTATGTGAACATTTCTTTTTACAACAAAAACCAACCAGTATTGTAGTACATAACATATAATTGTAAAAAAAAAGTATACATACATAAACGGTTATTTTTTACTTAAAACAATTTACAGTTCAGTGACATGCAATGAGGAGTGCTTGGAGAAATATGCAGGCCTGTTGCTATAAGCAACAGCAATAAAGCTATTACATTTTATTTGCATCTTTTAGAAAATTGGAGTTCAGGAAAATCTGATGACTTACAAATGTGTTCCTTTTTGTTTAGTTTACATGATGCAGTATATATATATATATATATATATATATATATATATATATATAATGAACAGGGCAACCTTGCAACAGGGCTAGGACAGGACACAAACACAGGTTACAAGTAGAGTTGAGCGAACTCTAAAAGAAAATTCGGGTTCGTATCGAACATTAGGATTTTAGGACTCCGGACCCGAACACGGACATTCCACTCTATGTTCGTGTTGGAGTTCGGCGATTCATATCGCCTAAACAAATTTAAAATTACTAGTGACTGGACAGATATTTCTGCCCAGTCACTAGAAAAATAAGCCCCCCCCCCATAGTCCCCACCCATTGCCCGCGGGTGGGGACCCTAATAATGTTAGGGGGGACATAATGTCCCCCCCGGTCCCCACCCATTGCTGGCGGGTGAAGACCATATAATAATAAGGGTGGGGGGGACCTAATCTCCCCCTCAGGTCCCCACCCATTTCTGGCAGGTGGGTACCCTATAATAATAAGGGTGGGGGGGACCTAATGTCCCCCCCAGGTCAACACCCATTGCCGGTGCCCAGCCCCTAGTCAATTCCCACCCCCAATAAAAAAAATGGCTACCTACCCCCCCTCCTAATAATAGTGAGGGGGTGGGCAAAAAACTAACCTGTAAAAAAAAATAACAATTTCATACTTACCATTTGATGTCTTCTGTTTTTCTTTCTTCTTTTCCTTATTCCCAAAAAAGGCCAAATAAAAAACCATAATACGCGCCGCAACTGTTAAAAAAAAAAAAGTGAGCGCAAAAAAAGAATACTCCACTGGTGAAAAAAAAAATCCATCTTCGCCCATGAAGGGCCCCGTGCAGACTGAGCTCTGCAGTGCAGGGGAAGGCTTATAAAGCCTTGCCCTGCCCTGCAATTAAGCTCAGAGCACTCTGATTGGTTGGTTTGAAATCCAACCAATCAGAATGCTCTGTGTCATTTTACACAGCGTGGGAAAGTTCTTTGGAATTTTCCCACTCTGTTTAAAATAACTAGCACTCTGATTGGTTGGTTTAAACCAGCTGATTCAGAAGCAGCATGAGTAGGGGCAGCAATCACAGTGTCTGCAGTGGTGGTGGCAGCAACAGCTGGTGGAGCAGATGACAGTAGGATGTAGCTTTGGACCTTAGGGGTTCACCTTAGGTAAATGCAGGGCCGTCTTTAATAGTGATTGGACTGTGGCAAGCATTTGCTTGGGCCCCCTGGACCCTGCCCCCTCCACCTGCATGCAATCACTCCATCCATCGCAATGTTACCTTCAATGTTATTGAAGAGTTGCATTTCTTGATTTTATTCCCTTTTTCTGCACCCACATTGCACCTAAAGGACTTAACACAGCCCCATAGAGTAGCCACAGCACTTGTCTTGCACCTATATTGCACCCACAGCACTTGTCATGCACCTATATTGCACCAACAGCACATGGCTTGCACTCATATTGAACCCACACAATTTTGCATGCTACAGTGGAAATTTGCCCCACAGAACATACCACAGTTTCACTTTGTTCCACTGAACTGCCCATGCAGAAAAAAGCCACATTGTCACTTTTCCCCATAGTACATGTTATTTTTCCCCAGAGAACATGCCACAGTCACTTTGTCATTGCATATGCAACAGACAGTTTGCCTGTTAAAATATGACACCGTTTGTCCATTAAATATGCCACAATCAATGTGCCCATCAATATGCCAGTATTATTGTGCCATTCAGATACCAGTAATATTGTACTATTAAGATGCCCCAGCCAATTTGCCCATTAAGATACCAGTATTATTGTACCATTAAGATGCCATAATTGTTGTGCCATTCAGATGCCAGTAATTGTCAAGATTGAGGTTTTCGGAGCATAGAGCAGGGGATGCTATCTCTTGCTGGTAACCCTTACCAGGTGGTCCACAAGTATATATAGGCAGAGCACCCTGGTAAGGATAGGAGCACGAGAGTGCCACAAAAGGATAATCCAAAAAGCGAAGTCAGGAAACAGTCCAATAGATCAGGGCAGGCAGCGGTCAAAGAGTAGTAATCCAAACAGGGGTCAGGGTTCAGGCAAACAGGGTAATCCAGAAGGCAAGCCAAAGGTCAGGTAACGGGAAATCCAAAAGATATACTGTAGCACAGCAACAAAGGGGAAACTGGAGACTGAAGTCCAAGGACAAACAGGAACCAAAGCTCTGGAACACTGGAGCAATGAAGAAACAGTTTGAGGGGTTTTTATAGTGCTGTGGGTCTCCACTCCTCCCCTCAGTGGGACAAGCTCCTCACTTGATTGGATGTTAGAGGGGTGTGCTTTTCTAGCACATACCCCTCTATCTCTGTGCTTGGAGTTAATAGGAGATTTGGCAGAGTTTACCTCCCTCCTACAGCTGGAAATAGGTTCCCCTTGATTGGGGTGAAGTCTGGAGGATGCATCCTGGGCTTGTAGAAACTCTAGGCCCTGGTTTCGGCCTACCGCGCTACCGCGATCGCGGATAGAAGATTGTACTACAGGCCCCGGCTTCGGCCTACTCCGCGATCGCGGATTACTTAAGGGACTTGCTGGATGCCTGGAACTACTGGAACTGCAGGTAAGGGCCAGAGGGGCATGACAGTTCCCCCTTCCAATACGCGACCTCCGGGTGCGTCTAGGTGCTGGCCGTTCAGGATGAGTACGGTGAAATGCACGAAGACAAGCGGGAGCATGAATGGTGGCAGCTGGTTCCCAGGATCTTTCTTCAGGACCATATCCCTCCCAGTGTACTAGGTACTCAAGTCGTCCCCTTCTAATACGAGAATCCAAGATCTCTTGTACTTCGAATTCTTCTTCGTTGTCCACGATTATGGGGAGTGGAGGAGTAGGTGTCTTCCTTTGGGAAGTATCTGGTATCCATTTCTTGAGAAGTGAAACATGGAATGTAGGGTGAATACGCCAAGTGCTAGGCAATTGAAGAGTAACCGCTACAGGACTAATAATCTTTGTGATGGGGAAAGGACCTAAAAATTTTGGTCCTAATTTTGTGGTAGGACAAGACATTTTAACATGAGCGGATGAAAGCCAAACCTTGTCTCCAATGTTATATTGAGGTGGAGATGTACTTTTGCGATCTGCTTGTTCTTTGTAAGCTTGTTGGGCTTTCTTTAGAGTCTCTTGTAGGAGAGTGAATCCTTGGTTAAGAAGTTGTATTCTATCGGTGACTTGTGGAACTGTGGTTGTAGCAGGTAGTTGAGGAATCGAGGAAGGATGATAACCATAGTTGGCCTTGAAGGGTGACAAACCTATAGAACTGTGTAGGCTGTTGTTGTAAGCAAATTCTGCTGTTGGAAGTAAGGAAAGCCAGTCATCCTGTAGGTGAGTAACATAGCAACGAAGATACTGTTCTAGAGTTTGGTTGGTTCTGTTTGGCCATCAGTTTGAGGATGGTAAGCAGATGATAAAAGTCTTTGGATGCCCAAACCACGACAAAAAGCAGACCAGAAATGTGAGGTAAATTGTACTCCACGGTCAGAGAGAATGGATTGTGGTATGCCATGGAGGTGGAAGATTTCTTTAATAAATAAGTCAGCAGTTTCGGCTGCGGTAGGGAGTTTGGTTGTAGGAATGAAGTGAGCCATCTTGGTTAGAGAGTCCACGACTACCATTATGGTAGTATGTTGTTGAGATGGTGGGAGTTCAACAATAAAATCAACAGTCACGTCAGTCCAGGGATTTGTGGGGACAGGTAAAGGTTGTAGTAAGCCAGAAGGTCTGGTATTAACCCCTTTTGATCGTCCACAGATGTTGCATGAATGTATATATTGTTCAATGTCCTTTCTTTGTTTAGGCCACCAAAATGAACGATGTGCAAGGTCTAAGGTTTTCTTGACTCCTCCATGGCCTGCCAGCGGATGATCATGTATTGTCTCTAATACTTTGGTTCGCACAGCAGGAGGGACAAAAATCAGAGTATCCTTGTAGAGGAGACCATCTTTCTTGGTCAAAAAAGGATATTTGGATAGGTAAGAGTCATCTTTACATTGTTGTTTAAGAGTCTTTATTAGAGAGGAATGAGTGATAAGAAAATGACCAGGTTGTAGAATGGTGTCTGGCTCTTGTTCTGTAGATGATCCATGTAAACGGGATAGGGCATCGGCCTTTCCATTTCGTGAACCGGGTCTGTAAGTAATGTGCAATAGGAATCGAGAGAAAAACAGAGCCCATCTTGCCTGTCGTGGACAGAGTCTGCGAGCTCTTTGTAAATACTCCAGGTTGCGATGGTCCGTGAATACAGTGACTGGGTGATTTGCCCCTTCAAGAAGGTGACGCCATTCTTCCAGTGCCATTTTTATGGCCAATAGTTCTCTATCACCCACACTGTAATTGATCTCTGCTGGAGAAAGACGTTTTGAAAAGAAGCACACAGGATGAAGTGTACCATCATCTCCTTTTCGTTGAGACAAGATGGCCCCTACAGCTGTCTCTGAAGCATCCACCTCAACAAAGTATGGTTTCAAAGGATCTGGGAGAAGGAGAATAGGGGCTGTGGTGAATCTCTGCTTTAATGCATCAAAAGCTTGTTGTGCTTCAGGAGTCCAACGAAAAGGTATATTCTTCTTTGTGAGTTGAGTGATTGGGGCGATGATTTTTGAGAATCCATTGATGAACTTTCTGTAGAAATTGGAGAAGCCTATGAAACTCTGTGTGGAAGAGGGGATGGGCCACTCCAATATGGCAGATACCTTCTTGGGATCCATTCTGATGTTTCCAGGGGTTAAG
The DNA here is from genome assembly GCA_036172795.1 of Pelodytes ibericus. Lineage (NCBI taxonomy): Eukaryota > Metazoa > Chordata > Amphibia > Anura > Pelodytidae > Pelodytes > Pelodytes ibericus. The sequence continues at coordinate 87,226,489 of CM069859.1, forward strand.
ACATAACCAAGGAACTCTACAGACGTAGTCTCAAAAATACATTTTTCTAATTTGGCATATAGTCCGTGATCTTGGAGACAAGATAGAACGCGGGTCATGTGTTGACGATGTGAAGCCAGAGAAGGTGAATAAATCAAAATGTCATCAAGGTATACAATGACAAACGAATCCAACATATCCCGGAAAACGTCATTAAGGAAGTGTTGGAAGGTAGCAGGGGCATTGCAGAGCCCGAATGGCATGACTAGATACTCATAATGACCATATCGGAATCGGAAAGCGGTCACCGGTAAAACAAGCAGGTAGTTAAACATGTGGTTCAGGGGCAGCAGCACCATCAAGAACAAGTCCTGGTTGAGATACTGGGTTTGGTTGGTGCAAAACCGGTGGTGGTACTGGGATGGGTTGTAAATTCTGCATTTGGGTTTGTAGGGCCATTTGGTTGTCTTGTACGGCCTGTACAGTAGTAGATAGCGTGGTAAGCTGTTGTGTCAAGGTATTAACAGCATCAACCATCCCTGCAAGCTCCATAATGGCTCCAGTGTATTGTCAAGATTGAGGTTTTTCGGAGCAAAGAGCAGGGTATGCTATCTCTTGCTGGTAACCCTTACCAGGTGGTCCACAAGTATATATAGGCAGAGCACCCTGGTAAGGATAGGAGCACGAGAGTGCCACAAAAGGATAATCAAAAAAGCGAAGTCAGGAAACAGTCCAATAGATCAGGGCAGTCAGCGGTCAAAGAGTAGTAATCCAAACAGGGGTCAGGGTTCAGGCAAACAGGGTAATTCAGAAGGCAAGCCAAAGGTCAGGTAACGGGAAATCCAAAAGATATACTGTAGCACAGCAACAAAGGGGAAACTGGAGACTGAAGTCCAAGGACAAACAGGAACCAAAGCTCTGGAACACTGGAGCAATGAAGAAACAGTTTGAGGGGTTTTTATAGTGCTGTGGGTCTCCACTCCTCCCCTCAGTGGGACAAGCTCCTCACTTGATTGGATGTTAGAGGGGTGTGCTTTTCTAGCACATAACCCTCTATCTCTGTGCTTGGAGTTAATAGGAGATTTGGCAGAGTTTACCTCCCTCCTACAGCTGGAAATAGGTTCCCCTTGATTGGGGTGAAGTCTGGAGGATGCATCCTGGGCTTGTAGAAACTCTAGGCCCTGGTTTCGGCCTACCGCGCTACCGCGATCGCGGATAGAAGATTGTACTACAGGCCCCGGCTTCGACCTACTCCGCGATCGCGGATTACCTAAGGGACTTGCTGGATGCCTGGAACTACTGGAACTGCAGGTAAGGGCCAGAGGGGCATGACAGTAATATTGTGCCATTCAGAGCCCAGGAATATTGTGCCATTCAGATGCCAGTAATATTGTGCCATTCAGAGCCCAGTAATATTGTGCCATTCAGAGCCCAGGAATATTGTGCCAGTCAGAGCCCAGTAATATTGTGCCAGTCAGAGCCCAGGAATATTGTGCCAGTCAAAGCCCAGGAATATTGTGCCAGTCAGATGCCTGTAATATTGTGCCATTCAGATACCAGGAATATTGTGCCAGTCAGATACCAGTAATATTGTGACATACAGAGCCCAGGAATATTGTGCCAGTCAGAGCCCAGTAATATTGTGCCAGTCAGAGCCCAGTAATATTGTGCCTCTCAGAGCCCAGTAATATTGTGCCAGTCAGAGCCCAGTAATATTATGCCAGTCAGAGCCCAGTAATGTTGTGCCAGTCAGAGCCCAGTAATATTGTGCCAGTCAGAGCCCAGTAATAGTGTGCCAGTCAGAGCCCAGTAATATTGTGCCAGTCAGAGCCCAGTAATATTGTGCCAGATACCAGGAATATTGTGCCAGTCAGATACCAGGAATATTGCGCCACTCAGAAACCTGTAATTCCCCCCCCCCCCAACCCCCCAGTATTTACCGAATGCTTCTGCTCCGTATCCCCGGCCGGATGTCTCCTCCGTGCAGTCTACCCTCCTTCACGGAGGAGGGAAACAGTCACCGGATATGACGTGACGTCACATCCGGCGTCAGTTTTTTTTTTTTTTTCCGGTCGTCGCATCAAGCGGATGCGTCTTGCCGGAAAAAAACGTTCACAAGCGCAATGCACTGTGAACATGCGTAGCAGGGGCTGGGGGCCCACGGGACAGCTGCCTTGGGCCCCCCAGGAGTAACTGGGCCCAGGGCAGCTGCCCCGTTTGCCCCGCGTTAAAGATGGCCCTGCTTATAATATGGAAGATATTAACTTAAAGCCTTGGGAAAACAATGGAATTAACACAATAAAAGCAATCATGAAGGATAACAAGATAAAAACACTTCAACAGCTGCAAATAGAGATTGGATTGAAAGCTAAAGACCTCTATACCTACAGAAGAATAAAACATTTTCTAAAAAAATAATTTGATAGTATAAAGAACAAAAGCAATTGACTATTTTGTCCAGATTCTAAGTTGCAAGAAGAAAACATCACTATTAGCAAAATCTTTGCAGCTGCTGAAGATAATCGAAAAAACATTTAAACCAATTGCATTAATAAGATGGGAAGAAAACTTGAATATAAAAATATATATATATATTTTTTTAAATCTTTATTATATTTTATAAGTATGAATACATATACATAACAATACACATAAACAGTACATATAAACATACATACAAAAAGACACAGACAGTATTTCTTGCCAGTATCCAATACATGGTTCACAACCGAACAATACGTAGACTTTAAACTTATTCCGGTGTTGCAGCCCATCAGGGAGTGGGGAGGTATTCCGTAGTACCATGCCCTCTCCATCCATCAATGCCCGGGGAAGGGCAACAGCCCCTTTGCTGACTTGATCTAATCCCCTTTAAGTGCTTCTGAGACGTCTTAGTCGTTCTGGCATTCCTCTGTGATAACCCTGATCCATTTATCCCACCTAACCTGTTTTGTTAGGTATATAGGTTGTTGGGCAGTAATGCCCTTCTCCATCTTTAGCTGGTATATTAATTGGGTTCTGATTTCTGGCCAGCCTCGTAACAATATGGATTTCCATCTCCTGGTAATCAAAATCTTTACCGCCATTTTTAGATGAATTATAAAGGCTTGTTTGTCTTTGTCTATTTTGGGGAATCTAAGGTGCAATAAAAAGACCTCTGGAAGTAGATCTAATTTAACCCCGGTGAACCGACTAATCAAGGTGGCTACTGATCTCCACAGACTACCCACCTGTCCACATGCCCACCATATATGCGCCATGTCTCCTACTGGGGCATTACATCTCCAGCATTGCATGGAGTGGTCCGGGTAAAATCTGTTCAGTCGTTCCGGGACTAGGTACCACCAGTTGCACAGTTTGAATTGTAGTTCTACCAAATTCAAACATCTGATCTGTTTATATACATGTGCGAATTAATTTCCCCATTCTCTTGAGTTTATATTTATATCTAAGGCATTGCTCCATTTGTTAACCCCTTGGCGACACAGGACGGACTAGGTCCGTCCTGTGTGCCGAGGCGTTAGTGACACAGGACGGATCTAGTCCGTCCTGTGTTAAAACGAGCACTGAAAGCGGAGTTTTTCCGCTTTCAGTGCTCAAGCCGCATTGTAACGATGCTTCCGTATGGAAGCATCGTTCAATACTAAAAAAAATGCCCGTCGGCATTTCGATCGCTCCGGAGAGCGATAGAAATGCCGGTTTTAAAGGCACAGAGCCTTTAAAACGCGGGCATTTAAAAAATGAGCATAGGAAGCAAATTTTTCGCTTCCTATGCTCAGAAAGTGTTCCTGATTGCCTCGCAAGTCGAGGCAATAAGTAACACACAAAAAAAATGCACGATCTTGGTCACTGTGTGACCAAGATGGCGCTGCCCTTCTAAGGTCAAGAGCACAGGAGGCAGGAAGTACCTGCTTCGTGTGCTCTCTGGCTGTCACACGATTGCCTCTTCACAGAGGCAATCAGTGACTGCCAGGCACACTGACAGGCAGTGGGGATGTTCTGCTGAAAATCCCCACTGACTGGTCAGATCAATATTAACTCTATATTGATCTGACCAGTGATGATCTGTCTCCCTCTCCTCACATTTTTTTTAGTGAGGGAAAGAGACAGATCAAAGTTATAAAAGTAAGTAAAAGTAAAAGAAAACAATAAATACACAACACATGAATTATAAAACAATAAAACATTTTTTATTAAAGCAATTCCCTGCCACTGATCTTGTGTAAGCAGTGATCGTGCACATCAGCGCATTTATTTTGCTGTTTGTGCATTTTTTAGGGGTCAATTTTTTTTGTACTGTAATTTATTACAGTACTAAAAAGGCTCTTCTAAGAATTATTAACCCCTTCTTTGCCGTCGATCACTGCTTACGCAATGATATTGACGCCAAAGCAATTTTTATCTGTCTGCATATTTTTTTTTTACACATACCCGATAGGGGATTACATGTAAAGTAAAAATATTTGAGATTTTTTTTTTTAAGCTGCCTGAGCGCATAGCGATCATTAACAGCGAATTAGTGGCAAAGGCGGTTTGGTGATTTCTCAATTAAGCTCACCATTCGCCCTGGTCAGATCAAAATTGGTCGGATCAATATTCACAAAAATTGATATGCCTCCCTCTCCTCACTTACATTTTTGTGACGGAAAGAGACAGATCAGTATTAGTGATATAAAATAACATTTTATAAAATTGTCAGGTTTTATGAAAGTCTTTCACTGTGTATTAACCCCTTCCCTGCCATTCATCACTGTATAAGCAGTAATCTTGCACAGCAACAGTATGTTTTGCTATCTGCACTGTTTTATGGATTAATTACTTTGTACTGTAATGTATTACAGTACTAGATAGGCTCTTCTAAGAGCTATTAACCCCTTCTTTGCTCGAGATCACTGCTTACGCACATATTCTGAGGCCGCGGACTCAGGGTTCGATTTTGACGTGGGCCGGTTTCTGATACATCATCTAGTGATGTATCGGTGGCTGCTGAGCCCTTGCCACAAGGAGTGATGGGGGTCTACCGTTAAAAAAATATATGGTTTGGTGGGGGTAAATTACATTGGCTGGCTTAAAAGATATATCCCATATAGGACACGGACGCAGGTTGACTACATGTCAAAATTCCAAGTTGGAATTTTGAGATGCGCATCTCACAAATGTTGCTTTCTAGCCAAAAAACAAACCAACAAACCTATGCATGGGTGCTATCCCTGTACTCGGGAGATGTTGCTGAACACATATTGGGTTGTTGTTTGGCAGTGACATATACTGGAATCTGTTAATTCATGCCTGAAGTACAATGTATGTGGAAAAAAAAACTCCCAAAAAGTACTACCACAAACTTTTACAAAGGCTGGTGGTAGAATTAGTACCTATACAGTATTAAAATACCACCATTTAAAATACCTTAGGATGTCTATTTTCCAAAAATATATGGTTTGATGGGGTACAATTCATTGGACTAAATGGAACATGGGCGCAGGCTGACTACATGTCAAAATTCCAGGTTGGAATTGCGCACCCCCTAAATGTGGCCTTTTAGCCCCAAAACAAACCAACAAACCTATGCATGGGGGGTATCCCTGTACTCAGGAGATGTTGCTGAACACGTATTGAGGTGTTGGTTGGCAGTAGCAAATACCAGAATCTGAAAATTCCTGCCTGAACTACAATGTGTGTGGGAAAAAAATGACATCCCAACCATTTGACATAGGTTGGTGGTAGAATTAGCACTTGGAAAGTGTTAAAATACCACAATTTTAAATACCCTAGGATGTCTAGTTTTCCAAAATATATGGTTTGATGGGGTAAAATACTTTGACAGGCTTCAAAAGTGTCCCAAATGGAACATGGGCGCAGGCTGACTACATGTCAAAATTCCAAGTTGGAAATGCACCCCCCCTAAACGTGGCCTTTTAGCCCCCAAACAACCCAACAAACCTATGCATGGGTGGTATCCCTGTACTCAGGAGATGTTGCTGAACACATATTGGGGTGTTGTTTGGCACTGACACATAATAGGATCTGTGAATTCATGCCCGAAGTACAATGTATGTGAAAAAAAATTACTATCCATAACATTGACATAGGCTGGTGGTAGAATTAGTGCATGGAAAGTGTTAAAATACTACCATTTGAAATACCCTAGGGTGTCTAGTTTTCAAAAATATATGGCTTTGTGGGGTAGAATACACTTTTTGGCTTCAAAAATGTCCCAAATTGGACATGGGCGAAGGTTTTCTGCACGTCAGAATTCCAAGTTGGAAAACCAAAAAGCGCACCTCTCAAATGGGGCCTTTTAACCCACAAATAACCTAACCAACCTATACATGTGTGGTATCCCTGTACTCAGGAGATGTTGCTGAACACATATTGAGGTGTTGTTTGGCACTGACATATAACAGGATCTGTGAATTCATGCCCAAAGTACAATGTATGTGAAAAAAATTACTACCCAAAACATTGACATAGGCTGGTAGTATAATTAGTGCATGGAAAGTGTTAAAATACTACTATTTGAAAAACCCTAGGGTGTCTAGTTTTAAAAAATATATGGCTTTGTGGGGGAGAATATACTTTGTGGCTTCAAAAATGTCCCAGATGGGACATGGACACAAGTTTTCTGCATGTCAGAATTCCAAGTTGGAAAACCAAAATGCGCACCCCCTAAATGTGGCATTTTATCCCCAAAACAAACCAACAAACCTATGCATGGGTGGTATCCCTGTACTCAGGAGATGTTGCTGAACACATATTGAGGTGTTATTTGGAAATACCCCTTCACATTTTAAGGTAATGTTTACCTAAATTGCAATCTATGTGCAAAATTAAAAAAAAAGTTTTTTTGCTGCAAACTTTGGCAAAGATTGGTGGTAAAATGGCTACATGAAATGTGTCAAAATACCCCAAGTTAAATGCCCTGAGTGGTCTAGTTTTCAAAGATATGTACATGTTGGGGGTCATTCATGGATTTAGTACAGAAATCAGTGTTACAATGTCACTATCACTAATTTTGAAAAAAAGGATTTTAAAATAGCTTTGCACTACTTATAGTTCTGGCCCTGTAACATGAATAAAAAACCCCAAAAAACATAAAACATGGGCTATTTATGAACTCAGGACATATATTAGAAACTATTTAGCAGTGTTTTTTTGTTGTCTCTTGTACATGAGTATACGATTTTTCAAATAAAAGTCATAAAAAAAATTTCTTTTTACTTTTTTTGCCATATTTTATTATTTTTTTTACATCAAATTATATGCAATTATCAAAACAGTGGTATCAAAAGAAAGCCCTTCTTATAACGATAAAAACGATATATAGTTTGTGCAGGTACACTAAATGAGACAGAAATAAATTACAGCAAAACACAAACACCTCAGAAATGTTAAAACAGCCCATGTCACCAAGCGTCGGACAAGCCAAAAAAGTCATGTCACTAAGGGGTTAATCGTCTTGTTTATAATTTCCCCCTCTAATTCCCTAAGCAGTTCCACACATCTGGGTAACAGGCCCTTGGGCTTGTTAATGCAGAGTAAGCTCTGTAGTTTTTCAACGACTGGGTCCTGATCCCTATATAAATGACTCTGAATGTGTCCCTTAATACGGATAAAACTAAAAATCTCACCTTTAAGTTGTGGACTTGTGGTAATAATATCCGAAAAAGATCTAACTTCATGTCCTACTAAAATTGATTTTAATTCTTGGAAAGATACTTTTAAACTGGTTAATACTATGGTCCATTGCCTTAACATATTCAAAACTCAATATAAAATCATGCATAGGTGGCACCATGTACCAATGAAATTGGCCAAAATGTATGAGACTATTTCTCCCTCCTGCTGGAGATGTGGAAATACAGGTGCGGACTATGTCCATGTTTGGTGGTTGTGTGGTGGAATCAGGGAGATGTGGTCAGAATTGGGAAAACATATCCAAAGACTGACTGGCATAAAGTTAGATATATCACCCAAAACAATGCTGCTGCATTTAGATTGGCCACCAATGAGAAGAACAGAAAGATTTTTATTGGTACATTTGCTCATCGTAGCTAAAATGTTATTAGCAAGAAATTGGAAAACTATAAATATCCAGTCATAGAAGCAAATAAAAAACCAAACAATATAGCAGATAAAAATCTAAATAGGAATTCTCAGACAAAGTTGTTATAGTATTAATAAAATTGAAACCTGGGAAGTGTGGATTTAAAAACTGAAATGATTACTGAGGACATCCTTTTGCATCTTTTATATTTGATTTTTTTTGTTTTTGACTTTGATCTGTATTTATGGGATAACTCACAGGGGGATGACTAAATGAAGCTGAAGAAACAACCACCTGTTATGTAAATATTACCGTATTTGCTCGAATATAAGACAAGGTTTTTTTCAGAGCAAATGCTCTGAAAAATCCTCCTCGTCTTACATTCGAGGTCGTTTTATAATCTGACCTCAAATTGAGGTCAAATTATAAGACATGGATCCAGGTCCCCAGCAGAGCTGCAGGGGACCTGGATCCCCCTCTCTAACAGCAGGGGATGTCTGCGCGATGAGCTTTCGTCACAGAAGTCCCGGCGAGCGTGACGGGCGGCAGCAGGGGAGTCTGCGCTCGTCGCGCAGACATCCTCTGCTGCCCCACTAGGCACCAGGGAGAATCTGGCAGATGGGGGATGTCTGCACGATACGTGCAGATATCCTCCATGCTGCCTGACACGGCAGTCTATTATGACGGACCAGCTGTCCGTCATAATAGACTGCCGTGTCGGGCAGCATGGAGGATGTCTGCACGTATCGTGCAGACATCCCCCGGCTGCCCCCACTAGCCACCAGGGAACGATACCAGGTAAGGGGGACGACGACGATGAAGGACACAGACAGACAAGGGGAGGGGGGGAGATAGAGAGAGACAAAGGGAGGGGGATGGGGGGAGGACACAGACAGACAAGGGGGGGGAGACACAGACAAGGGGAGGGAGGGGGACAGAGAGAAAAGGGGAGGGGGGGATAGATAGAGACAAGAGAGAAGTTTTGGGGGGAGAGAGAGACAACGCTGGGGGGGAAAGAGACAGCTGGGGGAGCGGGAGAGAGGCCGCATTGGCACATAAAAGCAAATAAAAACAAGAAATGCATTTGTATAATATACATTTTTTATTAAATATTAAAAAGCAATTTACATATATACATGGTAAACTTTTTTCCTATAGGGTAGTCTTATAATCAGGCTTTTAGTTTTTTTCCTAAAGGAATGTACAAATTTGGGGGGGTCGTCTTATAATCAGGATCGTCTTATAATCGAGCAAATACGGTATTATATTTTTGTAAAAAATAAAATAAAAAAATGCTTCCTTCCAATATGGCGAATGTTATCGCACATTACATCGGATATTTTATATATCATAAATTTATGTATTATATAAATTGCGTTGCAATTTATAATGTAGGAATGCAGCCAGAGGATGGGAACATTTACCCAGGGCCATCTTTAACGCGGAGCAAACGGAGCAGCTGCCCTGGGCCCAGTTACTCCTGGATGGTCCAAGGCAGCTGTCCCGTGGGCCCCCAGCCCCTGTTTTGCATGTTCACAGCGCATTGCGCTTGTGAATGGTTTTTTCCGGCAAGCCGCATCTGCTTGATGCGACGACCGGAAAAAGAAAAAAAAACTGACGCCGGATGTGACGTCACGTCACATCCGGTGACTGTTTCCTTCCTCCGTGCAGGAGGGAAGACTGCACGGAGGAGACATCCGGCCGGGGATACGGAGCAGAAGCATTCGGTAAATACTGCGGCGTTGGGGGGGAGGAATTACAGGTATCTGAGTGGCGCAATATTCCTGGTATCTGACTGGCACAATATTCCTGGTATCTGGCACAATATTACTGGGCTCTGACTAGCACAATATTACTGGGCTCTGACTGGCACACTATTACTGATATTATCGAGTGCTGGGTCTTATATACTGTGTTTTTATTGCTTCAGTGTAACGTGTTTTTTTCATAAGTGTATCATGAAGCCTCCAGCAAATTCCTCTTGCCATTTAGTTCTCCCATTTTTAAGTCTAATATCATGGCATTATGATCTGACCATGTGGCCTCCCAAACAGAAACCTTCTCTACTTTATTTGAGACACTAAGGTTGCCCAAAAAAAAAGTCTATTCTCGAGTGTCCATATGCTTACCCTAATTTTATTTTAACCCCAACAGCTAATCTAACCCTAATCCTACATTTAAGCTAATTAAGTCCTTTTTTTTCTTCATTGCAATGTTGCTGACTGCTTCTAGGGGCAGTCAAGCAACATATTCAGAGTGATGGAAGTCATTTTTTTTCACTTCCGAAGATCAGACCACAAGAGGGCATAGCCATATTGCCGGAGCATGCTGCACTGTCAATATGGTCTCCAAGATCGCTCCGTGGGGCAAATGAGCGTTTTTTTGTGATCATTGATTGCAAAAACCTCTCGTTTCACCGTAGGATGTGTCAGGCACGTCCATTGTCGGGAATGGAGTTCCCGGCTAGATGTGCCTGACATGTTCATTGTCACGAAGGGGTTAAACACTTATTTACAACAAAGAAAAGGAACAGGAGTTGGGGAAATCTCATGTATATATTTGTGTCAGTGTCCATCTTAACCAGAAAATTAAAAAAAAAAACATTCCCCTATATATCCAAGTGTGTTCAAATCCATATTTAAGTTCTAGTTTTAGAAATGTTGCTGATCCTTAAATGTGAATTGAGCATCATTGTGGTCTGTATAAGATCCTTATATATTTTTAAAAAGAGAAGAAAAAAGAGGGTGGGGAGGAAAAAAAAATTATAAAATAAAAAAAATGAACACGTAAATAAATAAATAAATTGAAACCCTCTTCATCCTTCCCAGCCTTTCTCTCTCTTTCTCCTCTTGATATGTTTGACTTTAACTTAGTGCATTCTTCTTGGCATAGATTGTGGCCCCCTCTGTAGAGTCGAAACTTATTAGTCTTTCATCTTTGACTATGATCAGTCTTGTAAGGAAACCCCAAACATATTTCATATTGTGCTTTCGTAGAAGCAAGGTAGTTGGGGCAAAAAGCTGTCTTCTTACAACGCCATTTGGACCCTCAATTGTAGTTTGTCTCACAGCTCCTTAACCAGGATCTTTGGTTTATTATTGGGAGTACAGCCCCATATGGGTGATTAAACAAATCTGGCACTCTCCGTTGTTTGAAACATACCCCATTTATTCCTTATTGAATCCATGTTAGGGTTGACCCTTGGATTTAACACTATGTAAAAAATTAGTTCTTCACTGGCTCCCAGGCCCTATATAACACCGATGGGGTCTCTTAGCAGCTTTTACATAGAATCTGGCACTCTCGTGCTAGGTTCTGTTTGTATTTTTCTATTCTTTTCTTTTCCCCTTTATTATGGCTGTGCCTTAAGTTAGCAACTCGTGTGTACTTATTTAGGGTTTCAGTCTAGCATTCTTACAGCCTGTATTCCATCCAGGGTTAAGTTATATCATAAGTTCTCAGTCTTTCCCTTAAACATCTCAACATACAAAATTATGGCTTTAACAATTACAATGATTAGTTTGGACTCACGATACTGCCGACCATCCAGTGAGAGAGAGGGAGTGCCGAGTGCTGCTTCCACTGCTTTTGGGGTTTCTCTGCTTTTCACTATCTGTCATTAGTGGTCTGAACGGAGGTGAGGGGAAGGCAGAGGGCAGTCGGGGAAGGGGTTTCTCTGTCATCTCTGCTCATTTGTCACCGGGGAAAGGCTCCTTATCTATGTACTCTCGCGGGAAGGGGTTTCTCCATTACTGCTGCTCGTTTGTCACCAGGGGAGGCTCCACATCCAGGTACTCTAGTGGGCAGTGATTGGACCATGGGCCCAACCTAAGTGCGTCATTATATCATGATGCCACCACGATATTCAATCCCACTTCCAGCTGTTTGACCAGCTCTGTCTCAGACGTGAGCAGGAAGCATGTATTTCAAATATGGTTATGCCCTTCTACTGGCAAGAACAAGAACTGGCAATCTGGGATCCAAGACATCGACACCTTCTCTAGGAAGCTTTCTACAGCCGCTGGGAGATGTATCTCCTGATAACATCATGCCAGGCATTGTAATGGAGTGTGAGATGTGGATACTCATAGTGGCATAACAGGAGCAATTCTGTTTGTCCATAATAACTTTGGTTGTACACTTGCAGTCCCCCCAACTCTTCTTAATTAGAGATGATGTGAATAGTTCGCCGGCGAATAGTTCCTGGCGAACATCACGTGTTCGCGTTCGCCACGGTGGGCGAACAATTGCGATGTTTGGTTCGCCCCCTATTCTTTATCATTGAGTAAACTTTGACCTGACCCTGTACCCTGTACCCTGAACCGAACGTTTACTATTGGCTTTCACTACACGGAGACAGAGTCTCCATTCATAAATTCATTAACGGAGACTCTGTCTCCATGTAGTGAAAGCCAATAGTACTACTATTACATTCATTACAAATTTTGCCATGGATCCCCCACTGGCATGCCACAGTCCAGGTGTTAGTCCCCTTGAAACAACTTTTCCATCACTATTGTGGCCAGAAAGAGTCCCTGTGGGTTTTTAAATTCACCTGCCCATTGAAGTCTATGGCGGTTCGCGGGGTTCGCCCGTTCGCGAACATTTACGGAAATTCAACGTTCGCGAAATCACTATTCTTAATGCTCACTCATTAGGGCAACCCTGCATCCCTTGCTTCCTCCCTGATCTACTCCTCTGATTCCCTTCCATTCTCTCATTCCTCTCCCCTTCTGACTCCCTTCTTTACCTTCTCTCCAACTTCGCACAAAAAGTAAAATTTCAAATATGTAAATGTGAAGTGTGAAAAAGTGGGATGTGTGTTAATGTATGTTATACAATATGTGGATTATGTATAAATGGACACTATCACACTCACTCACCAAACACACCCCTATCATTCGACTAACATCCCACTGACACACCTCTGATGCTCCACAACCACTGCACAAATGCTGTGCTTACTTTGCACTGACTTACTTGCATTTTATGCATGTATTTTATTGGCTGTTTCATATTAACGGTTGCATTGTTTTACCACACTTTTCACATTTGTTAATGGGGAAATTGGTGTTTTTACAATAACTATTTTATCAACTGGGAACTATTTTGAGAACAAGTTTCATGTATTCTTAAAGGACCATTCCTATTGCTACTTGAAAATAAACTACATTAACTGCCTATAAAAGTTAAATAATTGTAAATATTTATGTATTCATTAGAATTTGAATATGTGTTCTTAATGTACTCACAAATTTCAGATGTGCAGGTTTTGCTGATCCCCCCTACTCAACTCTCAGCATTTGTTTGGCAGGAAAGAAATGTTTTTCAAAGAGTTTCAAAAAAGCAGAAAATATCCAAAATGGTAACTATAGCTGCAATGGGTACATACATATGTTGCACAGTAGCCTGTACATTTTTTCTACTAGGTTGCTAGGTCAGACAGTTTTTTATTGGACACAACTTTTCTTGCTCCCCTGCAGAATGTAGAATGCAAGTGTTGGAACCAGTTAATTAATTAAGTGGCTCCAATGTAACCTTCATTGATTAATTCATTGACTTCCCTCTGAATCTATATGAATTAGACACTCTACATGGCAGCATGTACAACATGATAAAATATTCAGGTTCATGCATTTGCATGGGTTAAGAAGTAGGAGGACCTAAGGTGATGTGGTTGCAGGTATATAGCAAGAATATCTTAGCAATTCAAAAAGTGTTGTTAAAAGTATGGTATAAATTGTAGGGTATAAAAGATAGTGGAATTTTTTTTTGACTTTAAGAATCATATAGGTGTCTATGTCACTCTATAATTTTTTGTGATCTTAATGGCCCTTGGGAATCAGGCCAACATCTTTGCATTGAATCCACCGCCTCATTATAGTCTATGAGAACATTTTGGCTAATGCGGAAATAGCCCAAATCCTCCTGAATTCACCTAAAATGTCACCAAAAAAATAAAACAATCTCCTAGTTAAAAAAGTTAAAGAAATAATAAAAAAACAATATAAAAACAATGTAAGATTGTATTTCTATGTATTAGTATAATATACATATAATATAACAACATAACACAATACATAATATTATATATACAATAATCTTAACTATACTAATAAGAATTTCTTATGAATGGGGACTCTAGTTCGGTTTAAAGAAAGCCAATAGTATTACACGTATTCTATAAGCCGAAAGTCTATAAACCAAAGGTCGTTCGGTTTATAGACTTTCGGTTTAGAAAATACATGTAATTCTATGCTATTCTATAAACCGAAAGTCTATAAACCGAACAACCTTCGGTTTATAGACTTTCGGCTGATAGAATACATGTAATACTATTGGCTTTCTATAAACCGAACTAGAGTCCCCATTCATAAGAAATTCTTATGAATGGGGACCCTATTCAATAAGGTATTGAATATGAGTTTCTGAGTGAAGAAGGGATTTGTTTAGCCTCCATGTGGATCTTGGGTTATATTGTAAATTATTAGTCACTTTAATAAAGAGAGGATCTGACCAATCCAATCCAATCCAATTCTAGAACTCTTAATAGAGTCTAGAGATTGTGACTTGGTCAGGAAGTAGTCAATCGTGGAAAACTTTTGATGCACATTAGAAAAGAAAGTATAATCCCTTTCTTTTGGATGAATTACCCTCCAACAGTCATATAGGATGTTTTTTTCCAAAAATGTTTGTAGAGTTGTCTGTCTTACTTTACCCGCCCGTTTGTATGAACATCGGTCAATTCTAGGGTCCACTACGCTAAATGCCCTCCAATGATTAAGGTTCCTTTTTGTATCCAATCTATTCTGTCCATTATTGAGTCCAAAAATGATCCTGAAAGCTGGATTGGGGTATATATATATATTAAGTAGTGTATAGGAGACGTTGTTTATTTTCACGATTAAGATCAGGTCCCTTCTTGTCTGCTTCCTGATATTCTAATTCAAATTTCAGATTTTGTAAAAAAAAAATCAAGGTGACCCCTCTTTTTTTTATCCCAAATCAGATTAGCAGTATAAATGTGGGGGTATGTGCTATATTTCCAAAGTTTATTCTGTTAATCAGTCCAATGTGTTTCTTGGATGTTTGCTACATCTATTGCATTGTCCCTCAAGGTTTTATAGAGTTTAACTCTTTTTGGTGGAGAATTAAGTCCCTGGATGTTAAGAGACATAAATCTTAGTGACATACCATACCTTTATGTCCCTCCTCCCACCATACAAGAACTCCATAGGGCAAGACTAACAGCAATTATACAGTCTCAACCATACAAATACTTCCATTCTAGGGTAGTCAAGTTGAATCAGCTGTACCTACCCTAATGTCCTGCCACCCCCGTGGGATCTAAAGAAGAAAAACACCAGCAGCGTGTCCTGGCACTGAGTCTACTAAGTCTATGAAAAATTAGCTGCCTTGCCTTATAGATGGAGAATCATGTGTTTATTGTAGGATATTTTCCCACTCTTTCCCTTCTATTTCATTTCCTTTTCCTTCACTATCCCCTTTCCCGCCTCTCTCCCTTCTCCCCCTCTCTCCCCATCTCAGGGTCTGACCGGTTTCTCTGTGTATCCTCGATATCCTTGAAATTACCCATTCTTAAAGTTGTCGAGTATAATATCAATCAAATTGGGGTAAGTATCTCTAGATACATCATGATCTATATTTTGCTGATTAGTTGTGTACGCGTGGTGGGTAATGGGGTTTGGACTTATTAGTATTTATAGCAAGTTGAAAATCATGTACATGCGTAGGTACATTTTTTTTATTTAACTTAATTTGTAGTTCGTATTGATATAATTAATATCTATATGTATATATAATACAAAAATTGTAACAGTCATAAATCTAAACCATCACACCGTTTTTTCAGTTATAACAATGCCCCATGCTTGCATGCGCGAACTCAGCCCCCTCAAGGGTGTCTGAGTCACCCATACATGCGTGGGCTACACCACACTGCTAAATCTAATTGTATAAAATACTAAATATTAGATAAAACGTTAGTGCAACAAAATCACAGAGTTATAATAACTGTGCTTCTTGTGCTCCACTGCTGTGTCATATGTCAAAATCATACAAACAACTTTCCAAAAAAACCAATGCCTGAGCCTGCATGCGCGAACTTGGCCCCCTCAAGGGTGGCCAAGTCACGCTTACATGCGTAGGCAACATCACTGTTGAATCTAATTGTGTTAAATAAAATATTAATTCCGTTAAATTATATGTAATAATTGTGATTCTCTTGCTCCCCTGTTGTCTCATAAATCCAAATTATCCCAAAAAAATTCTCGAATGTGCCATCCAGCGAGAATCTATGTGTGCGTGTGCGTGTTTGTTCACCTCATCATGGCGCTAAATGAAATAATACGTTTTAAGGTAAATATGTATATGTATATATATCACATATAATATATAATACAATTATACAATACATTTAATAAATATACTACATAAAAAGACATTTAGAAGACATGTGCCTGCTATGCCACGTACTAACCCCAATAAAAGTTAGGAAATTGCCAGTTATAAATATGTATATACAGTAACATATATTATTCTACACACTGACATAATAGCTCTTGTGGCATTACAATACTGGTGATGTCATGCCAGCTATTCCTTGGCATCACATCACCGGTTATTTTTCACTGTCAATATATGTTGACAATTATATGTATCCTACCAACATCATGTCACGTTTATCACAGTGTGGACACCAACATTGACTGCCAATGCTCCATTATCCACTCTGGATATGAAAGGGTATCTTGACATAGGGGAGTGCATTAGGTAGTGGCATGACTATAAGCCACTGTGCCACAGTGGTAAGATTGCTACATGGTCCTCTGACCACCATGCCACCAAGCAATGCTGGCATGACATCACCAGTGTTGTTATACCACAACAAAATTACACCCATGCATTACCATACCAGATTTTTCCCATCATCGCTTGTAAGTAAAGGGATCGCCTGGGACATCAAGGGTAGTGGGATCTAGTTTTCAGTGGCAACTCCTGCACTTGGAAATTCTGGCCAGGTATGGTGGACAGTGGGGGTGTATGGCCATGGTTGGATCATATGGTGATGTGGTAGAGGGCCACATGACAATCTTACTACCATAGCACAGTGGCATATATTCATGCAGACACACTCACATATGCAAAGGTACCCTGCCATATCCACAATGGACAATGGTGCATTGACAATCAGTGTTGCAATCCACAATGTGGGCACGTTACATGATGGCCGAAATCAGTGAGGAAACACACATTACAGGCTTTATAGCTGCAGGGAAGGGACAAGGAAATTGTAAACTCTTTTTAATAATGCCTGTTAAAAGAAAGAACGCTAATTTTAGTACATTATCAGGCAAAATTATTTCAATGTCCTCCAAATGCATTAACAGATACGTTAAAATCATTAATGCACCAGATAAGTAATGCACAAGGGCAATTCAATGAAGTGTGTTAAAACTTAGCCCCCGCTCCCTGGAATTTTTAGAAGCTGCAGAGACATTTGCACAGTATTTGGGGAAGGCTGTTGACTGGGGAGGCTATTATATCCCCAGTTTAAATACATTTAATGGCAAAATTAGCATTTTGAAAAACACTGTTATTGTCCTAGCGCCGAAGTAGAGTCTTAACAATTTGGAGCACTGTGTGTGTTTTTGATGAATCGCACTTTATTCTGTTCCGGAATATCATGGGGTAAACATTTTTAAAACAATCCAGGCAATCAACAATCCAGGTTAACAGGCATCAGTGACTAAACCCCAATGTGGTTTACATTAATTCATTTTCTTTCCATGTCATGATACACATTACTTTTTAAAGGTTTATTTGAATCAAAGAAATTCCGTTTTCAAGAGTTATTATACATCTTACTAATAAAGTTTGTAATTACTCATACATATTTATGAGTTGAAAAGATATAGTTTCTCTAAATAACAAGACAAACAAGAGTGTAAGGACTTTTCTCACTCAAAGTTACCTTGACATAGTGGCCAGACTTATATTACAAATTACATAACTAAACCTAATTTTGGAAGAAATGCTATCTGGCAAGTTTGGGGTATTATGTATAATTTTGAGGCATGAGCTCTGTATTTCAGATAAAAATAAAATACTTGTATATGAAAAGTAGAAATGACATGTTTTCATATTATGAAAAAAAAAAAAAAGCTTTTCTAAGGCTCTTTTTGTACGTTATTATTATTGATTTATATTTACAATTACATGTTCTCAGTTTGTTTTTAGCAATTTAGCAACTTTTAACCATTACTGAGAATATTGAAGTCTCTGTTAATCATTATCTCTTTATTATGAGGGCACAGTATTTGCTAGTAAGATGAACACCACAGAAAGCCCCTTGTTACCCTAGAAGTGCTGGCTGAACAAAAGCGAAATAATTATCATTACAATGATTTGGACAATATTGTCCAAAAAATAAAACCAATCATTATGGTTGATAATATTAATCATTATGGAAGCTGTGGCAGATGATTACCGACTGGTTACTAGGGTAAAAATGATTAAAAAAAATAAAATGACTGATATAATTACAGAAAACTGTCAGATACTCCTAGAAAAATCAAATTTATGGAATAACAAAAAAGCTTCAGATGGCATGTATTGTATTTCAGGATCATTTATTCACAAAAATAAACAATGTTTATCCTGGCTCAAGCTTGCTGGCAAGAATATGTAAACAGCTCACTGATGTCGGTTCACGTGCTCAGACCAATGCTGACGAAACGGAGTTGAAGACAGGTAAACAAAATTAAGTTGGCACTACGAAAACACGAATATAGTGAAACATGGAAATGTTTTAATGAAGATCACATCCAGAAATGAAAAACACATGGAAGGCTGAAGAAAAAGGCGTATACCATACCACACATGCCCCAGAACACATATTGCACACCCATTACTTACTTTGCATTGTACAACCAGGACATGTCCTAGCACCCACATTGCATATTCAAGACATGACCAAGGACTTAACATAGCAGCCACACTGCACACACCAGGACATACTCTAGCACCCACATTGAACACCCAGTACATGCTCAGCACCCACATTGCAGACCCAGAACTTACTCCAGCACCCCAAGACATTCACTAGCACACCTAGGATATGCCCCATGACTCATATTGCAGAACCAGTACTTACTCTAGCACCAATATTGCACAATCAGGATTTGCCCTAGTACCCAAATTGCATACCCAGGACATGATCCATGACTTACACTAGCATAACATTGCACACTTCAGGACATGCCCTAGCACCAATGTGCACACCAAGGAAATGGCCCATCACCCACATTGCACACCCAGGACATGCACCATAATACATTTTGCCCACCAAGGACATGCCCCAGCACCCACATTGTAGACCGAGGACTTAACCTAGTATGAACATTGCACAACCAAGACTTGCCATAGTACCCACATTGCACACTAAGTACATGACCCAGGACTTACCCTGTCACCCACATTGCACACCCAGGACATGCGACATCATCCATATTCCCACCCAGGATATGCCCCAGCACCCACTTTGCAGAACCAGGGCTTAACCTAACACCCACATTGCACACCCAGGACATGGCCCAGGACCTGCGACATCAACCACATTGCACACCCAGGACATGTTCCATCACCCATATTTTCACCCAGGACATGACCTAGCACCCATATTGCACAAACCAGGACATGCCCTAACATGCACATTTCACAACCAGGACATGTCCTAACACCTAACACCCACATTGAATCTTTTGATCCTCAGCCAGCTCCTCTATCAACAAGCTTTTTTTTTTTTTTAAAGGTTGCCCATGAAATGTTTTTTGCCTATCACCCCCTGATGGCATAACTGCTCACTAATGCAGTGCACAAGAAATTATATAATATGCATTTCCTTCTCCCACAGAATTCAGGTTTAGAGACACCAGGTAAGTGATTTCAATCAAAGCTAGCACTGACCAGTGAGGTGGTGGGCAAAGTTGACACTGACAATAATTGTGTAGGACAAAGCTGTCACTAACAAATAATGTGAGGGACAATGTTGCAACTGACAAGTGGTTTGAAGAACAACGCTGGCACAAAAAAAGTGGGTGTAGGGGCAAAGACGGTGGTGTAATTGAAAAGTCTCCTCACCACAAGCAATCCTGGCTCAAGCTTTCTGGCAAAGATATGTTAGCAGCTCACTGATGTCAATTCTGGTGCACAAGCCACCGCTGACAAAACAGAGTTAAAGTGAGGTAAACAGAAATTAAGTTGGCACTCCGAAGACACACGTATAATGAAAAAATTGTAATAATTTATTAAAGATCACATGTATAAATGCAAAAACACGTGGACAGGTGCAGGAAAATCAATAGTGTCTTATGATTAAGTGTTCTTCAACGCGAAACGTGTAAAGTCAGAGTGCCAACTTTATTTCTGTTTAAAAGCCAGTTGTATATTTCGGTTTTGTGCTGCCCTTGACGTGTGGTAGATGAGCTGGAGAAATTTGCATACCAAATATTATTACTTGGTAAGTTCCATCAAGTTCACCTTTTATTGAATTGACTCTAATCATATTGATTATTTTTAAATAAGGCTATTGTCTAATTTTTTTTTATATTATATTATTTCATAGCTGAAAAAGAAAAGACTTAAATGGGGCTTAGAAAACCTATAGTTCCAGTTATAGTTTCTCAAACAAACCCATATTTTTTTTTTTTTTTTTTCTCCGACACTCAGTTTTGTTTAAACAATCATGTTAGTTTTTATGGTAGTAACATCATTGTGTCTTTTATTTTCTCTTTTCTTTTCTTTTCTATTATACTTTATTTTACGAGCTTGTCAGTAGCAAAATTCAAACATGCACATAATGCAATGCATTTTCTCAAGAGGTCCTTGTGCTAAACCCTAGTTTGTAAATAAGTTCGGAAGGTGGGACAATGCAGAGATAAAGAAAAGAAAATGCAAATATTGGTATTAAGAGATCCTTCTTCCATTCAAACTAATGACGTAACCTTCTATACTACAACATTCACAAGCACATACATACCTATCCTATCTCTTTGGTACAGCTAATACAGTAGACCCATGCCGGTTCGTCCCAAGTAGAGGGGGGGGGGAGGGGTGGAACCCCTATTAAATCTTTTTCCTGAGACAATCACTATGTGAAGTTAAGAGCCTACAGCCTGTTCAGGCTTGGAGACACATCCCTCCATCTGATTTTGATAATCGTACTGTGCCATGATCTCCTGCCATGTAGGGAGGTGAGGGCTTCTCCAATGCCTAGCTAGGCAAATTTTTGACGCAGAAAAAATATGTACCAAACAGTTTTGCTGCGTCTTACTCATAGTTGGACAGTCCAGCAAAAAGAGAAAGAGGGGTGCGGTAAGTGGGCATCTGAGATCACAGGTTTCCAGCATAAAGTGCTGCAGCTCTCCCTTCAGTTCCCTTAAACCACCGCACTCCCACCAGATGTGGTACATGGAGCCTAGGGACCCTTCGCACCTCCAGCACCGATTCGATGTTCCGAGCTGGAATCTACTCAGGCGCACGGGAACCATGTACCACCTATACAGTATTTTATAGTACACCTCCTGCAGTGAAACACAATGGATGACCGACCTATTAAGGAGTATAGCCTTATACCATTTCTCTTTGGGGTACGATACTTGTAGGTCCCCTTCCCATTTTACAATAGTAGCGGGAAGTGGATTATCCAGGGCCTCATCCAAGTTTTTGGTTAATTTCGAGATTAGTTTAGATTTATGATGTGCCCTAATGAAACTGTCCAGAGTATCCTGGGGAGCAAACTGTTGCTTACCCAGGAAACTCCGGATCCTGAGGAATGCTAGAAACTCCGAGTTAGGAAGGGCAAATTTTTCTTGCGCCTTCTCAAAGGTGATCAGATTATCCTCCTCAAATATATCGGCAATTAGCCTAATCTTTCTATCCTTCCAAACCGAGAAATCCAAGTTTGACAAGTAAAATCTTAGGGAATCAATTGGTGCCTCCTTTTTTAGTGGAGTAAGCATTCCTATTTCACCTCTGATTTTATCTAGATTATTGAACACATCCCTTATTACCGGGGAATTTACTTCTATTTTATCAAAAATCGGAGCTGCTACCCAGTAAAGGAGGAATGGATCCAGCTGTAGTGTTTGAGTTTTTTCTATCTGAAACCATCTGGGAATACTGTCCCGCTTCACATTCCATTCTATTGCATGCGCTAACATAGTTATTCTATGAAGCTTATGAAGGTCTGGAAACCCTAGTCCTGCATAGCTGGAGCCTCGCATAAAATCTCTTTTAGCTATTCTGGGCTTTTTACCCTGCCATACAAAGGCCGAGAATATCCGTGTAAGTGAGTCCAGAGTACGTTTGGGCACTTTAAGTGAAATTGCTCTAAATAAATATTGGACTTTGGGAACCAAATAGGCTTTGAGTGCATGTATTCTTCCCATCCAGGATAATTCCGTTCCCTTCCATTTTTCTATTTTGGATTTTAATTTCCCGACAAGAGATTGATAGTTTAAGTTAACCAAACATGCAAGATCAAAAGTGATTTTAATTCCCAAATATTCCATTTCAGATCTCGAGCAATCAAATTTATATAAGTTCTCAATTAATGATATTTGGTCAGGTCTCAAACAGGTGGTAATTACCTGGGTCTTTGCCAAATTCAATTTATAATTAGAATATTCACTATAATTCCTTATTATATTCAGGGCTTCTGGTATCGAGGATAATGGAGAGGAGAGGGTCAGGATCACATCATCAGCGTACAATGCCAGCTTATGCTCCTGTGGCCCGATCCTAATCCCCTCCACCAGCCCCGATTGTCTTATAGCTGATGCAAGAGATTCAATTATCAAAGCGTAAAGCATCGGGGACAGGGGACACCCCTGTCGTGTGCCATTCTGAATCCTGAATGGCTTGGACTTTATCGAGGGGCCCATAACATAAGCTTGGGGATCGCAGTACAGAGCCATCACAGAGTGCCTATATGATCCCTGCAGGCCGAATATCTCCAAAGTTTCCTTTAGAAAGGTCCAACTCACCCGATCGAAGGCCTTTTCGGCATCTAATGCCAAAAAGGCAGATGGTACTTTCCTACGATTGATTTCAGAGATCAAGTTTATCAGTCTACGTGTGTTATCTTCCGTAGTTCTACCATAGATGAATCCCGTCTGGTCTGTGTACACCAAGCTTGGAAGTATTGGACCCAGACGAGACGAGAGCATCTTTGAAAAGATCTTTATATCATTATTAATTAGGGAGATTGGTCTGTAGTTGCTTAAAATTTGCGGGTTTTTCCCATCCTTTGGTATCGGGATGATAGCGGCCTGCAGCATCTCTGATGGAAAGGTATTACCTTCTTTAATATAGTTAAACACCCTGAGAAGTATCGGGGAGATCCATGGGTCCAGTATTTGATAGAATAAAGCAGAGTATCCATCTGGACCCGGGGATTTCCCAGATTTAAGGCTCTGCACTGCGTCCTTCACCTCTGCCAGGTCGAAAGGTAGATTCAAGTTTTGTGCTTCTGCATCTGTGATTTTCGGAAGATTAAGTCTTTGGAGATATACCCTAGTCTGGGAGGGTGTCTTGGGAACCTCTTCTAGATTATACAATGAGTTATAATAATCCCTGAATGCTGTACTTATTTGAACAGGGTCTCTGTATGTTTCAGGGCCCACTTTCAAATTTGTTATTCTTTTTTGTTTTTGCTGATTATTTAATTTCTTTGTCAAATTTTTATTGGCTTTATTATTTGAATAATACCATTTTTTTTTCTTATAAAAGATTGCTCTAATATAGTTTGAGTTCATCTTCCCCCTGATTTCCTCCTGAATATGGGCAACCTGTCTCGCAAGGGCCTCTGTTGGTGAGACTTTATTCACCGTAGTCTTCTGAGCTAGCTCAATATGTAAATCCGATAGAGTCTTTCCACTCTGTTTTCTCCAGTATACGTCTGAGCTGATCAGATAACCCCTGAGTACACACTTTAATGCGCACCATAAGGTGATTGGCGAGACAGAGTTATCGTCATTTATTTCTAAGAATCGTTCAACCTGGGAGCGAAGATCCTTAATCTGGTCCTCCGTTCTCAGATTGAATTCATTCAATCTCCAGTTATTCCTCCTGGGCTGCCCTACTGCATCATCAACCTCTACATACACTGGCGCATGATCTGACCACACTATCTCCCCTATAGAAGAGGAGCGGCATTTCCCCAAGTCTGTATCCTTGACAAAAACTGCATCGATTCTGGAGTATGACATATATGGGGGTGAGAAATACGTAAAGTCCTTCTCCATAGGATGCTGGACCCGCCAAATATCGTACATATTATTGGTGTATAACCACTTAGTTAATTTTGTTGCCATAGAGTTAATCTTTGGATCTAAGGTTTTCCCTCTGGGGAGACATTTATCAAGTGCTGGGTCAGAGACGCAATTCATGTCTCCAGCTAGAATTATCATACCCTTTCCTATCTGATCCAATCTCTTCCCAATAGTTGCCAGAAAACCCGTTGGGGATTCATTAGGGGCGTAGACATTGACTAAGGTATATAGAACACTATTCAGTTTACAAAGAAGAATAAGCGATCTACCCCCCGGGTCAGCTTCATGATGAATATATTCAAAGTCTATAGAGTTCGATATGAAAATGGCAACCCCTCTTTTCCTAGATTGTGGATAATTAGAAACATATACCTCTGAGAATTTCTGATACCTCCAAAGTGAATGTCCCTTCTGATCCCAGTGTGTTTCCTGGACAAACCCTATATTTATCTTTTCTTTACTAAACATATCGTATAAATATTTACGCTTCTGCGGAGAGTTCAAACCCTTCACGTTGATTGTCACGATCTTAATTGTCATCTAACTTCTTCCACCCCCACCCCCCTCCCGAGACATCCCGCCGGTAAGCTACATGGGTCCCAAAGAGAACAGTCATACTTCCATACATACTCACACCTTTCACTCCGGTGAACTAGTCACACTATATTTAGCTCCGGCTCACAAATAGAGAAACTGGGCTAACTAAGTGCTGGTGTAGCGGAGGGTTTAATCTAATCTATTGCAGTGTAATATTTGGCCATCGTAAGGACCCCCGCTATAACTCCCCTCACTGCTAGTCTACCTCATCTTGAGTTATTGAGAGTATTCTTGCTTCCCCTGTTTCCCCTATCCTCCCTCCCTCCCAAAAAAAAAAAAAAAAAAAAGTTCCAATTTCTTCAAGGCACTTATCACGTTATATTAAGGTAAAGTAGTAGCATACTGATAAAAAGAAAATTCAATTATTAGTGACTTAATCTTCCGGGCTCTCCCATTCATATCACTTCAAGCTTCGAGAGGAAAAAAATTGTGCTATATATAGATTCCCCTTTCCCCATCCCTCCTCAAGCCTCCCCCCCTCTCCCTTTCCCCACCACCCTCCCTGCCTCCCCCTCTGTGACAATTGATTACACTCTATTCTTATTCTATTTTAAGTATCCATTATGCTTATTTATATTTCCTTGTGCTATCTTTGAAGTGCCTTTAAAGTGCCGGTGCAGTGCCTTCAGTATAGGTAAAATCGTGACTTTTTTCATTCCCATTGTGCTTTTATCCAAGTGGCCTGCCCCATTATAATCATAATGGTGTCAAAACAAAACAAAAAAAAAAAAAAATACTGAGGGAAGAAATACGTCATAGGGGAGCGAGTATGGAATCCATCAGCTATAATTCCATGGTCCTCAATCCTTTAATATGACTCCCAGACTTGTCAGTCTCTCCTTCGCTTCTTCTGAATCCTTACAGTAGTATGTGGTTCCACCATTCGAAAAGATTAGAGCGGTTGGGAATCCCCATCTATATTGAATTCCTTTTTCCCTTAGCTGGAGACAAATCTCGTGGAAACTCCTTCTGTTCTTTCTTGTTGTCAAGGAAAGATCCGCAAAGAGCAAAAGGCCTTGAAATCTTCCTGTTGGAGGTTTAATTCGAATCTGTCTCATTAGCAAATCTTTCAGATAGGTGTTGTGAAAACAGACAATGACATCTCTAGGTTTATCCTGGAGTCTAGGATCTCTTGATTTAGCGAGTCTATGGATTCTTTCGAAGGGATATTTAGTAACCTTCTCTTCTTCGACATATTGTGCCAGAAATTCTGTGCAGTAGTCATACAGCTGTTCTGAGTTGATATCTTCTGGGATGTTTCTGAGTTTAAGGTTTCTCCTTCTGCTCCGGTCCTCCAGGTCCGTCAGTTTCTCTTCCATTTTTCTTGCTTCCAGCTTTAAGTTGACATTTTGCTTTTTCAGTTCCAGGATGTCTTCTTTTAATGATTCTATTTGGCCGTTCTGTATCAGCAGAGTAGAATGTATTGCACTGATTTCGGTTTTCATTTCTTGAATGCTAGGCTTAATATCTGTACTTAATCTCTGGAAGAGGTTTTCCAATGCTTGGTTCAAGATCTCCTGAGTAATTCCCGTCATAGTTTCCTCACCGGTGTCTGATCTATATTTATCCGGGGAGGACAGTTGTTCTTGGTTCTTTTCCTGTTGAGTTGATCGAGGGGAGTAGTATAGGCTCATTGGTTTAAGAGATTTACCTTTCTCCTTCTCTGTCTTATCCTTCTTTGGGGCCATTTTGCTTTAAGTACTTGGATAATTTTTTGTTCTACTCAATGCAACTATGTTGCTCCTTGTATTCAGCCAATGTAGATACCGGAGTTCTCTGAGCCCAGGTGAAGGTTTTGTCCTATATTTCTTTGTTTTGCTCGGATCTTCCTCCCTTTTTTTTTTCCCTTTCTTTCTTTTCTTTTGACTTTCCCTTCCTTTCCTTTCCCTTCGGTCTTTCCCCTCTCTCTTACCTTATTTTCCCTACCATCTGCTTTCAACGGATATACCAGGGACTTAAAGTGGGATGGGGGATCCTTCCGTCAGTATAGCTATGCGGAAAACTTAATCCTACTGGATTCTTTGCATTAGCTCTCAACTTTTGCTTCTTCTTTTAGCTCGTTTTCGCCTTCCAGTGTTCCTCTCTCTCTCCTTCCCCTGTTCTCTCTCCACCACTTCTTCTCTCACCTTCCTTCCCCTCCTTTCTCCCTCCTTTTGCTTTCACTTTCAATTTTCCTTTCGTTACCTTAAGAGGCCCGAAGGCTGACAAACATGCAGTTTTATGTGTACAGGATTATGACAATAGTTAACAATCAGTTCCATAGAGTGTGTGCACCAACAGGTATTTGTTAATAGAGTTTACCTCGAGATTCACACCTTTAATACAAGTGTTCATTCAGACCATGATGTATCTGTGATTAGAATCTTTGTTTATAATGACCCAGTAGTTGCCAAACGTTCATTTTGAGTATCTAAGTTTTAACAGTAGGATACAATCCTTTCAACACCCCGTGGAGGTAGTCATAAACAGAACATTTACCTTGTCTGTCACACCTTTTGGTAAGGATGATTATTTAAAGCTGATATGTTTTGTACATAAAGTCTTTTGTTCCTGATGGTGCACTGTTTGCCAAACATGCAATTTTATATACAGAAGTTAGTAAGAGTAAATATCACTCAGTTCTGCCTACATGCAGGCATTTATAAGGAGTATTTATAAGCAGTACTTTGACCAGTCACATTAAATCCTGTGGTTTCCTACTTACTAGGTGACTTTTTTTTTTTTTTTGCAACTCCTAACCCTTTCATCCACCTTATCAAATGTACCTTCGAGAGCCCTCCGTTGAGGAGCCCTCTAGTTGCAGATAGAAACAGCCCCGGTGGAGGAAAGAGCGAGAGAACTCCGAGTTCTTGTGGTTGTGAGTCTTTCCGGGCGGACTGAGGACTGTGGAAATACAGCAGGGAGATCCAGGACGGGAATAGCGATTCTCCAGGCTGCCAATTCAGCGGACGAGGCAGACTAGCTGGATGCTGTGAAGCTATAAAGCTACAAAGCCATCCGGGAGGAGGATGGAGGGATCAGAGCGAGCGTCCCTCTATGGCCGATCCGCTTCTTCCCCGCCGCTACACACACACACGTGCACTTACTGCGTGCTACGTCATCACGCCACAGCTTCAGCCAAACAAACCCATATTATAATAAATATCTTTTGTCGTTATTCCTTCTCCCATTTTTATTTGTTTTATTTTTATATTGCTATTCTTGCTTTTAAACGAATGCAGCAGTTATTCAATACTGTCAAACTCAGATTAGTGAATTCAAATTGATTGCCTTTGAGTTTAAAAGCATTATTAAATTGGACTTGAAAAAAATCTATTACATGAATTCAGCACATTTAATTGAAGGAGCCCTCTTGTGGTAGTTAAACAAATGAACAGTTGATATAAATTCAATGTTAGTAAGATGTTAGTAAGATATTTTGTAACTCCTATTAAAACACACAATTCTTAATATTTTAAATAGCTATGTAACAGTGTATATTTTTTTAGGTTTAAGGTTGCTTTTTTATTAATTAGTTTTATTTATTTGAAAAGCTGCTTTATAGTAACTGCTTAGGTGACTTTTAATGCACACAGTCAGAACCCATTAATTAATTACAAATCTTTACTTAGCTTAGTGCTTGGTGCTGAACCAATTACTGTAGTTTTCCTGGCTGAGGTTGGTGGAAATATTTTAACCGTGTCTATTGTGTCTCCATCAGCTGTGGCTTGAGATTCAAATGAACAACTTTTCAATTGGAAATGTCAATTTTCATATCAAGCCACAAGGTAATCACATTAACAGGATATAACACATTTTAAAGCACAGTGATTTAAGAACCCACCCCAAATGCCAGCTCTTGGCCCAATAATTATTAGCAGTGGAATTTGTACAGCTCCTGACCCTGATAAATCTATGGGAGGACCTGGAACCTTGGTCAACTCTTTGCCCCATTTCATTAAAAGGGGGAGTGGGGGGTGGCTGGGAGTCTTTGGGCAGCTCCTGGCAACCAATGACAATAGAGGGTCCAGGGGCACCTGCCCAGCACCTGGGCAGGTGCCCCTGGAAGGTCCCAGGAGCCCCAATTTACATAATTCCCTTTTTTTTTGTCCCCCATTGAAATGAATGGAGCGCGAGTTTAACATCACTACCCTCCAATTTGGCTGCTCAGGGGAATTTTCCGAACATATACTGGGGTTTTGTTTGGCAATAAAATAGAACAACCCCTTTTAATTCATGCCTAAAGTTCAAAGTGTGTGGAAATAAAACACACACAAAATTACTATGCCAAAACGTGTTAAAGATTGGTGGTAAAATAACTGAATGAAAAGTGTAAAAACACCCCAAGTTGAAAACCCTAGGATGTCTACTTTATAAAAATGTGTACATGTGGGGGGTTATGACAGATATTGGTGTTACAATGTCACTAACGCTAATTTTTTAAAAATGGTTTTGAAACAGCTATATGCTTCTTGTATTTATGAACCTATAACATGCTAAAAACATTGGGTATTTCGAAAAGGACCAATATTAGAATCTATTTAGCAGGTTTTTTCATTAGCTTTTGGAGCTTAGTAAAAGATTTTACTAAGAAAATCCAGGAAAAGTGTTGTTTTTTACAAATTTAAACCATATTTTACTAATTTTTTCATAATACAATAAATGATATGAACAAAATAATGCCTCAAAATGCATCAAAAGAAAGCCCTTATTGTCCTGAAAAAATCTATATATAATTTGTGTGGGTACAGCAACTGACAAAGATGAAAATTAAAGCTAAACACAAACACCTCAGAAGTGTTAAAACAGCCTCGGTCACTAACGCTCAACATTCCAAAAACAGTCCGGCCATGAAGGGGTTAAATGGACTGCAGAATTTATCCGAATATGGATATCGAGCTTTCATCTTGAACTCTGAAATCGTATTTCAGTGAAAATACCCAGATGTTTAGATTATGTTTTTTTCATCATTTTTTTATTCTACACAATATAACTAATGCTTAGGTTGACCGTGTCATTTTAAGTATAGCGAAATACCTGCAACTCTGCAGAAAACCATCTTATAAAGATTGGGGAAGTCAATCTACAGAGGAAAATATACACTGGATTTAAATATAAAAGGAAATCTGGTTAAAAGCACTCCTACCACCAAGTTGTAACATTTGCCACCTGCACCTATTTTCACAGTGATCTGTTCTATATTGCCATGGGGGGTAATAACCCATTAAAAAGTAAAATTGTATTGTGTTGTCGATTCTTAGTCTCTGTGAGAAAAGACTGATAGGGTTCCACAGACTCTTGACCTCAAAGATCCTGCTCTAGGTTCTGTTTTATTAATCCAAGCAACTCCTGGGAATGTTATACATCTGAAACCATAGGTTCTTGATATGTTAGAACACCAGAGGAATAGTACCTTTTCATCTGTGCATAATATTTTTTAAGTTTCCGCAAGATCTTGCTCAGAAATACTTTTTGGGGAATTGCAGGTGACCATTAACGATAACAGTTTCCTAGATGTTGCTGCTAGTATAAGCAATCTCTTAGTGGCTTTCTGTATCTGAAAGCCTGTAGTTTGGGGCCTAGGTCCCTCGATGATCAAGTCTCTCACCAAATTTTTGGGGATATTTATCCCAGTATGTGATACCTGAGCAGATGTGATTATACCTAACACACTAGCTGTGGATTAGGAACATTTTTTATCTATGATGTTTCAGGTGGGTCGGCTTGTCTTATGGTTTTAAGTAGAATGTAGAATTGCTTTTAATGCCAATGGTTATATCTATGTGACTCCCGGAGCCAAAATAGAATATTAGTCTTTGCAAGGACCAAATAGATGCAATTTTAAATATATCACTAAAAGAAAAATAATGTTTTCCAATGAACCAAAACAAGGTAAACATTTGCAAAGTCCTTATGTGAGGTACCTATACACCTTGGAACAACCCCAGGAACTTTATATCCACTGATGATTGTATCTGAAACATTCCTCAATGTCAGCTTTTTTGTTCAGGAAGTAAGTGGTAACTTGATGTTAGCTGCATGTTTTCTTAACCAGGGCTTTAAGAATGGCCCTTTGTGCATTTTAGCAATGTGGCTAAAATGACTGGCCCATTAATGACACAAATTCCTGGTGGTTAGCTAGGCCATCAGTCAGAATCCTGGTAGTGAAGCACAGCTTAGCGGACAGGACATGTATGAGGGTGGGGGAGTGATTCAGGTCATGGCTGGGGCAGGGGGAGGATCTGGGAGTTAGGGTATAAAAAGTAGGATATCCTCCCCCTTCCAGCAGCCATTTTAAAAAAATAAATAAGAACACTCTGAAAAGTTTCCCGCCCGCCCACCCCTTTTTGTTTGTGTACTGTTATTTTGATATGTTGTTAATATGTTATTTCTTGTCGCAGCAGGGGGGGCATGTCCTTGCCGGTCGGGTTTTTTGTTATTGGGAAGGAGTAGTCCGACCCAGTGGTTTGAAGTTTGGGGCTCAGCCCTCCCCTAACCTCTAGGTAAGGTGACCAGTCACCAATTTTACGTCCCCACCGAGCGAGAAGT
This sequence comes from Pelodytes ibericus, assembly GCA_036172795.1. NCBI lineage: Eukaryota > Metazoa > Chordata > Amphibia > Anura > Pelodytidae > Pelodytes > Pelodytes ibericus. The sequence goes on from CM069859.1 coordinate 87,257,992, forward strand.
CGGCTGGTGGTCAGCATTGGTAAGGAAAAGGGGTAAGAGACCCTCGGACGAGGGGGGAGGGGAGTTTTTACTTCAGGTTGGTTAAGGTTTTTTGATAGTTTGTAACTATGTATAGTTTAATTTAAGGTAGGCTGGCAAGGATTCAGTTTTTATATATTTTGGTTGTTAGGCTGTATCTACCAGAGATGGAGATTAAGGTGATTGGCCGATACAGCCCTAACTTATTTTCTTTTTATGTTTTAATAAATCGCTGTGGCCTATTTTTCACCATACATTACGTGTTGTGTCCTTATTTCTTGGAGAAGGGGGTGGGTGGTTTCAGCCAATCCTGCACTATCCACACTCGATCATACATGATTTGTCACAACTGTGCCTTTAGTTATATGATGGCTATACTCTTTCTGGATAATTCTGAGATTATGATTGCTACATTTTATTTTTTAATGGGTTTCAATAAGACAAATTTTGGAAATAAAAAAACATGCTTTACAATTTTTATAGCAATTTAGGATTGAATTATTAATATTATTATAATATGACTAAAATATGTTTCTAATAGCTTTGCACCAAAAAATTGCTGCTTACAAAAAAGATGGATCCCAATCAAGCAAAATGTTTCCATAATAAAAATTTCTCCCAATATTTTTTGGGAAAATAATTATTTAAATAAGTATTCAAAAATAATTGTTTCCCAATTATCTACTTCTAAAAAAAGTTCTCAATAATGCAAACGTGTTATCAAATATTTCAGTTAAAAAAAGATATTTATTTAAATGAAGGTAATATTTTAATTGTTATAAGGACACAGAGAGAGTTTTATAATCATTTCTCTATAAATTGAGGTTTGATATATTCTTTTATTTCTTATAAGAAAGATAACTCATCAGTGCTATCTCTTTCCCCAAACATCTTGCCAGTACTGTCTATGTCCCCAAACAGCTTGACAGTGCCCCCTCTGTCCCCAAAACAGCATGTCAGTGCCATCTCTGTCCCCAAATCTCATCCCCCAATTATTGTTCCTCTCCCCCTTTGTCTGTCTCTCCCCCCCATATCCTTTTGTCGGTCTCGCTTTTCTCCTCTGTCTCTCTCCTCTCCTCTGCATTTTGGCTGTCTCTCCTTATCCCTCAATGTCTATCTCTCTCTCCCATCTCATTTGATGTGTTTCCCTAATGGTCAGGGAGCCACACCAGGTGTTATCCATATTCTTATTTAAAGAGAACTGGATAATTACTAAATCCTGGACCATTGTTCTTGCAGCCTTCAAATGTGCTGCAGTTACCATGCTTTCATTTTAACGCACAAAGGTTATGTATAATAAACAGTTTTTAAAGTCAAGTAATCAGCAATAACATCCTATTTTTTTTCTGTGGTGATCCTTCCACTTTCAAAACCATATCCCACAACTGATTTGAATGCATAAACCCATAAATTGTGCTTGTGTAAAATTACTGCATGACTTGTGCTAAAGATCTGAACATAAACAAAAAATGTGCTTGCAGGAACTTAAACCAACCAACTACATATTGACCATCAACTATAAATTTCTTGCATTATCTTAGAACCTATTTCCCAGCAATCAAAGAATAGTATGCAATATACTGGAATACTTATACTGAATGTCAGGGCCTTTACCAGGTCAGGTAGGAGTTTCAGTGCAGTAATAGTGGAGTTGTCTGGTTGCATATTATTTATTGCGCAGAGTGAGAAAAGATAAAGAAACAAAGAGCTAGGGATTGGAATAAAGATTGCAGGAGAGACCAAAGGGAACTTTAGCAAAGGTGAGGCCTGAGGTAAGAGTGAGGCCTGCAATAAGGGTAACTAAACAGGAACACCCGAGAGAGGGTGAGGTCTGAGACAGGTAGCTAAACAGAAACACCCGAGAGAGGGTGAGGTCTGAGAAGGTTAGCTAAACAGGAACACCCTAGAGAGGGTGAGGACTGAGAAGGGTAGCTAAACAGGAACACCCGAGAGAGGGTGAGGTCTGAGACGGGTAGCTAAACAGAAACACCCGAGAGAGGGTGAGGTCTGAGAAGGGTTGCTAAGCAGGAACACCCTAGAGAGGGTGAGGACTGAGAAGGGTAGCTAAGCAGGAAGAACACCCTAGAGAGTGTGAGGACTGAGAAGGGTAACTTTACGGGAGCAACTTAGCTGAAGAAATCTTGCTGTAGTCAGAGGGTCTCAGGAGATATTGAAAATCATCTGATGGGCTGGTTGAGTCATCCAGGTTCCGATTCCCAGTTCCCAGACAGGGACACAATTCAAATGAGCTTTATGCAGAATTTTCAGGAACAGACGCAGCAGCTCTCAGAAGTCAGGCATCCAACTTCAATGCAAAAGCACTGTTTGCATTCAACGGCAGCTATTTAACCTGGGTGTGTTGCAAAAGGTAATGAGTCCACCTGAGAAACAGAGAAGAAGAAATACAAGCAAAGTAAGGTAGGGGGGACTCTAGAGGAGGCAGGAGGTATGTAAGCACATAAATGCATGAGTCAGAAGGTCAGTGTAGAATCCTGCCACTGAAACACAACAATTGCCACTATTTTGTAAGACTGATTTTATGCATGCGTTTTTTTTATTTTTTTATTTATTCATACTTAAACGACAACTACACTTTTTTAAAACCCTATATTAGAAGCACAAGTGAAAAAAGGGTAGTGGCACCACATTTAAGGAGTTCAAAAATAAATATACATTTGGCGTTATGAATTATACAGAGAGTTATGATTTCATGTAATATGCATGATCCACCAGCATTTGGGAATTTTCAGCCAAGTCCAAGGCTGATGTTTAAAGAGCTAGGTATTACGGCATATTGGTTTGACAAAATTGTAAGTGATTCACAGTATAACATAAACTATGCAGTGATGTATTTATTATTCTGCAGATTGCCCTTTCATTTTTTAATGGGGATTTTATTATAGCTCTTCACTTTCCTGCCTGATTTTATTACTCATTGCTAAATCTCCACAGCTGTTTCTTATGTTATTATAGTCAGGTAAAGTGCTGATATCTTATTTTTAATGCTTGATTTGAATCTCTGAAGGAGTAGGTTGTAAAAAAAAATATGAAACATAAAGTATGAAATTGTGATATGTAAAACATATTTTCTCTGATGTAGAGAAGGCAGAGGAAAATTTAAATAATGGCTATGGAACAATTGGCACTCAAAAAAGTAGACATACTTCAAGAAGGACAGGACAAAAGCAACATAGACCAACACAAAGGGGTAGGCCTGCTTGGAATGTTATGGCTCCTGTTATTAGCTGTGCTAGTGAACATTTATGATAATTTCTGCTCTAGGGAATGGGAAGTGTAGCAGGTTTCTACCTTTTTTTAACAATTGCAATTCAAATAATTTGAAACTTCACCCAGAATCAAGCCCATTTTGTTAAAAAACTAAAACTGTTAAAGAAAGTTCAGTGTTTTCATATAACTGGAGAGGTATTTGCATAAGAAGATTGTCAGCCTCCATCAGTATCCGTGAGGAAATACCTCATGAAACACAAAGGATTGTGTATATTTTGGCAGTAGATACAGCTGACGGAAAATGAAATCTATTATGGAGTAATTCATGCATAATTACCTACCTACAGGTGGTGAATGCAATACTAACAATGAGACCCGAGAGAAGCTGAAGCAAGTAGCATCCATCCTTAAATGCTAGTGACTAGTGTTTTGGTTTCAAACTTTGTTTTGTAGTTTAAGAGAACTGTTATAATTGTAGTGTGATTTTTTGGGGGGTAATTACAAATCTGTTCCCCTTTCTGCTCCCACTGTTCCAGGATTTGTGTTAATTGTCACAGCTGGGCCTACTCCTGACCAGCCACTGCTTGTAGATGATGTAAAGGCTGACCACATTTAGGAGTTTGGAAAGCTTGCTTTCTGTATAGGCCTACCTGCTACTATTTAAAAAAAAACCATTATGGTATTTATAGATATTTTTTTTTTCACAGCAGCACAGCTCACTTACACTGGTCATGCAGTGTGCGTCTGTCTGTCTTTGACTCACTGCCACATCCAGGAACGGCCCAGTGCATGACATCACCCCTAATGTATGTGTCAATAAGTTACAAAATATAAAGCAAAGCTGTTGTGTGCATCTTTGTTATGTAAGTGTAAAACATTGATAAACAATTACAAGCATGTATCATCTTACAATTATTGTAAACTAAGACATAAGAATAAGGTCATGTTAATTGTTTTAGTAACCAGGTAAAAGTCTTGTGAAGTCCATTTTTTTAATAAAAACAAATGACAATAAAATAAAAGTCAGTTATGGAGTAACTGCACATCTCGTTAAAGACATCAGATGTTTTGAGTAGAAGGAATATTGATCAGAAGGTATTTTATGTTGAATCAGGGCAGCTTTTCTCTTAAACAACACAGATCCATTAAGTCAGGGTTCTATACTGACTTACTAACACATGCATATAAAATTCTAATTCTGTGGCCATATTCCTCCTTTTACCTCTGGTAACAGTACTTTTACATCGAAGTTGGTTGCTTAACTTGTGTGATCTACTTCATCTGGCTCTTTACCATGTAAATGATAGCTGCCACTGATGTTCTTGCTAGCACACAATTTCATTGCTTGTCTTCTGGTTCTGTATCTCACACTTGGTCATGTCTTCACTCTTCTCCTGGTCATGTCTTCACTCTTCCCATTCGCAATTCTAATTGTGTAATTAACCATAACTGAACCATTCCTATACCTCCCACTGATACAACTAATGCTACAACTATAACCATATACCCAAGGGACCCTGCAAATGTGATTATAGTTACATAACAGCTGTTTATAAAAAACAATACCAGTCATGTAAGCTCTATGCTGGCATCACATGACTGGATATTCATCTTCAGCAACAACAGTTATGATATGTGTACCCCCTCCCCTCATGTAATCTGTAGTGAACAACCATTTCACTTCCAAAATGTAGATGTCAACATTTATGTAGAATGCAGCATAACACACTATGGAAATAAAATGGTACACATGGAATTGTGTGAGGTGTGTATATCCCGGAAAAACAAGACAGACACAAATAAGTAACTTTAAATTAATATTTGTATTCCTTTTGTTAATTTAAAATCAAAATTAAAATTTTTGTGTTTTTTATAATTGTATTAATTTATTAATTATTTATTATTTTTTCCTTTTTAAAAAAAAAAAAAATGTGAATAAGCCCAGGGCACAGAGGGGCAGTGAGATGGGGGAGTGAGATTTTTGGTGGAGGAGTACAACTGGGTGATAGGAATGGTAAGTCACCAGGGGTTCAATTGCTACTACCAAGATGTAACAGTGTGATTTATTCATCATCATCATCTGATAAGGAGGAGGAGGAGGAGGAGGATGTGATAAGCAACTGCCTGGCAATGTCAGTATCATTCTCGTCCAGTGTCCTCCTCAACAGACTGATTTCCAATCAGTGGGGCTGAGTGAAGTTGGTGCAGAGTGAAGTTAGATGGGGTAGTTGCCTCTGGAGCAGTGGTTCCCTTTAAATCAACACACTTTAGGACCAATTTAGCGTACTTGTGCCTCAACAGTTGGTTGTGGTGTTCAGCTCTAGACTGATACTCCTACTGGTTATCAATCTCATTTGCTCCAGATTTGCAATTGCCATGGATTAGACAATGGCTAAGTGACAGAAAACAGTGGGTTGTAGTCAATGAATTTTATTCGAAGCAAGGTCTTGTTACTAGTGGGGTACCTCAGGGATCTGTACTTGGACCCATTCACTTTAATATTTTTACTAGTGATATTACAGAAGGTCTTGTTGATAAGGTTTGTCTTCTTGCTGTTGAAAAAAGATTTGCAGCAGGGTTGATGTTCCTGGAGGATTTAGCCAAATAGCACATGATTTAGCTAAACTTGAAAAATGGTCAGATCTGTGGAAACTGACAAATACTGTTGTGTATTTGACAAGTACTGATTGTGTACCAATCAGAAAAAAGATCAGCCAGGTTAAATACTGCATTACATGCAAGTGGAACCATATATCTAAACAGTGCTATATTTTGCTGCATAGGTGATATATAAAAAAAAACATATTATTATGCATGGTAATACAAATATACATAAAATGAACGAGCATACTAGAAAAATGTATCTAACTTGAATACATGTTAAAAGACAATTACTGTTAAATTATATTCGTAAAAAAAGCATAATTGGTTATATGAGTAGCTAAGGTGCAAGATGATCTCACGTGCATCAAATATAGATAGATGGTTCCATAAATAAAGCAGTTCAATCAGTTTGTGCTTGCTATAATGTGATAAATTCACTTGTCTAGAGAGGCTTAGTGGCTGCAAAAGCCCAAGCAACCAAAAAAGAGAAGGACATACAATCAGTATTAAATTATGTATTAACAAGCCATAAATACAAAAGTGCAGAAAATACATAAAATTATTCTTATGATACGTTATTAAGACCAAATATTTGTACCCATGTGTCAAAATATAGAATTTATTTGTATATGGATGCAACTACTATGGATGCTTATGATTAAGTGCCAGTCGGCACGAAACGCGTAAAGCGAGTCCTTTCCACTTCTGTACACCCGCAATATTCCTCCTTTTTTTGTCGGATCCATATCTAATACATTTTATACATTTTTTCCATCGATATCACCAGTGCAAACGTCTTTGTTCTCTTTTTTCCATATATCATCTATCAAAAAGAGCCATAGTGTCCGAACACTATATTGCAATGTTTTTCTCGATCATGTAGCCATAAAAAAATGGCAGATATAAATTGCAGGGAGAAATCCAACGGTAAATCCAAAAGGAAAAAATCTATGAAAAATATAAAAAATAAGAACAAGGGTAGTTAAAAACACAGCTGGAGGTGAAGAGGAAAATCCATACAAAAGGTGGAAAACACCATAACAGGTATATCAAATATAACTCATATAATAATCAACTAAAGGTAAGCAAGGAAGGACAATGCATAGAAGTCATGTGTCAATACTACAAAATCAGTGAGCAAATGCTTAATTGAAAGATAAGACATTTGAAACAGAAATGTTTCATTGAAATACCGTATTTGCTCGATTATAAGAAGAGGTTTTTTTCAGAAAAAAATATATGTTACGAGATGTTTAATATCTCCATATCACATGACACTTCACGAACACAAGTAATTTTGCATTTATTATATTTTATTTATTGTGTTGAACAACATCTACATGGTTCAACGTTATCCCATTGTATAAACAACATCATCTGTGTAAAATATACAACTGTATATCTATTACATAACATTTTGTGTTAGCAAAGTTATTAATATATGTGAAGTACATAAAACAAAATGTAAAACAAGAAATATCAACACAATAAATAAAATATAATAAATGCAAAATTACTTGTGTTCGTGAAGTGTCATGTGATATGGAGATATTAAACATCTCGTAACATATATTTTATATTTTATCATTAAAATGTAAACATTTTTAGTCTATTTTTCTCATCTCTAAAGCTCCCTTCTTTATTTTTAGACAGCCACACTCTATGTTCCTCGCAACTTGTTGCATGTATGTTTAATTTTTAATATTTATATATAAAAACATTCAAATACGCATCTACTCATTCTCGGATACTTCTTAATTTATTTGGATATCTTTCTTACTGATTTCACATTCTAACCACTCTATATATAATAACATAATATATACAAACAATTGTTACGAGATGTTTAATATCTCCATATCACATGGCACTTCACGAACACAAGTAATTTTGCATTTATTATATTTTATTTATTGTTTTGATATTTCTTGTTTTACATTTGTTTTATGTACTGCACATATATTAATAACTTTGCTAACACAAAATGTTATGTAATAGATATACAGTTGTATATTTTACACAGATGATTGATGTTGTTTATACAATGGGTTAACGTTGAACCATGTAGATGTTGTATCTTACACTAATTAATTCGACCTTTTTATTTATTGGCTGTCACACATTATTTATGTTTACCCCACTCTTTCCTTCACTAGCCTATGATTAAGTGCCGATTAGGCACGAAACGCATAAGGCGTACTCCCCCTGTCTGTATCCTTGCCTTGTTTGTTTTTTACGGATCCAATGCAATAAATTCATTGTTTATTTTTTACTGGACTGAGGAGTGCTATCGTCTTTCTTCTCCGGTGCACTTTATTCAGCTGCCTTCACAGCATGACCCAGCACCCCAGCACCGGTAAATCTACAAATGGGATGTTAAATTTGCACCTCTGAGTGGAGCCGGCTTGTCCCTCGGGATATTGTTTTCTTTATAAGACATGGATCCAGGTCCCCTGCATGAGCTGCAGGGGACCTGGATCCCCCTCTCTAACAGCAGGGGAATGTCTGCGCGATGGGCGCAGACTCCCCCTTCTGCCGCCCGGCACGACCGCCGGGACTTCTATGATGAAGCCGGGTACTTCCGGCTTCGTCATAAAAGTCCTGGCGGTCGTGCCGGGCGGCAGCAGGGGAGGTCTGCGCTCATCGTGCAGACATCCTCCGCTGCCCCGCTAGCCACCAGGAGAATCGGGCAGCTGGGGGATGCCTGCACGATACGTACAGACATCCTCCATGCTGCCCGACATGGCAGTCTATTATGACGGACCAGCTGTCCGTCATAATAGACGGAGGTGTCGGGCAGCATGGAGGATGTCTGCACGTCTCGTGCAGACATCCCCCGGCTGCCCCCACAAGCCACCAGGGATCAAGAAACAGGTGAGGGGGAGGGAGGGGGGCAGAGCAACAAGCGGAGGGATGGGTGGAAGAGACAGAGACAAGGGGGGGGGGGCAGAGACAAGGGGAGCGTGGGGGGAGACAAAGGGAGGGGGAGAGAGAGACAACACTAAGGGGGGGAGAGAGACAAAGCTGGGGGCAAGGGAAAGACAGAGGCAGCATTGGCAATTTGGCACATAAAAGGTAATAAAAACAAGAAAAGCATCAAGCAAATACGGTAATACAAATAAATAATTGCATATATATTCAACATTCTAAACAACATGTCTGCTTTCTAAATGAGCTATGTGGAGCAAAGTTGGCTCAATAACAGTATTTTATTTTTCCTTTACTAAAAATTTCTGTTTAAGGTGTCTACACTTGATGCTATGTTTCAATTAAAAATAATCTTTCAATTACACATCATTTTTTGCTCCATTAAGATGTGAAATAGAAAATCAACTTCTTATTTTGGAAGGAGTACAAAACAAATGAGTGTTTCTATTTCAGAATGATGTGAATAATGCACTTTTAAAAAAAAAATGTCCATGTATTTCTATATAGAAAAAAGGATTCAAGATCTTTTTTAGAAACATAAAAATATCTAATAAGTGGATAGTTAAATGAAATGTTCAGTACAGCAAGGTATTTTGAGATGTGAGATACAGTGAAAAGTGAATGTAAATTCAAAAAAATCAATAACACAATACAGGAATGAAATGTCCTGCCTGCAGCAGCATGTCTATATATATCTGCTAATGGTAGTTAAGTAGAACATCCCAATTTATAATAAGTGTCACCTTTATTTTGAAAATACATGAAAATGAACTTTTACACTAATACAGATGAAGAGTTCATTGTAAGATTTTCAGCTGCAATATTGTGAGCTGACATTAAACTGTTCCCTAATAGTTATGTTAATAGCCTGTGCACAGAGAAACATAGAATGGAGGAAGGAGGAGCATGTAGCGTGGTGATGAAGGCCGCGCTCTGGAGGCTGGATGTTGTTCGGGCGGCTCGTGGCATGATCCTCACAGCTGATGTTTGTAGCACGGGACATTGGCGTCTGGAGGTTATGGAATGGTGATATGTTGGCTGCCATCTGTTGAAACTTACCGTACTGGTCGGTTTGAAGTTATTGTTGGGCTAAGCAGGATTAATCTCGCCGGATACTCCGGAGACAGCTTCCGTGGAGATAGCTCGCTTACAGCTTTAACGGAAACATCGTGGAGTAGGAACCTGAGTGCAGGCACCTCTTTCTGGACCCTGTCTCGATCCCCTTTATTTGGCAACAAGGTTACAAGTAACGAATTTCGGAACTACAATCAGAGCCTAAATACTTATCAAAAACTGGCAGTGGTGAGTCCATTCCACATTTTCTTAAAGCTTCTATTTACTTTGGTTTCCCCGAATGTGAGCAGCATGCTGTAATCTGCTGCACGTCTGAACTATTTCTCTTTTGGTCTTTCCCAGTGAGTACAACCAGGAGATTAGAGAATCTATGAAAAGGCTAGTGTGTGAGTGAAAATTGAGCGTATTGCACCAATATAACATAAAAATGCACCTTTAAAAATACATAGCAGCATATCCCATTTAGCTCATTGTGCACATATAATGGTGAAATAAGATTACATAAAATTAAACAAGTCAAAATCTGCATTAAGTCCCTGTGGTTTTAGTATATCTAAATTAAAAACCCATTTCATTTCAGTTTGCCCTATTTTTTTGATATTATCACCCCCTCGACCAGTATTTCTGAACTTTTTCTATTGCACAGATTTTTAATCCCTTGGGTTTTTTTTGGTGGTAATCCAAAAAATGTTTTGACAAACTGTGTGTAACCAAACCATTTTTAATATTTCTGACATGTTCTTCTATTCGTTTTTTAAAAAGTCGTGTAGTTCTTCCACCGTATTGCAGCCCACATGGGCATTCAAGAAGATATATAACATTGGTGGTGGAACATGTAATGAATCCATTTATTGCATATTTATGGCCATTCCTAAACGAACAAAATTCTGTGATAGGATATTTTTGTTGTGTTGTTGACTTACATCCAATGCAGTTCAAGCAACCATAAAACCCTGGTTTCCTGGTTAGAAAGTGACTAGGTGCAGAATTTTTAGATACTAACTGACTGGTATAGTTAGTCGTCAGTTTTTGTCTTAAATTAGGTGCCCCTCTAAAAACAATTGAAGGCACCTCAGGTATTATATTTTTAAGTACTTCATCTTTATGCCAAATTTTCCAGTGTTTCTTCACAATCTTTTTGATATATTTGGATTTATTATTGTAATTAAAAATGATAGGCATTTTGTTCAGAAATTTATTTTCCACTTTTTTTGTTTTGTAGGTTAGTAGTTGGTTTCTATCAACTTCTGTAACCTCAGCAATAGTATGATCAATAGAACTGCTGTCATAACCCTTTTCTACAAACTTTTCTCTCAAAATGTTGGTTTGTTCCTTGTAGGTATTTAGATCTGTGCAATTTCTTCTAATTCTTGTGCATTGGCCTTTTGGTATACCCTTAAGCCAAGGGGGGTAGTGACAGCTAGTTTTTTCTATATAACTATTGGCATCAACCTTTTTAAAATGATTTTTAGTCTTATCTGACCATTGTCAATATACATTTCCAAATCTAAAAAAACTTGCCTGCTATACTCGAGTTTTATTGTTTTTATTTTGTTTTATGCTAGTGTTTCTTTTAATAGCTCTGCACTTTACTGTTATTGAGTTCCTGCATATACCGTCGTGCTGGCCCCACTGCGCTTGTTACAGGATACCTTACATCTTGTCTATCTTTGGAGCCTTCAATATAGAAGATCAACTCCTTCAAGACCTCCTTTTGATGTGCTTTCATTATCTCTGAGATCTTGTGAGTGTATTACCATAAGGGAGACACAGCCTCTCCTGGATCACACTTTTGCTCACTGGAACTCACTTTTATTATTTAAAGGTTGACACCATTGTATTTTCACAGTTTGTGTATATAGCGCACTTTTGTTTACTTGTTTGTTTTGCATTGATTATCTGAGTGTGGTTTAGGGACACACTAACTATGTGCTGCTTACCAATTTGATTATAGCGCTGTGTACACTTGTTTGTTTTAGTCAATAAAGTTCAGTTGGTACTGGATAAATTTGAAGACATAGAAGGACGAATAGAAACCCTAGAAGAAGAGAGGCTTATTTTAACTAAAAGAATTGATCAGTTAGAACAGACCTGGGCATCTTACGGCCCACGGGCCACATCCGGCCCTTTGTGCGTCCCTGTCCTGCCCGCGCAAGGCAGGGCCGATCCTGGGTGGGTGCATGGGGTGCACCGCGCCCAGGCACAAGGGAGGAGAGGCGCTGTAGCAGGGAGCTCTCTCCCTGCCATCCTCCTTCTTGTTAATCCAAGCACAGCACGACGGGTTTAAGCTCCGCCCCCGTCGCGTTCTGTGATTGGCTGCTTCAGGGAGGAGGACGTACTCTAGGGTATCTGCCAAGACACCATAGAGAACGTCCTCCTCCCTGCAGCCAATCACAGAACGCAACGGGGTTGGAGCTTTCCCCCGTTGTGCTGTGCTTGGATTAACAAGGAGGATTAGGTAATAACAATTTGGGGGGGGGGGTGTTAAAATAAAAAAAGAAAGGAAGTGTCTGTGGAAGTGTGTGTGAATGTGTATAAGTGTGTATGTGTGTGTCAATGTGTATAACTATGTGTGTGTTACTGTCTGTGTTAGTGTATGTACATGAGTGTCTGTGCAAGTGTATCCTGTGTGTAAAGGTGGCTGTGTGTGTGTTTATGTATGACTGTGTGTACAAGAGACCAGCATGGGGAACAGAAAGATAGAGATGGAAAAAGATATAAGGGATGAGGGGAGAGACAGACATGGGGTATGAGTGGCGAGAGAGAGACAGACTTGGGGTATGAGTGGCGAGAGAGAGACAGACATGGGGTATGAGTGGTGAGAGAGAGACAGACATGGAGTATAAGTGGCGAGAGAGAGACAGACATGGGGTATGAGTGGCGAGAGAGAGACAGACATGGGGTATGAGTGGCGAGTAAGAGACAGACATGGGGTATGAGTGGCTAGAGAGAGACAGACATGGGGTATGAATGGCGAGAGAGAGACAGACATGGAGCATGAATGGAAAGAGAGAGAGACATGGAGCATGAGTGGAGAGAGACATGGAGCATGAGTGGAGAGAGAGACAGACATGAGGGAATGGGGAGAGAGAGAGACAGACATGAGGGTACGGGGAGAGACAGATATTGAGCAAAATGTAATTGAAATATTGTCGATGTGGCCCTCCAGCAGTGCTCGGGTTGCTCATGCGGCAAAAATTAATTGCCCACCCCTGAGTTAGAAGCTAAAGTTGGAGATTTGGAGGACAGATCAAGGAGGAACAACCTCCTCAGACCAGGAAGACCTGATAACTGTGTTGTCAAATTATTTTTTGGCTATTGGGCTCTCAATAGATGAGCATATGAATTCTATTGAACATTGCCATCGGCTCCCAAAACCTAAAAGCCTCCATTTGGATGTCCCAAGAGACACAATAGTATACTTCCACTCGTTTAAAACTAAAGAATTGGTCATGAAAGCCAGTAAAGAAAAGAGGCCTAGGGAAGGCCAATTCAAGGACATAATAGTTCTACCTGATTTGTCATTTACTACTAGATCCAAAAGGAAAAAGTTTTTCTCTGCTGTCACTATCCTCATTGGTTAACATTTCTAAAATGATAAGGAGAGAGATGTTATAAATGTCCACGAGTTAATTTAAATTTGGTATCGAAATTACGATTTGTCTTATCTTAAGGGACATATGTATAGCTCGGTTGAGAAGTTAAACCTCCTGTGAAAAAGTAAGGGGAAAGATGTATTTATTTAGTTATAATTTTTTTTTCTTTTGTTTATTTTATGTAAGTACGATTGTTCTCTACTATGTGGGTATACCTGAACAGTTCTATTGAGTTGAATGAACCTGCACAATAAACTGTTTGTCTCTCGCTGACCTAATTGATCGATTAAGCTAAATATATCAACTATTTACCCTCACTGGTTAGCGTTGCTAAAAACGAGAAGAAGAAAAATGTTATGATTGCCCCAGGGGTTAATTTAAATTTTTGTATTACAATTATGATTTGTCTTATTCTACGGGGCATCTGAATAGCTCAGTTGTGTAGTTCAACCCGTTATGAAAGGGGAGGGGAAGGAGGGAAAGGAAAGGAAAAAGAAAGGAAAACGGGAGAAGGGAGAACTGTACTTCATGGATTATCCAGCATAGTTTAGACTCAAGGTCAAATGCAATTTAATGGTATTTGTTTATTATATAGTAGTGGAATTATGTTGTGACCCACTCAGGGAATTTTCTCTCTCTCTCTCCATATTATTGGGAATAAGTGGAGCTCCCCAATATGATATCCATATCAAGTGCTGATTGTGTTTTCGTTGTTTTTCTTACCGCTCAGATTCCTAGCCCCACAGATCCAATGTGGGATTTGGAATACCAGCAGCCTTTGCTGCTCTTATGTGTCTATTTTTTGTTGGTCGGGAGATGCATTAGTGTGAATGTACTCCTGACCTGTATGTTTTTATGTAATTGAGTTGGGATTTCCGGACAAGGTGGAGTTGTACAAAAGTTGGAACAATGCTAAAGATTCTGTCAGTCAATGCTCAGGGTCTGAATTCCTTGGGGAACAGAGGGTTTTTATATGATACTCTAATTAAGCAGAATATACAGCTGGCCTTTGTGCAGGAGACACGTTGGAAAAGAGACACTAGTCAGAACTGGGGCCGCTCGAAGTTTCAGAAAATTATCCATGCGTCACTGGTGGATAAAAGGAAGAGAGGAGTAGCCATCATTTTTGAACATTCTCTGAAGTTAGAAATTGTATATCAAGAATTAGATCCCGAAGCTAGATACGTAATAATTATCTGTAAAATAAATTCTGAATTGTATACCCTGGTAAATGTGTATTTGCCTAATAGAAACCAAACAAAACTGCTTGTTAAAATAGTCGAGAAGATAGATAATATTAAAATGGGTACGCTCTTCATTGCAGGAGATTTCAATTGTATTACGGACCTCCGGGTTGATAAGAAGGTTCCATTAGCCTCGGCAATCGATACAAATGATATTAACCAAGTGATTAATTTGTCACAAATATAACTTGTTTGATATGTGAAGACTTCTAAATCCATACGCCAGGGATTTTTCTCACCTATCAAGAGTCTATGGCTCCTATTCCAGAATTGATTTGTTCCTTGGTAATGCTCTGGCTGTCCAAAAAATTAATAAAGTTTGGATGTTAGACAATACGTGGTCAGATCATAGTATCATTATTGTGGAAATGGGTCCTTATCCCAGCCTGACCAGAGCAACCTGGAAATTGGAGGATAATTTGTTAAAAAACATGAAAGATAGAGATTATATCGCGTCTGTGTCTAAATTCTTTTTTCAAGAAAACACTGTAGATTCCACTAGTGTTAATGTTTGGTGTACATATAAGGGGGTTATTCGGGGATACCTGATTAAGATGGAGAAGCTTGGAAAGCGGAACCGAGGGATGAGTCTTAAAGAATTATACATGTCTTACTATAAACTATGCGCCGCAAACAAGATGAATCCTGCCCAGACAAATATTAAGCTGATTTCTGATCTGAGGAGAATACCCAGTTGGCATTAAAAAAACTCAAACTACAAACTTATTATCAGGGTAATAGAGTAAACAGATCTTTATCAGACAGGTTGAAAAAGAAACATGCTAAAAGTAGAATTGATAGCATTATAGAAGGGGGTAAAATCTATGCATCTCCAGAAGAAATCGGATCTGCTTTTATTAAATTCTATTCTGATCTCTATAACCTCCCAATCCAACCCAATCCCTTGGTGATTGATGGATATCTGAACTCTGTTCCGCTTCCCAAGCTTACAGAGGCACAATTATATGGGATTTACTCACCCTTTTCTCTTGAAGAGGTTGAGATGGCCATAGATAATTTAAAAGCTTATAAAACCCCAGGTATGGTAATTCTTTTTATAAATTGTTTAAGCAAAATGTTGCCCCAGCATTATGTAAAATGTACAATGAATTAGTATCAACTCCTGAACCTCCACGGGAACTTTTAAGGGCTAATGTTATCCCAATTTTGAAACAAGATAAAGACCCGTCCGCATTAAAAAAAAAAATCTATCGGCGCAAATCGGCGCAAATCTATTATCTAAGAGATACAATAAGGGCGGCTTAAATTTTCCTTCACTTAAAAACCTATTCCAAGCCAACATGATGGTGCACATTTATAATATGCAGGTTTCTTCAAACCTGCTAGAATCCGAGAGTGTGGGGTATAGCTGCCTATAAGGTTTTATTTGGTCATTCCACACTAAAAAGAAGCAAATTGACCTTATGTCGAGAAACATGATCCTGGGGCAAACAATTAATTCTTGGCAGCCTATTAAAACCCTTTTGGGACTACACAGAAAAGTTCTCCCTACCTTTAGAATTAGCTTAATAGAGCAATTAGTGGAGAATATCTCACTGGACCATTGGTTGAGGGGAGGTGCTATGCTGGTTGATGATTTAATTCACAATCATAGCCTCCTATCTTTCCCAGTCTTAACAGATAGATGGCAGATCCCTTACACTGAGACATTTAATTATTTGAGATTAAAGAGCTTCTTTGACGCCTCCCTATATAATCCTTCTCAAGAGAAGGAAAACATTTTAAAACGTTTGTTTTGCTCTGAAGTAGTCCCGCGGGTCTTGACTAAAGCTAAGGATATTCTCTAAACATTTGCTAATACCCATATTGGGGCCATATCCTCATGGCAGAAAGATCTAAATTTAAAAATCTTGCCTGCTGATTGGTTGGCCGCTCTAATAAAGGTTAAAAAAAATATCCACTGCTTAAATTTGGGGGAGAATCAATACAAACTGGCCAATAGGTGTTATTTGGTTCCAAATAGATTGTCAAAAAAAATGTATCCTGATTATCCAACCAGTTGTTGGAGATGTGGACTGAGAGAGGGATCATACCTACATGTATGGTGGGTCTGTTTGGCTGTCAGAGGATAATGGAGGTGGGCTTTTGACTTGTTTTTTTCACTGACAGGTGAAATTCTCCTGTTTCGCCCTGATTTACCACTGTTACACCTTAATTTGAGATCCATTACCCCCTCTCTCTATCCGCTGGCGATACACTGTCTGGTGGCGGCAAAGAATTTGATCGATCGCAATTGGAAATCTAGTCTTCCATACTGTAAAAATCACTTCATAAATCAATTAAAGCACCAGTTATGCATGGAGAGAGAACTAACTTTGTCCAGCACCCTCTCCACTCTATATGATAATTAGTTGAATAAACTAGAAACTCCTCTCAACCTTTAGGCACTCTAGGGGTAACTCGGGTATATCTAGGGCAGTGGCATAGAGGATGGAGAAGGGGAGGGCACACTCCAAATGAATTGTTACTTATCTTCTGTGTGCCTTCCCTATCCCCGTCTTCGAAGTCCGTTAAATAGTTGTATGTTGGAATACTTATGATGCGTAAAATGAGACCTAGAGGTAATTCCTCAATTCCTAGCTTTCATCCTGAGCTATGCCTAGCTAATGAATACAATAGTAGTCTGAATATGTGGGTCTCTAGCCATGTCTGTCCCTCCCAACCCAAAATAGTAAACTGTAAGTTGTTTTTGTATATTGTTCTTGTTTTCTTGTTTTTTGATGTGAGATGTATTTTGTTTTGTGTCTATGTTTTGTACTGTATGATATATAATTGTCAGTTTTTGTCTTTATTGTCTTTTTTATATGATAAAATTAAAGAATTAATTAAAAAAAAAAAAAGAAACATAGAATGTGTTGGCAGATAAGAACCAATTTTCGAAATACTTTTATTAGTCCCCGGTTCCCTATCTTATATCTAGGATAGATATTCAGTATATCTAGGATAGATATTCAGATATGTTCAGTTTTTACAAATGAAAATGAGGGTAAGGGACCTCATTTAGGGAAAAAAGACTAATGAGTCTTTTGATGCATGTAAGTTTCCAGAGGAAGAGGTTTTACTTCAGCTGTCTAAAGTAAAGACAAATAAGTCGATGGGACCTGATGGGATACATCCAAAGTTATTAAAAGAACTTAGTGGTGTACTTGCAAAACCGTTAACAGATTTATTTAACCAATCATTGTTAACGGGACTAGTTCCAGAAGATTGGATATTAGCAAATGTTGTGCCCATTCACGAGAAAGGTAGTAGGGAGGAGGCGGAAAACTATAGACTAGTAAGTCTTACTTCAGCAGTGGGGAAAATAATGGAAACCTTGTTAAAGAATAGGATTGTTTTATCTGGCAAGGTAAGAAATCTAGAATTAACATCTCTACGTTGTACAAATCCAAATCTGCTGGAGGATTAGGCCTTCCTGATTTCTCAAAATACTATCTAGCTGCCCAGATTGCACAAGTTTCAGCCTGGCATTCCCCTGTTGCTACAATTCGATGGGCTGACTTGGAGAATGATTTATTTAGTCCAGATGTCTTAAACCATTATATTTGGTTACCTAAAAATCACAGACCTCTTTTACGGACGCGATGTCCGATGATACTTAATTCCCTTAGAGTTTGGGACAAATATGCCATTAAAATTAATTTAACAACAGCGCAATCATCTCTTCAGCCTATTTGTCGCAATAGAAATTTTCCGCCTGGTATGGATTACGTTCAGTTCAGCAATTTTGAACAAGGGGGTATCTCAAGAATCTGTAATTTATTTCATAATAATTCTGTTATATTATTTGATGATCTTAAAAAGACTTTACCTTTACGCTAGCCTGATTATTTCCGATATTTACAACTTAGAGACCTTGCCCTCACTTACTCTTCAATTAATTCGGCCAAAATCAAACAGACATGGTTTGAAAAGCTTTGTTTGAATGATCCTAGACAAAAGGGTCAGATCTCTCAATTATACCAAGATTTTCTTGACTTAAATTCAATTTTTTCTCCGTCCTATATAAAGGCTTGGGAGCGTGATTTGGGACATCCAGTGGACTCAGACGATTGGTCTGACATATTGGAAGCCACCTCTAAAATTTCCATCTGTACTACTCATAAAGAGCAGGCTTATAAAACTCTGATGAGATGGTACCGGCCCCCCACTACTTTGGCAAAAATGTACACTTCAGCCTCTCCTCTTTGTTGGAAAGATTGTGAACAATTGGGTACCTACTTTCACTGTTGGTGGTACTGTCAATATCTGCAAGCCTTTTGGAGGCAAATTCACAAACTCCTCATCCATGTTATAGCTAAGCCAATACCATTTGAACCTGAGCTGTTCCTACTGTCCAAACCTGCTGACATATGCACCAAACATGAAAATGTCCTGATTACTAAAATTACTTTGGCAGCTCGTAGAGCTATAGCACAATTGTGGAATCAACCCAACATGCCTACGTTAACGGAAGTTAAAAACATGATTATTGAGGTAAAAAACATGGACCTCTTAACTGCATATGTACATGATACTCCAGCCAGATTCCAAAAAATGTGGTCATTATGGACCTTGGCCCTCCCTTAAATCTTTATAGTTTACTAAATTACATAACATAATATTAACTTTCTAGACTTATAATCGTTCCTCCACCCTTGGGTCCCCCTATTATATTATTATATCAATAGCCCCTTATCCTTACCCATTCCCGTCAATACTTTTCCGATTCACCTTCCTTTTTATCTTCCTTTCCCAGGGTAATATATGTCTTTTTTTTTTTTTTCTCTCCCTTTTTATTATTTTTATTTTACTAGTTTGGGGTTTTTACCCTAAGTATTGTATGTTCTCTCTGGTCTACTTTCCTATCATATTTCCCAAAGTTGTGGTTGATTTAATAAATTGATGAGCAGCAGACAACGAGCTTATGTTATTTTTATTTTTTCTTAATTAATTATAAAAATATTGATTAAAGAACTATTTCTACTTACCTATTAATGTTTTGTATACGTGTTTTTGTATTTATGTTATCATTTGTTGATGGTGTACTATTGTTGTCTTGAACTTATGTACTGTCCTTTTAATATTTTCTGTATGTGTTCTTGTATTGTCATGTTATGGTATCATTTGTATATTGTATACTATTGATATCTTGGACTTATGTATAAATGGTTTCTTCAAATAAAGAATGTTAAAAAAAGAATAGGATTGTTGAACATCTAAAGTCGCTTAGATTTCAAGATCAGAGACAACATGGGTTCACTTCAGGGAGATCATGCCAAACTAATCTTATTGATTTTTTTGATTGGGTGACTAAAATAATAGATCAGGGTGGTGCAGTAGACATTACTTACCTAGATTTCAGTAAGGCTTTTGACACTGTCGCACATAGAAGGCTTATCAATAAACTGAAATCTTTAAGTTTGGATTTAAATATGGTTGAATGGATTAGACAATGATTTTCTTATGGCTGCGGGAACTTGGGGGGATTTTACAGATACAATTAGGTCTAGTGTTTTTGAAACCAATCTTTTATATCCCACTCTCTCTATGTTCTCCAAGATCATCTTTGGTTTAGTGAGGGCGACATTTGACACCGACCTATAAGGAAACTTCTTACTCTAAGGTATTTAAAACTATCCGCTGTCTTAATGCCAAATTCCTTTTGTAGATATCTAAAAGGTTTAATTTCCCATCAAATCTGAAATTTTAACAAAACCCCTCTCCCTCTATATCTGAAGTTCTAGGTTGATATTTAGGTTTTCGAGGATTGACAAAGGAAGAGAGGGTAGAAATCTATCCCTTAGTCCCAGTTTGTTCTTAATAGTTCTTAAGGAGGTGTGTAAGGGGCAGATTTTCTACTAGACACCCGCTTCCACTAATGTATTTTTCTGGTAGCCAAAAGTAAGTAGCCAGGTCCTCATGAAGTTTGTTCCTTTCTAACTCAATAGAGTAAAACTTTAAAGTTACAAATGCTTGAGCCAGGAGGGCCGTTTGTGCATAATCTTGAATCAAAGGAATTCCCAAGCCTCCCAGTTTTCTGCCCTTGTCCAAGATCTGTTTAGATAGATAGGGGGACATTTCTTTTTTCAAAGACGTATAAAAACTGGCATCAAAACCATCTGTTTTTTTACTGTCCTCAATTGTTTCATAAATTTACTTCATAGAGATCTTATTCAAGCTTTCTAAAGCCTCTTCCGATACCATATGGAAATCCCTACCAACAAAATACTGTTGTATTTCTTGTTCTGTTGCCCCCTTGGGGAGATTGTACAGGGAGCAGTAAAATTTATTAAAGGCTTGACCTATTTCCATCGGTGCCAAATATATCTTTCCATCGTGTGTTATTGTAACAATATTATGCTTAGTTCTCTTCTTCTTCAGTTGTGCCAACATCAGTCTGTCTGCCGCTTTACTGAATAGTATCTCGTCATGTTTAAAGCCCTTAGGGTTTTGTTAGATGCATTAAGCAGCTGAAAATTAATTAGTTATATTTGAAATTTTTACTGACTTGCTTTATTTGGATTAATGCTATTCTCTTTATTCAATTGAAATAGGGAGATGTACAGATCTGCCAAGCTAGGTTCTTTTTTTTTTTTTGGCCTATGTTCCCAGCCGTATGAAATACCCCTTAATTAAGAGAATTATTTGGGGCATAAACATTTACCAGGGTATATACCTTGTTGTTGATCTTTAGTACCATAATCAAATATCTACCCTCTGTATCTGAATCAGTGTATTTAACCTTCAGGTCAAGATCTTAAAAATAAAAAAAAATTGCCACCCCTTGTTTCTTTTGGTCTCTTAGGGAGGCCTCCATGCATAGTGGGAATCTATGGTTCTTTGCTTTAAACATATCTATTGTTTGCCAATGTGTATCTTGATTCTTTCTTGTGACAGCTTATTAAGTAATATTGATCTTTTTTGGGCTGACTTGAGGCCCTGAGTGTTCAATGTTGCAAACCTAAGCATCACTAACACTTAGCATTACCCTTTCTTCCCTCGCCTCCCCCACAGTTCCAGGTCAAAGTCAATATTTCACACAGAAGCAGAATCCATATAGACAAACACAACATTAAAACATATAGATATTTGTACGCAGTCCACCCTCTTGTTGGGACTGCCTACTGCCACAGATACATCCCTTCGTTGATCTGCGGACTAAACTTGCCATTCTTCTGATGGCAAATGGGAACCCAAAAGTTGGATTTTACAATGATTTATACAAGTGAAATTTAACTTGGAACCCTTATCAGTAGGAAGACCAGAAAAAAACAACATCCTTCTTTTTGTCTCCATTATCTCCTTGTTTTAAAATATATGATCTTCTTATACTTTTGGGGATTGCCAAGAATACTTAGATCTCATATGTCCCATCCTCCTATACATCGTAACAGGTCTTGGGTCGTAAATGGTGGGGCATAACGGGGGGAGGGCAGGGAAAAACCCTCAACCTTTATTTATGTCTTAGTCTGGAACTTTCCCTCCATCTCCTCCCAATACATCCCCCGTCCCCACCTATCTCAACATTCCTCCACATCCTCCACATCCTCTGTTCAATAGGAAACTATCTATGTAGTGTATAAAAACTCTGTGTGTAACCAACTTTTATCTTGAATCTTCTTCAATTTGGTTGTGAGGCTGTGACTAAACTACTTTCTTTTAAGTCTCGTGAATGTACCTTCAATTTTATAAATCCTGCTTTACCTTTTTCGCGTGATCCTTAATATACCTTATTTAATTTTTTAAGAAAAAGCAAAAAAAAAATAAAAAAAAAATATATATATATATATTTCCCTACTTCCCTATGATTCCCTTTCCTATTCACTTATCTTCTCTATCTTATTCCCTTATGGCTATAGAAGGGAGTGGCACACTTGTGGTTTCTTCTAAGTGGAAAATAAATAACCTTATTCTGCAAATGTGACCTAAACTTATGTCCCAGCTAGGGCAGGTGGAAGGATTTTTTGATACACAGGCGAAAGTGCTTTTTGGTGACCCCCCCCCAACCCCATGACTCTCTCCATATCCCTTATCGATCCTCCCTCTCCCCATATCTCTGTCCCTTCCCCACATCTATGTTCTCCCCCATCTGCTCTCTCCCTCTCCTCCATCTGTTTCCCCTTCCCACATCTATGTTCTCCCCCACTCATCTGTTCTCTCCCTCTGCCCCATCTGTTCTCTCTCTCTCCCCATCTGTTCTCTCCCTCTCCCCATCTTTTCTCGACCCCTCCTACCCCATCTCTGTTCTCTCCCCCTCCTACCCCCAGCTCTGTTCTCTCTCCCTCTTCCTCTCCCCCATTTCTGTTTTCTCCCCCTCCACTGTTCTCTACCCTGTTCTCTTTCTCCCCTGTTCTCTTTCTCCCCCTCCCCTGTTCTCTTTCTCCCCCTCCCCTGTTCTCTTTCTCTCCCCTCCCCTGATCTCTCTCTCCCCCGCTCCCCTTATGGGAGTATATGCCAGTATTATTTGCCATTAATATGCCCCAGCCAATTTGTCCAATAATATGCCAGTATTTGTGATTTAATATGCCCCTGACAATTTGCCCAATATTATGCCAGTATTATTTGCCATTTAATATGCCCCTGCCAATTTGCCCAATATTGTGCCAGTATTATTTGCAATTTAATATGCCCCTGCCAATTTGCCCAATAATATGCCAGTATTATTTGCCATTTAATATGCCCCTGCCAATTTGCCCAATAATATGCCAGTATTATTTGCCATTAATAAGCCCCAGCCAATTTGCCCAATAATATGCCAGTATTTGCCATTTAATCTGCTCCTGCCAATCTGCCCAATATTATGCCAGTATTATTTTGCCATTAATATGCCCCAGGCAGTTTGCCCAATAGTATGCCAAAATTTGCCATTTAATATGACCCTGCCAATTTGCCCAATATTATGCCAGTATTATTTGGCATTTAATATGCCCCTGCCAATTTGCCCAATATTATGCCAGAATTATTTGCCATTTAATATGCCCCTGCCAATGTGCCCAATATTATGCCAGAATGATTCGACATTTAATATGCCCCAGCCAATTTGCCCAATAATATGCCAGTATTATTTGACATTAATAAGCCCCTGCCAATTTGCCCAATAATATGCCAGCACTTAACTTTTTTCCTGGTGGCTGTTGGCAGGCAGCATGATGTCCTCCATGCTGGCTGTTTTGACTCCCTGGCGGTTGTGCAGAGAGGTCATGTGACTGGCTGGCACCCCGTCACTATGGCACCCTAAAGCGGCTGCCCTGCTCCCAGCTTCTATTCTTCCTAAGTTATTCTTGTATTCAAACCCCTCCCATTTCCCTGTGTGGTCGGTGTGTGAATATATCTTCCTTGTGCATTTAGTAACTTAATTAATCCCTTGTTCCCCCCTTCTTCACCCCCAATTTACAACACTTCCTATAACCCCTATCTCTCCCAAATATACATAAGTAGGTAGATACTCAGGAATCATCCATCAAAATATATTCAGTCATGGGGGAGGGGTTGCATATGTTAATGACAAAGTGACTGTGGCATGTTAATTGGTACAGTAGCTTATTTGAATTGGCAAAGTGATGCCGTGGCAAAATAACATGTATTATGGGGGAAAGTGACACTGAGGCTTGTTCTGCAGGGGCAGTTCTGTGGGACAAATTGACACTGTGGCATGCCAAACTGTGTGGGTGAAATATGAGTACAAGCCAAGTGCTGTGGGTGCAATATAGGTGCAAGGCAAGTGCTGTGGGTACTGCATGGTGCTGTGTTAAATCTTTTGGTGCAATGTGGGTGCAGGAAAAAGGAATAAAAAATAAAAGAAATGCAATTTTTCAATAACATTTTTCTTACAAATACAAATAGTTGAATTTGATATGAAAATAGTTGCATATAATATTAAAAAGTTTACATTTACATACAGTTTTTCACAATGCGACTTTAGAAACATTGGCTCGAGGGGGGCCCACTGCTAAAGACTTTGTCTAAGGCCCACTAGGGTCTTGAAGCGGCACTGCTTCAACCCATGCACCAGTTTAGTAGCCCTTTTCTGAACTTTCTCCAAAGTATTAATGTCCTGCTGGAGATCTCCAGTACTGCATACAATAATCCAAGTGAGGTCTCACCAGTGCTCTGTTCAATGGAATGAGCATTTTCCTCTTCCTACTGCTAATACCTCTCCCTATGCAAACAAGCATTCTGCTAGCATCTCCTGTTGCTCTGTTAAACTGTCTACCTATCTTTAAGTCCTCTGAAATTATTACTCCTAAATCCCTTTCCTCAGATGTTGAGATTAGGACTGTATCAAATATTCTATATTCTGCCCTTGGGTTTTTATGCCCAAGATGCATTATCTTGCACTTGTCCACATTAAATGTCAGTTGACACAGCTCTGACCAATTTTCTAGTTTAGCTAAATCATTTGCCATTTGGCTTATGCCTACTGGAACATCAAACCCCTTCAGATTTCTGTGGGGGGGGGGGGGGGATTCCTTCTTGACTCCAAGATTTCTCCTTAGATCAACAAGCACTAAATAAATAATAATGCCTATACTAACATGCATAGCCCTCTATGCCCCGGCTCATTAAAAAAGTATCCAGGCCGCTTTTGAAGGCATTTTAACGTATTTGCTAGAACCACTTCTTCAGCCAGTGAATTCCATATCTTAAAGTCCTTACTGTAAAAAGGACTGCTGTCGTAGACTAAATCTCCTTTCTTCAAGTTTTAGCGGGTGACCTCTTGTCCTTTGTACTGTTTTGTTAATGAACAGGTCTTTAGAAAGCCTTTTGTATGGGCCCTGTACATATTTATATAACATTATTATATGCCCTCTAGGCCGCCATTTCTCTACCATGTACAGATTTAACTTTTCCAGCCTTTCTTCATAACTAAAACTTTCCACTCCCCTAATTAGTTTAGTAGCCCTCCTCTGCACTCTCTCTAGTTCCATAATGACTTTTTTTAAAAATATGCACAGAACTGAACCACTTATTCAAGTTGAGGTCTTACCATGGACCTATAAAGAGGCAGAATAATATCTTCCTCCTGTGAGTCAATATAATTTTAATACAGACTAGACATGTGCATTTGTTTTCGGACGAATGCATTTTCGTCCGATAATAGCATTTTCGTCCATTCGTCCGAAAACCGAATAACGAGAATGCTATGCTAACGAAAGCCGAATGAACGAATGGTTAATAAACGAAAATCATTAGTTCATTCGTCCATTCGTAGTACTATTGGCATTCTATAAGCCGAAATAGAGTCGGTTTATAGAATACAATAGCATAGTACACTACATTCCATAAACCAACATAATGAATGACTTTCGGTTTATGGAATGCATGTAAGTCTATTGGCATTATATAAACCGACTCTATTTCGGTTTATAGTACTATAGCACGAATGGACAAATGATTTTTGTTTATATTAAACCATTCGTTCATTCGTTCAACTTCTTAGCTTTCTATAAACTGAAACAGAGTCCCCATTCATAAATTTTTATGAATGGGAACTCTAGTTAGGTTTATAGAAAGCCCATAGTATTACATGTAATCCATAAGCCGAAAGTCTATAAACCGAACGTTCGGTTTATAGACTTTTGGTTTATGGAATACATCTAATCCTATTGCTATTCTATAAACCGAACGTTCGGTTTATAGAATAGCAATAGGATTCTATAGAAGATTCTTATAGAAAACGAACAGTAGTAGTACCTTTCTATGAACCCATTCAACCCATTCATAATTCTTATGAATGGGTTCATAGAAAGGCACACTACTGTTCGTTTTCTATAAGCCGAAAGTCTATAAACCGAAGGTCGTTCGGTTTATAGACTTTCGGTTTATAGAATACATAGAATTACATGTAATTCTATGTATTCTATAAACCGAAAATCTACAAACCGAACGACCTTCGGTTTATAGACTTTCGGCTTATAGAAAACATGTAGTACTATTGCCTTTCTATGAACCGAACGAGAGCCCCATTAATAAGAATTTCTTATGAATGGGGCTCTCGTTCGGTTTATAGAAAGCCAATAGTATTACACGTCACGTATTCTATAAAACGAAACGAATAAAACCAAACAAAACTAAAATAATGAACGAATTATGTAGTAATGTAGTAATGAACGAAATTCGTTTTAGACTAAATAAATAAAATTTTCGTCCGAATGGACGAAAACGAAACGAAAATTTTAGGTTTGCACATGTCTAATACAGACCAATATCTTATTGGCCTTTGCAGCTGCCAGCTGACTCTGTGCATTAATGCTAAGTCTTTTGTCTACAACTACTCCCAATTTTTTTCATTAGTAGATTAGTAGACATTTTTTTCCGGATATAAAGATGTGTTGATTGATTTTATTTATTATTATGCACAACACTGCAAGATACATACTTGCTTTAAGGGTAAATAAACAGTGTGTGTAGTGTTGGTTGAAGCGCACTGGTCACGTTTTTTCTTTGGAATGTATTTGTGTGTCCATTGGGCTAGTCCCTGTTGTTCACTTTCCTTTTTGCCATTTACTACCACTTTTTGCATTCTATCTTCCAACAATTGCCAATCCACAAACAAACCTTTGGTCCTAAGTAGTGTTGAGCGAACCCGAACCGCAAAGTTCGGGTTCGCACCGAACACTACGATTTTTTTCCGGATATAAAGATTTTACACAACGTGGGAAAGTTCTTTTGAATTTTCCCACTCTGTTTAAAATGGCTTGCACTCTGATTGGTTGGATTTCAATCCAACCAATCAGAGTGTTCTGTGTCATTTTACACAGCTTGGGAAAGTTCAAAAGAACTTTCCCACGCTGTGTAAAATGACACAGAGCACTCTGATTGGTTGGATTGAAGTCCAACCAATCAGAGTGCTCTGAGCTTAATTGCAGGCGGGGGAAGGCTTTATAAGACACTAGACACTAGGTCCCCCCCCTCATTCTTTTCAGGGTCCCCACCCGCCGGCCATGGGTGGGGACCGGGGGGGACACTAGGTCCCCCCCCTCATCCTTTTTAGGCTCTCCACCCGACGGCCATGGGTGGGGACCGGGGGGGACACTAGGTCCCCCCCTCATTCTTTTTAGGGTCCCCACCCGCCGGCCATGGGAGGGGACCGGGGGGGGGACACTAGGTCCCTCCTCATTCTTTTCAGGGTCCCCACCCGCCGGCCATGGGTGGGGACCGGGGGGGGAACACTAGGTCCCCCCCTCATTCATTTTAGGGTCCCCACCTGCCGGCCATGGGTGGGGACTGAGGGGGGGAGACACTAGGTCCCCCCCCTCATTCTTATTAGGGTCCTCTCTATAAACTCTATTTGGGTTTATAGAAAGACAATAGCATTACATGGCTATTGGCTTTCTATAAACCGAAATAGAGTCCCCATTCTTACGAATAGGTCATTTTACTTCATTTTGCAGCCCTCTAGCCCTTTCCAGGACTTTTTTAGAGGCATTTTAGTGGCCAAAAGTTCGTGTCCCCATTGACTTCAATGGGGTTCAGGTTCGGGGTCAAGTTCTAGCACGGACCCGGACATTGTTTCGAAGTTCGGCCGAACCTGCCGAACCCGAACATCCAGGTGTCCGCTCAACTCTAGTCCTAAGCCTATTTCATTCAATTTGTACAGTAACCTTTTGTGTGGAACTATTTAAAATGCCTTAGCAAAGTCTAAATATACCACATCCACTGCAGCACCCATATCTATATTTTTGGTTGAAAGATAGTTGATGCTGTGACAAGGCATGGTGGATGTGACAAAGTATTTGGTGGGAATTGATGCTGTGACAAGTAAATATGGGGTCCTGATGCTGCAACAGGGGATTGAGGTTATTTGATGCTGCAGCAACGTTTTTTTTTTTTTTGGGGGGGGGGGGGGGGTCAGGGCATCTGATGCTGCTAATGGGTCAAGGGATTTGGGGGAATTTGGGGATGTGACAAGGGATGTGGGGGGATGTGATGATGTGACAAAGGGATTTGGAGATCTGATGCTGTGACAAGGTGCTTTGGGGAACTGGAGATTGACAAGGAATTTGGGTGGAATTGACAGTGTGATGAGATTTTGGGGGAATCTGTGGATGTCAAATGAGGTTTGGGGATCTGATGATGGGACAAGGGATTTATGGCTTCTGGATGTGGAGGGAACACATGCTGTGACAAGTGATTATGGGATTCTGATGTTGCAACAGGAGATTGTGGTTATTTGATGCTGTAAAAATGGATTCGGGAGGGATCTGATGCTGTGACAAAGCATTTTGCGGGAACTGTGCATGTGACAAAGGATTTGGGGGATCTGGTGATATGACAAGGGATTGGAAGAGATCTGGGAATGGGGTTTGATGGGATCTGGTGATGTCAACCGGGGTTTTGAAGGGATATGATGCTGTGACAAGGGGTTTGGGAGTTCTGCAGATGTGACAATTTTAGGGGATCTGATGCTTTCACAAGGAATTTGTAGGATCTTATGAAAAGTTATTTGAGAGGGATCTGGTAATGTGTGTTGATATGTTAAAAAAAAGTAACTTTTTCTGCTAACATAATTTTCTGCTCTCTCAAAATAATCTCACAGTGCCCCTCCTGAGATCAGACTCTGGATCTACCCCTGCTCCACACTCACTACATTAATGAGCTAGGTCCACTCTACATTATGCGCCAGCTAGCTATGTCTGTGTATTAAAAGCTTTGTAAATAGCCCGCACAATACAATGTTAAGAAAAATAATAATAATAATAATATTAGTTGTGAGTTTTGTTCTCCGGCATCCAAGCACAGATTTTCATGCATATTAAGTTCCTTTGAAAACCAATAATCAATTTCCTTCTCAAAATTATTTTTCCATGTATCAGCTCTCCAATCAGCTTCATTTGTTAGTGCCACAGGCCCTACAGGCTGTGCTCTCACTATTACATTTTTAAAATGAATTAGTTTGTTTTGGGGCCATCCTGCTCCTCCTCCGTATCTAATTCATACTGAATTGGTACACATTCTTCTCAGTTCACAGTCTTGCAATTCATCACATGAAAGAAATTGCTCCCAAACAAATCTGGAAAGGCAACAAGCTAAAAATACTGCATAAATTGTTTTGTTTTTTTTATTTGATATGTAAACTCAACACAATAGTTTCAAGAGTTTCATAAGAATCTGGATATTTAGGGTGTGGTGTTTGATTCAATAGGCCCTTGTACCCAGAAAAAATGACAGGAAATATATGTGTTTTAGATATATTTTCCTGAATCTTGAAAAAACTGAATTTGTTTTTTGTTTGGGGGGGGGAGGGGGATTAAACTTAAAAAACTTTTTTTGATTAATTAAGTCCACAGCCCCTCCTACTTTCATTTATTACCCCTTGGCTCAGTTGTGTCGCCGACACCAATGAACCAAGGAGCCGAATGTGGTCCGAATGTAATTCTGTATGATGCCCGAAACATGAGCGCGCATGCTCTATCCTTGCTTTAAAACAAAAGTAGAATCAGTGGGAACTACATTTCTGCAGTCAGGTATCTTCCGAATTGCATTTCCGACACAATTTTCAGACTTGGCCAATGCATCCACTTCCGTAGGGACTTCTATGACCCCGGGATTCCATCATAGAAGTCCCGGCGGAAGTGCCGGCAGTATCGGAGGATGTCAGTGCACATCACGCATACTGTACATCCAGTGGCTGTTTGCAAGGACAATCCCGGTTCCCTACAGCTCTACGGGGGACCAGAATTCTATAGTCTTAAAGTCAAACCTCTATTTTAGGTCTGATTATTATATATTATTATATATAAGACAAGGGATCTTTTTAAGAGCATTTGCTTGGAAATAAAAACCTAATCTTATATTTGAGCAAATACTGTACATTGTGTTTATAGGACTGCAATCAAATGTATAGACTAAGATAAAAATGTGGCTTGATATGGAAATGTGAGGGAGTGTTGCCATAGAAAACTGAGCTATTTGAATAAGAGATGTGTAATTTGCATATCAAGCCACATCAAGTTTCATGCCATAAACAAGAAACACCACAAACACATTTAACCCCTTACCAAAACTTCCTAAGTGTGATTTGTGTCCCTGGGACCTATTTACTAACTGATTACACAGTTAAACAAACCCTGTGGGTCTCTGCCAGAAGATTGGGATCAGGACATCACATTTTCAGTTTGCTATGTATCAGAAGCATGTTTCTGTCTTTGCTTCCTATTCCTAAAGTAAATATGCTATGGGTAAATATAGGAAATGGTTTTCTTTGTGTGAAATGCTTAAAAACTCTAGGGTTTATTCATGTAAAGGTGAGTAGCTGGCAAGCTTAGGAGAGATGAGAATGTAATCTCACCAATTCTGCTATACATTGTGTAGAGATAAACTTGGTGACCTTCTGTTAGAGGAGCTTAGCTGATGTGGATAATAGATAGCTAAATCTAAAAATACCATGCAAACTCACCTTTTAGTGAGCAGACCCATTTATATATTTAGGTAGGTAGCTAAGTAGGTAGCTAGGTAGGTAAATAGGTAGATGAGTAGGTAGATTAGATGAGAGTGAGAGTGAGAGTGCGAGTGCGAGTGAGAGAGAGAGAGAGAGAGAGAGAGAGAGAGCTGCCTGAACTGTAAATTAGTAAGAGAACCATTGTGGCTTTATTTCTTGACAACAGACTATAGTGCCTCTTCCTGACAAGCAGAAGAAATACACTGTATCAAGGTTCTGCCTCTGTCAAAGTAAAAGGAAGGAATAAAAGCCATGTGTCAACATCTATCTTTATCAGTATAAATATAATAGTGCTGGCTAACCGATTGCGCGATAGCTGGGGTTTTGTTAAAATTTTAGCGGACTGCGTTCTCCATGAATGCTGACTGAGCATTAAATGTAGTCAGTTCGCTGGCTGAGTATCGTGAGTAATGCAGTTCACAGCTTCTAGTATGGCAAAACGTTACCACTATACTAACTGCACTAAAGTACGCTGTCACGCCCTAGAATCAAATAGCACAAATAATGTGTAAATATAGGGGGTGTGACTATATTCTGACAAAAATACATATACGGTACCAGATGCTCAGCAACAAGCTCCAGTTTCTGAGAGCATGAGGGCTGAGCAGGCAGAACAGAGAGAGAAGCAGTTACACAAGGGGAAGCACTGAGCAGTAAGAGCAGCACCCTCCTCTCATTCCTCCTTCTGATCCTCCTGCTCCCACTCACAGCCACAACAAACTTCTTATCCTGTGCACTGCTCCTCATCCTGGCTCTCCACCTGTTAGACCCGCAGACTACATCCCGACTACTAGCTCTTTTCAGAGACTTCAATTCCGAAATTGTACTGTTCAACCTTAGCTTTCCGGATAAGATACATCTTAGAACAGTAAGGAAAACGAAAATCACAGAGCTGAAAACATCTGAATCCTACACTGATATTAGTTGAAGACTCAGATATTATAGATGGATCAAGCTATGGACTTCAGTAACAAGAGTGAGGCACTGGCTCTTGAGCTGAATGGTTCCTCGGAGGAGACCTCTGTCAGACCCCTTTTAGGCATTGGTATAGACAATATTATCGTTCTCGTGGTTTTCGGGATCATATTCGCGCTGGGGGTCTTAGGCAACTCATTGGTCATCACGGTGCTGGCGAGAAACAAGCCTGGGAAGCCCCGCAGCACTACCAATATCTTCATACTGAACCTAAGCATCGCTGATCTAGCCTACCTACTCTTCTGCATCCCTTTCCAGTCCACTGTCTATGTACTGCCAACTTGGGTGCTAGGAGCTTTCATTTGCAAGTTCATCCACTACTTCTTCACCTTGTCCATGTTGGTCAGCATTTTCACCCTCTCTGCCATGTCTGTAGATCGTTATGTGGCCATAGTGCATTCCAGGAGGTCATCCGCAATCCGTGTATCCAGGAATGCCCTTCTAGGAGTTATTCTCATCTGGATTCTCTCTATTGCAATGGCCTCTCCTGTTGCCTATAACCAACGCTTGATTCACAGGACCAACAACCAGACCTTCTGCTGGGAGTATTGGCCAAACCAAAAGCACAAGAGGATATACGTGGTGTGCTCATTCGTCTTTGGCTACCTTATTCCTCTGCTTCTTATATCTTTCTGCTACGCCAAGGTAAAACTTTGTTTAAATACAATAATATCTGTGCATCTTTCTATACTTATTTTTTTGTTTTGAATATCAATTTGATACGAAAGATGCTATTGTTTTATAGAAGAAGCTACTTTTCCAATAACATTCTTTGTCTTCCAATGGTGTCTGACCCTCGTAAGAGTTACTCTCAATGCCTTAAATAGCTTCATTTCTTTAAGATGCAGAGCCTTGATTGACAGGTCAAATCTTCAGGTGTGAGGACTACCCTCTAGCAGACTATGTTTCCCATTAAGCTAAACCAGAGAGTCGCAATCACTAGGTTAGGCAATGGAAGAGGGAAGTCATGTAAATTAATTATTAGCTTTTATTGTCTTTAATAAATATGATGTCACTGATACATGTGCAGAAGACAGATGTGGTGATTTCCATAATAAGCCCTTATAAAGTTGTATTTAAACAGATCACCTGTTGGCTGCAAAATGTCCAATGTGGAGAAGCCAGTCACATAGCCAAGCACAAGAGATTTGATCTTTAATTATCTTCAAGTACATTGGATGCGTTCCCGGCTCCAGTGGGCGCCTTTACCTATTACATTTTCCAATTAACCCCATCTTTAGGTATTATGCATATACCATGACACATTCACAAATCACTGCTAAATAAAACATTATAATATTTTAAATATTTTGTGTTGAAATGATGGATAGTAACTCAGAGCAGAATAACTCGAAACCTGTTCAAGTAGAGATAAGTCTTATCATATTACTAATTTCACCCAGGAGGCTGGCTAGACTTTTAAATCAAAGTTTGTAGTGAACCGAAAGTAGCTGCTTCACTCTCATCAACCCCAGCTACAAGCTTTTATCTAATGCTTAAATAAACTATTATTATTAATGCTACAATTATTAATATGATCAATTCTACATAATGCACCAACATATTCTGCAGTACTGTTCTTAGTAGTTGCTACACTCCCATCAACCTCAGCTACCAGCTTTTGTCTGATGATGCGTAACGAAAATTTAGCCTATTGTTATTATTGTTGTTATTTGTATTACTGTTAATATTATTGATAATATCATTCTTATCAATTTTTTTTTTTTAAACGCACCACCATACTCTGCAGCACTGTACACTTACAAGACAGGGAGGGTACACAGATTTCAGACAGACTGAATTACGCCAAAACATATGGTGTGTCTGAGTGGTCTCCATAACATATAACAAAGTGGTGGAATATTATATGAATCATTGGACACGTCAATGCTATCTTTGTGCAAATGACTTCCAATTGAGCTACAACAGAAAACTAGTAATTTTAGGTGTCATTGGTAACACCTCAGCTTTGAATTAATGGCATCCACTGTGTGGAGTAGTATTTAATAATTTGCTTGCCTCCAGTAGTTCATATGTTGCAGTGTATATACAACAAGTGTAATTGTGGTTTGTTGTTTATGCAACAAGTAACATTGTTTATGCTATTAGGTGTTTCATGTCTCATACCAGGGCTTTTTGTGTAGTTAGGAATTGGTCCAAGTCTGTGTCCTAGAAGATATTTCACATTGGCTAAATGCAATATATACTGCTGTCTATTGTGGAAATTAAATATTATCTTTTCTATGAGCACAGTGTCCTAAGATTTCATAGATACACATTTATGTTCTGAAAATGGAGCTGAACTGTCTGGATTTAGTGGCACTACATAAAGGGGAAATATTCATAATTCCAATGGAAGAATAACAACAAAACTAAGGCATACTTACACTGTTGTGTAACTATATGGTCTTTACTTGGTTTTATTTAGTGCATTAACCAATTAACCATAACAAACATAAGTTACTTTATAATAAGATGTAATATGTCTTGCATGCAGCCATAATGCTCTGTAAACATCATATGATATCCCTATTTGGCCCAATCACTAGAATACAGCAGTGCTAAATCTGCAATACAAATCTTATGTAGCAAGTGAGTGAACTCCCGTGGTTAGTTATTTCTAAACCATAGAAATACATTTCTAAACCATAAAATCCAACTTGTCGGTCGCCACAATGTTTGCTTGTTAGTGGGACCTAAGTGGATGCTATAGTAATCAGGTACAGTCATCCATATGTGGAATAGAAGGAACTTAATAGGGGTGTTTTGTATTTTAAATAGAATCTCACATACATTGAAGGAAAAAACTGTTTCTGCATCACTTCCAGAATAAGCAAAAGCACTGGTTGTAGTTTGTGTATAGATTTTATATTTCTTCCAAAAATTAGAAATGTTATCCTCTCTAAATGGTTATGTTAACCAGGTGTCTCTTTCACGAA
This sequence comes from Pelodytes ibericus, assembly GCA_036172795.1. Lineage (NCBI taxonomy): Eukaryota > Metazoa > Chordata > Amphibia > Anura > Pelodytidae > Pelodytes > Pelodytes ibericus. The sequence goes on from CM069859.1 coordinate 87,293,042, forward strand.
ATACACATCCTATAAAGAGCTGCCAACAATGATATGTAGATTTTGTATTCATGATAGAGGCAATTACAAAGAATTGACAAGAGAATTTCAAACTTAAGGCCTAAGTAGCGGAATTGGAGAAAATCTCCAATTCAGGGAATTGAGAAGGGAATTTCAAACTTTGGACCAAAGTAACTGAAATGAGAGATTTTTTCCAACTTGGCTACTTTGGACTTACATTTGAAATAACCTTGTCAAATTCCTGCAACTCTCTGTTTCATGAATAAAGCCCATAGTAGTGTGTATTGTAAGCAGCTAGCATGACTCACACTTTATAACTGCTATTTATTGACCTGAGAAATGTATCTCTTGTTTGAATACCATGGGCTGCAATAGAAAACTTTGAGATAAAAACATTGATTAGTGCTCACATCATTGAATAGGCTCCAATGTGTTGTAGTAATACCATACAATAGTTATTACCTTGTAAGCACTACATAATAGATCTTTCCATTATTGTTGCTTTATACTGGAACATCTCAATGTAATTTATTTGGACAATGCTATACGGTTACTGGTACCATATAAACGTGCCTTTATACGTTCAAGTTAATGATTTTATATTTGTATATTAACATTTTTAATAAAATATGAATGCCAGAAAAGACATGTAGTCAGGTTTCTGTCAAACTCTAAAGTTTTCAGTCAAAGTTAACACTAGTGTTACTTTTTTAATTTAACAGTGAGTCATTCTGTCTTAAGCTCTAAACTCATTAGTGATCTAACTGTCACTACTGATTACAGCACGATGTAACATAAGACTGCAGTGATACAAATTGAGAAGTGCAGAGTGTAAACAATATTTGTCCATTCTACAACATGGTGGTCTCCAAGAGTAAAAGTGTTAAGAAACATGATATTTCCATCTCATGAGGGTGTTACAAGACAGAAGTTTAAACAACTACATAGTTTTGTAATAATGCTTCCTTTAAATCTGTATTATTTGAAGAAGGTTTGCTATTTTTATAACCAGCTCAAAAGTAATACTCACACCTCATTATTCATTTTTTGTGTCATTCCTACTATTACTATTACTTCATGTAACATACTAAAACATATTATTAGTCAAATATAACATATATGTATGTGTATGTACACACGATAATCACATGGAACAGTTTAGTTTTGTCTATATATCATTCCAGTGGGCTATTTCATTTAATCAAACCGAACTGGCTGTTCTAAAGGCATTTGAATACAATAAATACAAATATATATGTGCTTTGTAATCTACTGCTTATCTGGAGAGAGGCCCCTGTTGAAGGCTAAAGGAGAATACAGTTGTTTTTAACCTCTACCAAAGGTGTGTGGTTATGGATGGGAGCCCATAGCATCCTCTTGATCCCAAGGAAGTCCACATGTTATTATCAAGTGTTGGTTACTTGTTTTGTCTGCTTCATGTCTGAAGTATTTTACTAAAGCACAGTGGATTGTGCACTATTGGAGTGCCAAGTAAATTATTTTCTAACCCACTGATCCCCCCCCCTCCCCCCTGGAGAAATCCAAGCATTTGTTTAACAACGTATTCTTATTTTTCTCAGTTTCCTTGCATCTGATGGCCAAATTGATGTTTACTGTTTTTAAGCAAAGCTTCACTGCTGACATTTATTTCCATTTCAGAATATATGCACATTAAATCAAGAGTGAAATAAAAATGAATGCAATATATTCCTGGAAAATAAATATATTCAGAATATAGCTAAGCCTCTTTAAAATCACAAATAAAATATGTATGTATAATATAAATTAAAAACAAACAGATTTTTTCTTACTTTGCATCAATAATCTTGTTTGATACCTTTGCATTCCATTCCCTATGACAAATCACAAAGTTTATTGGAAAAATAGATGTTAAATAAATAATACAGAATATCAATAATGTAATAAAAAATGAAAGTGCATGTATTATTTCATTTAATCTCGACTGATCTTTTTACAAAATAGACTTATCCAACAGTCAAATAAGCCAGAGGCAAAATTCAATATAGCCAATGAATAAATAAGTGTCTGTGATTTAAGAATAAATGCCCTCTGTATAAGTGTTTTTAGTACACATGATCATTAGGATTTTGAAGCCTTGGGATTATAAATTCAAGTCCATAAAAGCTGACTTAAAAAGGAAGAAGATGTTGTTGTCACCACGGCATCAATTATTTTTATGTGTTGACTTTGAGATATAAAATTACATAGGCCATGGAGAAAAATCAAGTATGTTTATCGGAAACCACATCATTTAGGGATCAATGAGTGAAGGATAAAAAGAGGTCATCATTAACTTACTGAACAACGTGCAAAATGTAAACAAGATAAAGACAACATTTTTGTCATTGACACACCTGTTTGATCTCCATTATTCAGTGCAACAAGTCTCATTGTATTGTGATTATTATTTAGGAAAAAATCTTGGACTCCAATTCTCACAGAGACAAAAAAAAACATATAATTTCATCTAGTTCTTTTCTGTGTTTCCATGGCTAACATGATAGCACCCTTTTATCTTTGCAGGGATAGGCAAAGTGTGCATACAAGGACACCAGTGTCCGTGGCAACGTCTGTGAAGGTCTATAGAGCATCATTCAATTATTAATCACAAAGTACAGTAAATAGCCACTATGAACAATGTTGGCACTTAGAACTTTGGTATAAATCAGCGCCAATATATGTTTGCAAGATAAAAAAGAGGAAAATGTTAGATATAGTTAGCTGCAGTTGCTGGCGTTCCTTACGCAGGAGAAGTGGATGAAGTAATATGGTGGGGTTCTGACACAGATACTTACAGAGAAAAGAGTTGGACCAACCTAGGCTCGATTTAAGCATAGCAGGGTGAAAACCTAGCACCTTTTTTTGCATGTCCACTAGTCATTTTGATTAAAAAATCCACAGTGGATACAAAAATGCGTTATGCTATGTTTTCTCATTGCATGAGAGCTGTGAGTGGGGCTGCTAATAATGTACCCTGATGTGATTACATTGATCGCCTTTATACCTACTGGGCCACTAAAACATGTAGAATACAATACAGATGTGAGAAAGTTTTTATCTTACTATCATATTGAGGAAATTGGCAGTTAAGACGTATCTATCCCCGAGTACATGTATACGATTGTCTTTGTGAATACATAATGAGGTGCGTTATGGCTGCAATGTACATTTTTGAGTATATTTTTCACAAGTGCAAGTGGTTGAACAGTCATCTCTATATTATGGTTATGAATACCTGCATGGTGCAGTAGGATTTCCATTCCTGCACACATTCATGCTAGGGTGGTATCCAGTATCCTGAAACAAACGCCATGTTGTCTTTTATTCCTTCATTTTCTATGACATAGCCTCCCTTGTAAGATTTTTTAGCATTGACTTGGATGAGTAACCATAGACGATTAGTACTAAACCCTGCTTCAATCTATTGGGAGTGATTTTTTTCTTTGCCGCGATCATATTTTATTCCGTGTATATTGCAAATCCCACTTAATACCTCCTCTATCCTGATCTCTTTGCTTTGATCCTCTGCCTCTTTTTTTATTTTCTCTAATCATGCAAATTACTTGCATAAGACTTTGCATTACATGCAAATCTTTATTTGGAATGTTCAATAGCTATTGAATTCATGTATACAAATTAAAATTGTCTTATCAGATAGGGCATCGGGGTTATCCTTGACACTTTCAGTCATAACTATAGGCAGAATTTCTATTATCCTTGGATCATTGTAGCAGTTTTTTGTTAAAGCAGTTTGAATCCGTGCTTAGTGGATTTTTTTTATCCAGCCCTCTAATATTTCTCTTATTTGTCCATCAGAGGTAATGTTTTGCCCATACATGTTAATGTTAATTTTTTAGTATGAAATACCTTTCTAACAAACAGAGGTTAAAAAAAGATATATTTTCACCCCATTTAAAGTATTCATGACTAAATCCTCGAATATTCATATGATTAGTTTAGCCTAACTATTTTCCCATCAATTAAATACAAGCTTTGTCCAGCAATACCACCGGCATAATAATAGATTTTCAAAAATTAATTTATCTATGTTTAATGACCGTGATTTTATCTCACTTACTGTTTTAATCTATTGGTTTAATTCATCTATCATAGTGCTTTCTTAGGTCAGAGGACAGTCAAGGCTTATCTGTTCGCTTTGCTTTCTGACACATACCTAATTATACCTAATTATTTAAATTTATTAAGTGTTGGCAGGTGCAAAAAAATATCAAGCAAATAATTTGGTAATATTTGAAAGCATGATATATCAGCATTTTAATATTTCTACATGTCATTATTTGACAAAGTAGGATCATTTAGTGTCTATGGTGATTGCTTCACTTTTATAACTTTGCTCCAGAACTGTTTATTATATATAACAGGTCATTATCAACAGTACATTCTGTAAAGCATAAAAAGCAAGATTTTTTACCTGGAATTTTTAAAAGTTTTAGTATGTGTTAATCATTATAGTGTTCCTTTAATTCGGGAATGTGCTAACTTATTTGTTCCTATGAGGATTTGTTTTTGGAACTTGGAAATTAAAGGAGAAAAGGGTTTTACATTACCACAAATCAGTACCTGTTCAACTATTATTATCATTATTTTATTCCTAAGAGGAGGCAAGAAATTTGACATCACCTGTGGCTTTGAAAAATTTGGACAAAAAGGAGGTAGGACCTTGCCCAGATGGTATTATGGTCTAGGTAGTCAGTCATTGTTGAATGTCCAAAGGAAAGATAGAGTGCTATACAAACAATATCCAGAAGTCAGCAAATACTTATTTATAGCAATTCCCTTGGTAGGGTTGTACTAAGTAATAGAGAAGAATGTTTGAGCTAAAGCAGTGGTAGATGATAAATAACAAGATAAAGGTTCCCCTGAAAAGGTTTTTTTCCTGGATTTTTTTCATACTCCATAAAATAGTAGCACCCTAGAAAACTACAATGCTGCTTTAAAAAAGTTCTATGCATTTTTTTGTCATTAAACCTCCAGTGCATCCATCTCCCAGTTCCTTCTTGGAAAAACAGGATCAGCAAATGAACTGGGTAAATCAGGAGGATTTGGGTTGTAAAAGCAAAAATGGCTGGTTTTATCATTGAACTCCTGTGGTATCTGATTTACATGGAAGCCTGTCAGATAGGCTAAGTTGCTTTTGTCAGAGTAAACAGGGAACACTTTTGCCTTGTTATTTATCTCCTACCCCGCTTTCGAGCAAACATTCTGCTCTATTATTTAGTATAACCCTACTCTGGCAATAGCTGTAAAAAAGTATTTGCTGACTTCTGGATTATGTTTGTATAGCAGTAATGTGTTATTTTTGTTAATACACTATGTATTGTTTCTTTAGTTGCAAGACATGGATGTAGAGCCCTGCAGGACACTGTGTTGTCCATCAGTCCTACTGTTAGGGTTAATCTTGTTTGCACAATTTTTCCTATAACAGTTCAGCACTGTAAATTGCATACCTTCATCTCGAATAGTATCTGAAACGCTCTATATTTAGGATTAAATCAATGAACACCTGCTCAGTATAATAGTGTCATATAAGATCAAACTCAATAAACCATATTATTTTCTTCAACACAGTTTAAAAGATACCTCCAGGCATATTCAGTTATGTTACTCTGGCTACATCTCCAATGCATGTTAATGTTTATGCACCTGTGAAGTAGTCTTTGTCTTTTATTTGTATGTTTGTTTTTTTTAAACAAAATTGGCAGCTTGTACAGTAGTGAGCATAACATTGTAACACCTCACGTGTACCAGGAGAAATAATCACACTACCCAATAATATCCCAAAAACTTTAACTTAAATGTAAGATTGGACATTTATTAAAGGAACAGTGTCACCTAAACATTGTTTTTACTGGTGAATATAGAGAATAAAAAAGAACTGAAAATTATCTATATATTTTGTTAGCAGGATTGCACATAAATGCCTAAATTAGGAGAAAAATGTCTTTTAATTGTATCTGTGGCATCTATTGTTTATGACATAACCTGTGGCTTGATATTCAAATGAACTGGTTTTCAATGGGGAATGTGTAATTAACATATCAAGCCCAAAGGTGATGTCATGAGCAAGAGACTCCACATAAATTTAAAAAAAAAACATTTTCTCCTCCTAATTTAGGCACTTACTAGCAATTTTGTTAACACAATGTATAGAAAATTTTCAATATTTTTCTATTCTCTGTATACATATTATAAGCAATGTTTAGTTGATATAGTCCCTTTAAACAATTCTTCTGCTACTTATGCTGCTTTAAGGTTTCATTTTTGTCTATGTTTAAGCCATAGGGTTGTGGATGTTATCAGGTACTCTGACACCAATCCTTTTCACTCTTTGGGGATCCATGTTATTATCAAGTCGATTTATGTTATATATCTAGCAAAGTACTTGCTCTGGGATAAGTGAGTGAGATTGTGTAGTGGATCTGCAATGCAAGGCCTCAGGAAGAAATATGAGAGACCCGGGACAACTCATAACAAGGCCCTTTCAGGGGTAAGAAGAGATTTTCTCTCCCAACCATAGCTACTGTTGGTTGAGTTGTGGGCACAAAAAATAGAAATGCAGCACCGCTACCACTCTACGGACACGAGGATGAGCAATACCAGGTAAATATGTGGTTAGATAGGAATGGACTAGGTCGACAGGAACCCCAGAGAGACACTGGAGGTACTTAATGGGAATATGCTCAAGGAACAACCAGCTTAGTCACATTACCCAGGATAATACAAGAAATTACACAATAAGGATCAGAGATATAATTCAAACTGAGGTCAGGACTAGGTGCAATCAGTGATGTAGGACAAGACATATGCAGGATATTAGGAAAATAACTGGAATAAAGGACTGGAACAATCAGTGGAGACAAAGCAAGCCAGTGTCATACATGGGAATACAGAAGCAAAATTAAAGTCACTATACTAGCCGAAGGTCAGCAAAGTCAGGACATGCCAAAGGTCAAAACACAGGAATTAGCAAAAACAACTTCAAGGAATGAGACTCAATAGTAGACAAGGAGGAGAGATACTGATTGGTTTATAAAGCACAGATTCCCCATGTATTCTGATGATTGAAGAGGGAATAAACTATTTGGCTGGCCCTTTAAGTTGCCAGTTCGTGCACTAATGAAAAAGTTCAGTCGGCCGTGATGGAGACCAGGGACTTCAGAAAATTTTGTTGCGTTTCCCCCGAAGGCATCTTGGAGAAAGCAAATGCAACAGCAGGAAAAGGTTGGCTGGGGATGATTGACACTGTTAAAACACCTTTTTCTGCAAATGTTCTATACATATTATACTATATATTATCTTTTTGTGTTTTACATGCCCTTTGGAAGTAAAATTATGCTTTAAAAATACACTTTTTGATAATTCATGTACAAAGTTGCATAACAAGTGGTATCATTCACTTGTGATGTCACATGTGTTCTACACATACTGCATATCATTTAAATGGAGTCTTTCTTTTGTATTTTGCTATATATTTTGTGGGGTGAGGTGTGTCTTACCACTGTCCTACAATATCTACATGTGGAGCTTTAGATTTTTTTTGTCACATTAGTTTTGCACACTACTTGGCGGAATGACGCTTAACATACAGATCTAAAAACACATTTCATAAAAGATGACATTGCTACAATGTATGGACACATGTATTGAGACACCTGACCAACAGGGACGTTTATGGCATTAAATTCTAAATAAAGACATTAATACATACTCGGTCCCCTTTTTCCACCTATAACAGCTTCCACTCTTCTGGGAAGGCTTTCCACAAGATTTTGGAGTACTTCTGTGGGAATCTTTGCCCATTCATCCAGTAGAGCATTTTCTGAGATCAAGCACTGATGTTGGACAAGAAGGCAAGGCTCACAATCTCCACTCCAGTTCATTCCTAAGGTGTTCAATTGGGTTGGGGTCAGGAATCTGTGAGCCAGTCAAATACTTCCACACCAAACACATCCAACCATGTCTTTATGCACTGGGGCACAGACATGCTGAAATATAAAAAGTCCTTCACCGAAGTGCTTTACCAAAGCATAGCATTGTCCAAAAAGTCTTGGTATGCAAAAGCATACCCCCTGCAATACAGGCCCATACCATTATCCCTCCTCCAAACTTTACAATTAACATAGTGCAGTCAGAATGGTAAAGTTCTCTTTGCATCACCCATCAGACATGCAAACAGTGAAGTATGATTCATCACTCCACGGCACACATTTCCACTGCTCCAGAGTCCAATGCCCCTTGATCCAACGCTTGGCATCGTATTTGGTGATGTGAGACTGGCATGCAGCTCCTTGGCCAAGAAAACCCATTCCATTACTCTCCCGCCAGAGAGTTTTTATGGTATTACTAATACCAGTGGGAAGTTTGGAACTCTATGAAATCAGCAGTGCATTGGCAACTCTTATTCACCAAGCACTTGGTGACCCTGCTCTGTGACTTTACATGATCTTCCGCTTCGTGGAAGAGTTGCTAATGTTTCTAAATGCTTCAACTTTCCAATAATAGCACTTACAGTTTACCAGGGAATATCCAGCAGGGATGGAAGTTCATAAACTGACTTGTAAATTGCAAAAATGCCATCCAATCACAGTACCACAGTTGAATTCACTGAGCTCTTCAGAATGACTAATTTTTTTCACAGCTGTTTGTAAATGTAGAATTCATGGCTAGATTCTTGACTTTATACACCTGTGGAAGTGGGTCGGACAAAACACCTGAATTCAACAATTGTGTGTCCTAACACTTTTGTCCAAATACTGTATATTCTGTGAAAGTCTAGTGCTGGTAATCGATAGAGATTTGCGGATGGATTTCTAAGGTGAGTTTGAGGGATTTTGTGAGGATTGAGATGGAGAAATAAAACTCCAGATCAAGAGATTCACATCACAGTACACGTGGGATTGTGATGTGAGTCCTGATGTGAGTCCCGAGATCTATTGCAGAACTGCGATCATACCATAACAGGAACTGCAATATATACAGCTTTCTTTAACTGTAAATTAGCGCCATAGACTTACGACAGCTCTGGATATGTTCTAGAAATAAAATGCGGTGATAAAGGGATTAAACATACTGTTGAAATTCTAAAATTTGAAGTATAAATGATGTGATGTTATAATACATACATTGGAACCCTTAAATAAATGATAGCCAGTATTTGTCTATGGCATGACGCATAGCAAACACTATCATATTAAATCTTGCTGTATAATCAAATAAAGTAGACAAGTACTTCTCTGCTGAGGCTTCTGATCTTATTGAAAGCATTGCAGGTACATCAGTGGATTACACAGAAAGAAAAAAGAGATGAACTAATTCTCACCACATTTCAGCAGTTCTTACTCTGTTGTACTATATTTCATAGTAAGGTTTGTTTTGTGCATTTTAATTACTTGGATTGTTTAAACAATCTTATTAAATTCTGTAAGGTTTTTATTTAACAGGTGTGTAAATGGGTGTATATCCTTCACTGATACAGTGAGGCTTAAATGTCAGTTTCATTCCTTCAAAAGTGGTAGAAGGATTTGCAGTAATAGGATAAGTTGGTAGATGAACAGATAATTTGAATCATATCAAAGGAAATATCAAATATGGCAGGAAATTATTCCATTTCACAGTTTAAAGGGAAAATCCTTCTAAAATAGCAAGGGGTTTATTAGAAAATGGAAGCTAATATACTGTACCATCTTAGCACATTGAAGGCTTGTATCATTATCAGTTCTGTTATAATTAGATTTGCTACTAGTTAAACATGATGATTTATGTACAGAAAATACAATGCATACATAGAGTAGACTGACAGTTTCACAATTAGGGTTGCTAAAGAAAAAAATCACTTCCGTCGCTCTGATGCTGTTGCTAGACTGCTCCTAGAGGCAGTCAGTAACATTGAAATGTAAGCAAAAAGTCTTAATTAGCTAATAATCTAGGGTTAGGGTTAGAATAATAGTTGGAGTTAAAATTAAATTAGGGCTAGCATAAGGGTTAATATTAAATTAAAATTAGAATAAATTCAGGGTTAGCAGTTAGAGTTAGGGTAGATAAGGTAGGTTCGGGTTGAGGTCAAAAGGTTCGGGTCAAAAGGTTGATGAAGAAAAAAAACACTATTTTTGGTTATTTTCCTATAACTCGCACAAAACTGCAGAAAAATGTGGAAACAAGCATTTTTCTAAACTCGGGACAAGATTTAGAAACTATTTAGATGGGGTCTTTTTCAATGATTGTATTTGTGTAAATATTTTTTTAGGTCAAAGTTAGAAATAGTGTTTTTTTTCCTTTCATATTTTAGGATTTTTTTTGTAGTAAATGATAAGATATGATGAATATAATGGTATCTAACGATATCCCTTCTTATGGATATTAAAACAATATATCATTTGTGTGGGTACAGTATGTGAGAAAGAAGAAAATACAGCTAAACACAAACACCCCAGAAATGTCAAAACAGCCCAGCCAAGTGAAAGACAAGGTTAAAAGGTCATGTCACTTAGGATTTAAATTAAAAAAGTGACCCTTAACTAACCATGGGCCAGCGAGAAGCCCATTGTCAATAAACAAAAGTGACCCCTCTCTGGGGCCACAGGCCGGCGTATGACAGGGCTGGCCAAATGCCCCTAGGTAGTGCTGAGCGAACCCGAACCGCACTGTTCGGGTTCGTACTGAACTTTACGGTTTTGAGACCTCAGACCCGAACACGGACATTTCACTGTATGTCCGTGTTGGAGTTCGGGGTTCTGCGATTTAATGGCGCATTTTGAAAGGCTGCAGGCCAGCCAATCAACAAGCATTTGACTCGTTTGCCCTTAGAAGCCATCACAGCCTACTAATGGCATGGCTGTGATTGGCCAGTGCAGCATGTGACCCAGCCTCTATATATAAGCAGGAGTCACCGCACATCACATGAGCTATTCTTAGCGTAGGGAGAGGATGCTGCAGCTGTGAGGGACAGATTAGTAAAGAATTCTGGTGTTGAATCTGCAAACTACAGCTATTATTCAAACTACAGCGATTATTTTAGTGGGTGCTATACAACATTTTTGTACTCTGCCCTGAGCCCAGTGCTACAGAGAGTGCAGTGCACTTGCAACTGCATGTGTCCCAGGAACATGACTTTAATCCTGTTCTGTTAGCACATCTAGGCATTTTTAAATACTGCAATTTGTTGGTGTTAAATATTACATTTGCGTCCTGCACTTCATATCTGAGAGTCAAATAGAACCGTAAAATAATGTGCTTACAGCGCACTTTGAAAAATTCTAATAGTTTTGGGTGGTAAATGGTACATTTGCGTCTTGCGGTGCACTTCATATCTGAGAGTCAAATAGAACCGTCAAATACTGTGCTTACAGCGCACTTTGAAAAATTTGAATAGTTTTGGTTGGTAAATAGTACATTTGCGTCTTGCGGTGCACTTCAAATCTGAGAGTCAAATAGAACAGTCCAATACTGTGCTTACAGTGCACTTTGACAAATTCTAATTGTTTTGGGTGCTAAATAGTACATTTGCATCTTGCGGTGCACTTCATATCTGAGAGTCAAATATAACAGTCCAATACTGTGCTTACAGCGCACTTTGAAAAATTCTAATTGTTTTGGGTGGTAAATAGTAAATTTACGTCTTGCGGTGCATTTCTTGCAGTCCAATAACAAAAATTGTTGACTATTGGCGGTTACATTGTCGCCTGACATAAACCATCTGTTACTTTGGTGGGTGACAGCAAAGAATGAGGAGAGTATCAAATAAGGGACGGGGCCCTGGTCGTGGTTCTGCTGGTGTTCGTTGAGCTCCTGTTGCAAGTAGGGGATGTGGTCGATCTGTGCCAGCTACACACACAAGTGAAACACCTTCCTCAGGTGCTAGTACGCGACAGAACCTTCAGCGTTATTTGGTAGGCCCGAATGCCGCGCTTAGAATGGTGAGGCCAGAACAAGTACAGGCGATAGTAGAGTGGGTGGCTGACAGTGCCTCCAGTTCCTTCACATTGTCTCCCACCCGGTCCCCTGCTGAAAGCTCAGAGTTGACACCTGCAGCCCATGGCCATCTGTCTTTCACCTCACCCCCTTGCAAATCAGCCAAGCAGTCTAAGCCACAAGTCATGCAGCAGTCTCTTTTGCTTTTTGATGACTCTGCTGGTGGGGTCATCAAACCTAGCCTTGCCCCAGAAGTGGAAGAGATTGAGTGCACTGATGCACAACCACTTATGTGTCAGGATGTGGACAAGCGAGGACCACCGCAGCACGTCTCTGATGAAGACGAAACACAGGCAAGACCGGCAAGTAGGGCAAGTAGGGCAGGGTTGAGGAGTGGGTGGAAGATGATGTGGAGGATGATGAGTTCCTAGACCCCACATGGAATCAAGGTCATGCGAGTGACGTGTCCAGTTTGGAGGAATAGGCGGTGGTCGCAAAGAAGCACCAACCCAGCATAAGAGGGAGCAGGGTGCAAAACCGTAGCGGCCGTCCCCTAGACAGTACGCCTGCTACTGCCCACCACACCCAGGGGCCGAGCACACCAAAGCCAGCTACAAGGAGTTCCCTGGCATGGCAGTTCTTTAGACAATGTGCTGACAACAAGACACGAGTGGTTTGCAAGCTGTGCAATCAGAACCTGAAGCGAGGCATAAACTTGCTAGACCTGAGCACAACCTGCATGACCAGGCATCTACATGCAAAGCATGACCTGCAGTCAATATATCAGAGCTGCTGCAGAAAGTGCAGGCCGTCTGTGCGCACTTTAGGCGTTCCCTTCTGCTGCACGCCTGTCTGCACTGCAGCGTAACTTAGGCCTTCCCTCTCACCGCCTCATATGCAACGTGCCCACAAGGTGGAACTCCACCTTGCACATGCTGGAGAGATTGTGCGAGCAGCAGCAGGCGATAGTGGAGTATAAAGGCATAAACTTTCTAAACCTGAGCACAACCTGCATGACCAGGCATCTACATGCAAAGCATGACCTGCAGTGGAGTAAGCATCTCAAAACCCAAGAAAGGTCTCAGGCTCCTCCGGCTTCCTCTTCTGCTGCTGTCTTGGCCTCTTCCTCCAGCTCTGGAGTCACAGTGGCACCTGCCACCGAGCAAATAGAGGAAGTGGCAGCAACGCCAAAACATTCGCCACCGTCCCCAAGCATCTCCAGACTGTCCCATGGAAGCGTTCAGCTCTCCATCTCCCAAACACTGGAGAGAAAGAGGAATTATGGCCCTACCCACCTGCGAACACTGGCCCTGAATGCCAGTATTTCCAAATTCCTGGCCTTTAAAATGCTGTCATTCCGTCTGTTGGAGACGGACAGTTTTAAAAACCTGATGGCGGTGGCTGTCCCACTGTACGTGGTTCCCAGCCGTCACTTCTTTTCCCGGCGAGCCATCCCTTCCCTGCACAAGCAATTGGAGGACTAAATCAGGTGTGCACTGGGCAACGCCATCTGTGGCAAGGTCTACATAACCACTGATACGTGAACCAGTAAGCACGGGCAGGGACGCTATATCTCCCTAACTGCACACTGGGCAAATGTAGTGTCGTCTGGGCCTGAGGCAGATAGCAGTTTGGCGCATGTCCTTCCGCCACAGAGGATTGCAGGGCATTTCTCTTTGCCTCCTCTACCACCTCCTCATCCGGTCAGCATAACACCTTCACCACCAACTTCAGCACAGCCAGGGGGAAACGACAGCAGGCTCTTTTAAAACTCATATGTTTAGGGGAAAGAGAGATTTTGCGAGCAGCAGCAGGCGATAGTGGAGTATCACTCTGCAGAACAGCACCACTTCACCACCAATGAGTACTCCACCAACATGGCCAGTGCCAATGACGCCGTTCTCAGCCTTACTATCCCGCTTGTATGTCTCCTTGAAAAAACGCTTAGGGCGATGATGGAAGATGATGTGGCACAGGAGGAAGAGGAGGAGGAAGAACAGGGGTCATTTCCACGGTTTTCAGGCCAGTCATTCACAAGTGGCTTGGAGGGTGGGTTCCTGCACCAGCATAGGCCAGGTACACAACTGTCAAGCCAGGGCACAGTTTTGGAGGAGGATGAGGATGATGATGAGGAGGAGGAACCGTGTTCACAGCAGGGCGGCACCCAACGCAGCTCGTGGGCATCACTGGAGAGTGGCTGGGGGGATACAGAGGACACAGATGATACACCTCCCACAGAGAACAGCTTGTCCTTGCCTCTGGGCAGCTTGGCACACATGAGCGACTACATACTGCAGTGCCTGCGCAACGACTGCCGAGTTGCCCACATTCTAACTTGTGCTGATTTCTGGGTGGCCACCCTGCTCGATCCCCGTTACAAGGACAACATGCCGTCCTTAATTCCATCACTGGAGCGTGATCGGAAGATGAGCGACTACAAGCACACACTAGACGTGCTGCTGAGGGCATTCCAAAATGACACCGGGGGCTCAATGGAAGCACAAGGCGATGGCAGAGGAAGAGGTCGCCAACGCAGCTGGGCACCGCCAGCACCTCAGAAGGCAGGGTTAGCATGGCCGAAATGTGGAAAAACTTTGTCAGCACGCCACAACAAGCAGCAACACCATCTGATATGCAACGTCTTAGCAGGAGGCAGCATTTCAGCAACATGGTGGAATAGTACGTATGCACAGGCCTACACGTACTGACTGATGGATCTGCCCCATTCAACTTCTGGGTCTCCAAATTGGGTACATGGCCTGAGCTTGCCTTTTATGCCTTGGAGGTGCTGGCCTGCCCTGTAGCCAGTGTATTGTCTGAACGTGTGTTTAGCACGGCAGGGGGCGTTATCACAGACAAGCGCAGCCGCCTGTCCACAACCAACGTGGACAAGCTCACGTTTATTAAGATGAACCAGGCATGGATCCCACCAGACTTGTCTGTACCTTGTACAGAATAGACATTTATACCGGCCTTACCCAGTCATTGTTATACTCATGTGCACTTATTCTTTGTTTTCTGTTGTTATATGTCCCAATGTCCTCAACCTATGGGTCACTTAGTATAAACTGAAAGAGAATACCCTGCACTCCAACCCTCTCTCAAATGGATAATTCTGTTGATCCTCCTGGCAGCCATGCTTTAGATTTAGATTTATGTTCTTCCAAAGCTAAAATCAAAGATTCCATCTAGTGCCATTTTATGGCTCAGCTGTATTTTTAATTTGTATGTATTTTATGTTATTTTAAGTTATTTCCCTATCCACATTTGCTTGCAGGGCACTTGTCCTACTCTTACCCACATTTTACTTCCTTTTGCATCCCTCTTGCCCTTTCTATTACTTTTTTAGAGGCATTTTAGTGGCCAAAAGTTTGTGTCCCCATTGACTTCAATGGGGATCGTGTTCGGGGTCAAGTTCGGGGTCAAGTTCGAGCACGGACCCGGACATTTTTTCGAAGTTCGGCCGAACCCGCCGAACCCGAACATCCAGGTGTCCGCTCAACTCTACCCCTAGCACAATAAATAATTACAATAAATAAATATAACTTAGTCCTTGCCATCCCTCCCTTCCCAAAACAATTAATTTGAAAATAACTCAAAATTAAAGTCAACCTCCAAATTCTAATTTGGGTAAATAGACCCATATGGTATGACTGCATACATTCTGATAAGTAGACATCCAAAGGTTCAGCAGAATTCAAGTGCACACATTGGCTGCACAAATTTTAGACAGAGTTCATCAATATTCAAAAATTACAGCAGAGAGACCGCGTCAATGACTGCATACATTCTGATCAATGCCTATATATATATATATTAGACATGTGCATTCGTTTTCGGACGAATGTATTTTCGTCCGAAAATAGCATTTTCGTCCATTCGTCCGAAAAACGAAGAACGAAAAAGCTAAGCTAACGAAAGCCGAATGAACGAATCGTTAATAAACGAAAATCATTCGTTCATTCGTCCATTCGTAGTACTATTGCATTCTATAAGCCGAAATAGAGTCGGTTTATAGAATACAATAGCATTTAACTATACGGAGACAGAGTCTCCATTCATAAAATTATGAATGGAGACTTTGTCTCCGTATAGTTAAAAGCCGACAGCCTATAAACCGAACGTTCGGTTTATAGACTTTCGGCTTATGGAATACATGTATTCCTATTGCTATTCTATAAACCGAACGTTCGGTTTATAGAATAGCAATAGGAATACATGTATTCCATAAGCCGACAGCCTATAAACCGAACATTCGGTTTATAGATTTTCGGCTTATGGAATTCATGTAATCCTATGGCTATTCTATAAACCGAACTTTCGGTTTATAGAATAGCCATAGGATTACATGTATTACATAAGCCGAAAGTCTATAAACCAAACGTTCGGTTTATAGGCTGTCGCCATTTTACTACATGGAGACAAAAGTCTCCATTCATAATTTTATTTTTATTCATATGAATGGAGACTTTGTCTCCGTATAGTTAAAAGCCGACAGCTTATAAACCGAACGTTCGGTTTATAGGCTGTTGGCTTTTAACTATACGGAGACAAAGTCTCCATTCATAATTTTATGAATGGAGACTCTGTCTCCGTATAGTTAAAAGCCAACAGCCTATAAACCGAACGTTCTGTTTATAAGCTGTCGGCTTTTAACTATACGGAGACAAAGTCTCCATTCATAATTTTATGAATGGAGACTCTGTCTCCGTATAGTTAAAAGCCGACAGCCTATAAACCGAACGACTTTCGGTTTATAGACTTTCGGCTTATGGAATACATGTAATCCTATGGCTATTCTATAAACCGAACGTTCGGTTTATAGAATAGCCATAGGATTACATGCATTCCATAAGCCGAAAGTCTATAAACCGAAAGTCGTTCGGTTTATAGACTTTCGGCTTATAGAAAACATGTAGTACTATTGCCTTTCTATGAACCGAACGAGAGCCCCATTCATAAGAATTTCTTATGAATGGGGCTCTCGTTCGGTTTATAGAAAGCCAATAGTATTACATTGTATTTCTATAAAACGAACGAATTAAAATTAACGAAACGAAAATAATTAACGAATTTCGTCTGAAACGAATGCAGTAATGAACCAAATTCGTTTTAGACGAAATAAATAAAATTTTCGTCCGAATGGCCGAAAACGAAACGAAAATTTTAGTTTTGCACATGTCTAATATATATATATATATATATATATATATATATATATATATATATTTATAGGTATTGATAACATATGCATACATAGTCAACCGATAATTAGTATATGTAGATAAGGTGTGACTATAAAATATATTAATGTAAAAATTGATCATCAAAGAGTTTCTATGCAAAACACAATGCATGTAATTCATTTGATCTCCCAATATACATGTACAGTTAAGCATACATAGTGATTCTTTTTGTATATAAATTATATAGAAATGTTGAGATATACATTATATATATATATATAATTCATATAAACTGGAAAAAAAAAAAAAACATTTGGTTCCAATATAAAGCATCAGTTATAAGTTCAATGCCAAATAAAGTTTATTAGAGTAAGAAATTAATTATGAAGCATATACTAAAATCTGCACAATGCAGCATAACTAAAGATGTAATATGTGCATAGAGAGAGATTTAAAACTAATTTTCTATGCTATAAATAAAAACAGCAAAGATAATTACACTAAGTGTAATTCATTTCCCCTTCTGCTGCTCCTTCATATGACAGTAAGAATACAAATGGTCATATTAACAACATGAAAGGCATAATTCAATGGACTTTAATATAAATCTCTGCACAATGAATTTCATAATTTGTGCAAGGTCATGCCATACCACTTCCACAACCTAGACTTGTAGACTTGTATAAACTTAATAATGAATGGGATGAGCCAGCACGAACATCTGATATGTGCCTTATGCTGGTTGGAGTCTGACAAGTGCTGACTGTTTCTTGCTGTTAATGGAGATAGACAGACTATTTTTCACATATAATCACAAGAGGGGATCTAGCTATCAAAAGTCTTTATAAAGGCACTGTTTAGGCAGACAAAATGTTGACTGTACCATTATCTTGTTGCATCTAATAAAATAAAACAAAAACGAACGAAGCAGGCCCCGAGAGTGCTTTGTTTAATGGTTAATATAGATAGATAGATCACAGCCATCTAGTCATGAAAGTATTTAAGTGCTCTTGACATACTCATACTAAACTGAATATAAATTTTGTTTTCAGTTTATTCAGTATTCATATAGGAGTGTCTTATGATGCTTCTGGGTAAGTCCATCTACCATATGTTAACATTTTTGTGTATAACCTTAGCATATACTTCAATGTTGAATGCAACAAGGTAATGTTCTCTTCCCAACTTGTATAAATATATGTATTTATGTATAATTTAACCGACTGTTAATGCGAAACTCTGTAATTCTGTTCTGGACTTTGTCCCCAGGACATACTTGAAAACAAGAGAATTCTCAATGTATTCTTCCTGGTAAAACATTTTCTAAACAAAATAAAATAATAGCACACTTAAATGGTTCCTATTTATCAAAAGCCTTGACAAAGTAATGGTTTCGGTAGACAAAATGTCGACTATGCTATTATCTTGTTATATGTAATAACGCAAACAAAAATGACTAAATCAAGTCTTGTGAGTGCTTTTTTTAAGGATGTATGTGTATAACATTGCTACATGTGCACCCAGGCAGATTTTTTTGAAATCTATCTATCTATCTATCTATCTATCTATCTATCTATCTAATCTATCTACTGAAATGTCGTTTTTACCACTAGATGGCAGTAAGGCAGTGCTATTGTTCATTGGTCAATGCAGGCCAACAGAGAGACACAATATGTGTGAAAAGCTGGGATATTTTGCAAGATAATATGTTCGTTGTTGTGAAAAGTGCTATTGTTTTTCAAATAATTACTTAAATAGTAATACTACAGGGCAGTGAGATATAATATATTTTTATTTGTTTACAAAATGTTTTATAAGGTTAAACCCATTCCAATTTTTTTTTAAATTGTGGAAATCAGCCTGATTTCCTAAGTTGAATATTAAAGAATACAGGTTCAGTATCCCTTATCAAGAAATATGTTATCCAAAATGATCCGTTATCCCAAATGATCCATTATCCCAAATTTGTTTTGGATTTTGCAGATTCCACACACACCTATCAGAATGTAAGTGCACAACAATTCATTCGGTGTCCAGACCCCTTAAACTGAAATATAGCCGTTCCATGCATGCTTAGAAGGGTAATGCAAAGGCACTTGTATAGGCTGATGCGCCAGCATCAAGTCCCAATGATGCGCCACATCACAACTACATCACAGTAAAAGTAATTTATCTGCTTTATTCATCGGCTCTATCTGCATTGACACTTCTGTATTTCATGAGTGCTGAGAGGCTTTAATGTATCTGTAAGGTTACTTTTCTCCTAGCCTGCAATGGATATCAGCCAGAGTACCAAATTATTCACTTTCTCGCCTGCTCTTTATCCCCAAGAATCACACACGACACAGTTGTAGGTACAGCAGTAAAACCAAAAACTTTATTCCAGGGAATAGCAGACTCTTTATACAGTAAAATATCAGATCAGTTTGATTGAACAATAGGTAATGTTGACAGTAAACAGTTAGATTTGCAGATTGCATAATTTGGCTTGGCCAGGCACCAATTGGAGGGGACCTCTAAAACAGCCACCAATCGGGACACAAAGTGCAGGCGCAAACGGCACCAGACACTTTTAATCCCTGTCACGAAGTGAGTTCTGACAGCCTGCCTGACTGGGGTTCTTGGAGGGGCCAAAGGGCCAAACACCTCCCTGTAGATTATGGGCCCTGGCTTATGTGCCATATCTATATAGGTTAATATTGTTAGTTAGTTATATTCTGTTAGTATACTGGTTTATGTGTAATGTTTAATTCTGTGAGTAGACCACTCTAAAGGGTTATAATGTGTCAGTGACTAGATTTGACAGTTTACTCCAACATCCATTGTTCTGTATTAACTGGATTAACTGGATTAACTGGATTAACTGGTAAACTGATTATGTTGTGTACATTATGTGTATTACTGTGTGTCTACTCACTGTATGTTAATTCCTATTTGGTTTGCAGTCTTAAAGTCTAATGTATTCCCCAGTTAGTTGGAGAACTATGTTTAGTTCCATCCCCCCATTGTATACTAATGTCTGTGATGTCATGTTTATGTATTTTTATAAGTCTGTGTTGTTACACAAATAAAGGAGTTGTTCATTCTTGCTGTACCTAACTGCTAGTAGTCTCCTGTCTGCTATTTGGGTACAAAGAGCAAGGGTCCAGGAAAGACTTGCTGGGTGAATGCTGAGCTTTAATTGGGGGCTAAGGAGGACAGATGTTCTACTACGTCTGGTAGACGGTCCGTTACAATCCCTTTACCAAGGAGAGCCACTGGGGAACCTGCTGACAGAGGTGGCCTAGAAGTGATCAATCAGAAAAGCGCCTACATTCCTAATTCTTCCACTGGTTCTTCACAGTATCTTATTGGTAAAAAATTATTTGTTATACGAAATAAGAAATACTAAAACTGTAATAGGTAAGTTGGCCAATTGTTGCAACTCCAAACTTATATTGGCTACTAAAGAGTTTAATTAAACTTTGCTTCCCTTTTCAGTTTTGCCTAATTATCATGTAAGTTATAGATCCAGGACTAAGCATGCCTTTAACTTAAAGAACCTACCAAGAAAGACCTGTTGACATTTGTAAGGCTTAATAATTCTTTTTTATTCTACTATTGTGCATGCTGTTTATTTTCTTTCATTTTAATTTAAGCAAAATAATTCTTATGTGTGCACGTAAGTAGATAAAAGCTATAAATGCCAAATCTGGTGCAATTTATCTGATCTAGCATTATTGATTGGGAATGTTTTTCATGGTGAATGACTTATTAATTTGGGCTATGACTTATTCATTTGTAACACAAATCTGGCATTAAAGCGAGCTTCTTCAAGATGAGTTTATATAGCAAAATATATCTATTAGTTGTCACAAGCAGGGGTCACAAGTAGGAATACATTAGTTCTATTACATTATACAAGTTTCTCCTATTCTTATTCTTAAACTAGCTGTATTCCAATAGCTACTATGTAAGGCTTGTAAATGTGGTGTAAAATATATAAAATATAAGGCCATTTACGTTAACTGATATTTAATAAGAGACAAATACACAATAACATACAACAATGAGTGACAGGCTAACAAACAATGCAACCTATTTCCCAAGTAGAATAAATAGAATTTAACATTCTCTTTTATTATTTTCTGTTCAATGCTGTATTCCTGTGAATTAACCATCATCTTCTATTAGATGTTGCCAATTGTATCAAAAACTAGATACCACCAGGCAATTCTCCAAGTTCTATAACTAGACATTTTCCAGTATGCAGTAATATAATCTAAACATTTTTTTCCAGATAAGTAGATAACTGCGAATCCCTCCCAGTCAGTTGTTTTGTAAATCAATGTGAAGCTAGTTTTTAAGTCTTCACTTATAGGGGATTGCCTTACTGGACGCGGAAAACAGTCCCTGGGGCAGGATGAATGCAAACACAATATTACATCCTAAAATGTTTTCTGCCCAAAGAGGATTTTCTCACTGGATACAGTCTAGAGGCGGTCTGAAGGCAAACATACTGTTACATCCTGTGCTTGCTGGACAAAGGGCATTGGTTAGAACACTGGGTACTACATTACTATCACCAAAAGCAACTATTATCATTCTCCATAGCCCTCCATATACTCCTCTTAATAGTCCTTCAAATCTATTGCCATGGATTTTCACATGCCCACCTCCATTATATCTCTTTCTGTGATTACTTAAGCTCCCTCATTATTCTTTCATAACCATGACAAATGGTTGTGAATGTCCCCTATATGATCCTTCATAACCATATTTCCATCAACTCCCTCTTCACATCTTCAAATCTGCTTCCACCATCTCCAACCTTTTATACAGGCCTTAATACACCTTGCATTAGTCATTACATGTTACTCGCTCAATTTTCTTCCTCATGAACACTCCCTCATCAATTTTCTTTCCCAGCCCATGCTTACTCTTCATAGGCCTCATATCCCCCTATAATCCTCTTTAATCCATCCTAATATTCCATTGTACTCAATATAGGCTCCAGCGTACTTTTATAGAAAATTTAGGTGACTGTGCTGTGTATAAAAAGCGTATAAATGTGTATAAATACAACACTGTTGTATGTTTTGCAATAAGAATTTTGCAGAACGCAAATGGGATAGATTTGTATGATTAGCCTGATCAAGCTTACCCTGTAATTATCCATGTCATGCTAATATAATGCTACTGACTTACTCTATTCCCTGAACTATACCTACGTTGAAAATGTTATATACATTACTACTGCATTGGGTTTTTTAAAATTAATTATACAATTAATAATAATGGAGAAATAATTATTTCATCTTGGAAATTGCACTTTTTTTGGTACAATATATTTTTATTACAACGTTTTTTTCATTAGAAAAACAAAACTGAGAGGGTGGGGTACAGAAGGGAAAAGGGGAGAAACATGTACAGAGATGAAGATAAATAAGGGGGGCGGTAGCTGAGTTCTCACTTACATTGTCGTGAACATGTTCTATACATTTTTATATAATGTACTTAAAATACTATAGTCAAGTCTAGAATAATTTCTGAGAAAATCTTACAGAGTAAAAACCATAGCACATTTTTCATTATTATGTTAAGAAAGCTTTGTGGCATATTCTAACCATGGATTCCATATAGATTGATACAAATCATGCCTATTTTGAGCATAGTAGAATGCTTTCTCGTATATGGAAATAGACTCTATCAAAGCTATGGTATCTGAAAATTTAGGGGTTAACGAGTTCTTCCAATTTCTACCGATGATTTATTTGGTGGCTATCCAAATTATCGTGATTAGTTTTTTATGAAATTTGTTGATGTTAGGAAGGAACATATTCAAAAGAGCTAGTTCCGGGCTTTCTGTGATATGGAGTTGAAGTACGGTCTTAATAGTATTAAATATCTGGGTCCATAATGGTCTGATCATGGGACAAGACCACCAGATGTGTGCCATTGTTCCTTGTCTGCCACATTTTCTCCAACATAGGTCACTCGTTCCCTGATATATCTTAGAGAGACGTGTGAGTACTAAGTACCACCGGAAAAGAACCTTTTTGGAAACTTCCATATGTTGAGAACAATGTGAAGTGCCCGAAAAGTTTCGAAAGGCTTTAAACCATTCTTTCAAATCTATCTTTAATCCCAATTCAGTTTCGCATCTTAACATATAAGAGAGTTTATTTCCATCTGACTTTGACAGTAAAGCATTATAGCAAGTTGATATACTTTTAGGACCGTTAGGATATTTGCGACATAGATTTATAATATTCACAGTGGGGGAAGGTAATTTGGAGTTTTGAGTTTTAAACTCTTGTTCAAAAAAGTGAGATAATCGTACATATGTGTAGTAGTCACATTGAGTGAGACCATACTTGTCTATTAGGGATTTAAAAGAGCACATCTTATTACATGGGTAAATATCATTCAAAACGGATATACCTCTCCGTGTCCATTTGGTTAAATTAAGATCTGGAATGAGTAGCATCAGAGTAGTCAATGGGGAGGCACTGGAGATTTGTGGGATTAAATGGTGTTTTTGTTTCATTTGGTCCCAATAGAATAAAGTAGTCTCTGTACAAGAAAAAATCTGAGGTATAGTCGGACGGAGAGTGTTCGGTGTCCACATAAGCTGGTCTAAGGAGAATGGGTATATATAGGTGTTCTCCATATCTAGCCAAGCTAATGCTTTAGGTTTAAGATGGCCCTTGATGGCCTGGGAGAGGATTGCTGCCATATAGTAGTAATGAAAATTTGGAATGCCTAACCCTCCTTTTGAGTTATGCCGTTGAAGTATATGGGAAGAAATTCTTGCTTTTTTACCATGGGTTATGAAAATTGAGCATAGCTTTTGGAATTGCGTAATTAACGACTTAGGGATAGGTAGAGGTATAGTTTGTGCCAGATATAAAAATTTGGGAAGTATCATCATTTTGACAGCTGAGATTCTTCCCAACCAGGATAGAAATATAGCAGACCATTCCTTGAAGCATGATTTCATGTGATTTAATAACTTTATCATATTAAGATTGTGGATATCTTTAAGGTTTTTAGGTATGTTAAAACCCAAATAAGTAAAGAAAATAGTTCTCCAATCATAATTAAAGGATTGTTTCAAGCTTTCCACTATTTGATGCGGTACATTAACTGGTAGGGCTTGTGATTTTGTGACATTAATTTTGTGATACGGCACCCTACTAAATTGTGATAGGGTTTCGTGTAGGTTAGGAAGAGTTACTTGTGGATTGGACAATGTTAAAAGAATATCATCGCATATAGACCTAATTTACATATAAAAGAAGAGGAGATTTTTATGTCGGAGATATCCGGATGTTGTCTAATTACTATAGCCAATGCTTCTAACGAAAGGGCATAAAGGAGTGGGGAAAGTGGGCATCCCTGGCGTGTCCCATTGGTAATCTCAAATTTTGAGGATAAAAATCCAGAGACATTCACTTGTGCGGAGGGACCTTTGTATAGGGCAAGAATTGAGTTAATAAAACTTAGAGGGAGACCAAATTTCAGTAAAGATTGTTTCATGTATTCCCAGTGTAAGCGGTCAAAAGCTTTTTCTGCGTCTAACGCAAGAAAAAGGCTTGGTATTTTGTATTTATTCACATATTGCATCACGTTTAAGGTTTTCCTTGTGTTATCTGAAGATTGTCTTGTTTTAATAAAACCCACTTGATCATAGTGTATTATATCTGGTAATAAATTGTTTAACCTTTCTGCAAGAATTTTGGCATAGATTTTTGCATCAGTATTTAGTAAAGATATTGGTCTAAAGTTTTTACAAATGTCAGGTGTTTTCCCAGGTTTTGGTAGGGTGGTAATAAAAGCTAACAGGAATTCCTTAGGGAATTCGCCCGAAGACTTACCATGGTTATAAAAATCACACATATGGGGGATTAAAATATCACTAAAAACTTGATAGTATAAATTTGTAAACCCGTCTGGGCCCGGGGCTTTGTGTATTTTCAAACCTTTAATAACATCACGCAGTTCAATTTCAGAAATTGGAATATTTAATGATTGTTTTTGGTCAGAATTTAATTGTGTGAAGTCAATTTTGGAGAGATATTCAGCTATATCATCATCAGTCGGACAGAGCTGTCGTTTTTAAGATTATATAGTTTCTCATAATATTTTGCAAATTCTTTTGAGATGTCTATTGGATTGATAATTCTTTTCCCTGAAGAGGTTTTAATATAAGCAATCTTAGCCTTTGCAGTTTGTTGCCTTAACTGTTTGGCTAGTATTGTACTTGCTCTGTTGTTTTGTATATAGTATTTTGTTTTCAATTTTCGAATTATGAATTCTGTTTCTTGCATTTGGAGTGAGTTTAGTTCTTTTTTAAGACTATCTATTTGTAATTTTAATACTGATGAGGGGGATAATTTATGTCGTTTTTGAGTTATATTTAATTTTATTAACAAATCTAATTAAGTTTTTTCTCTAGATTTCTTTTTCCTAGATGCTTCTTTTATCAATAGGCCCCTAGTTACTGCTTTATGAGCAAACCATAAAGTGGTTAGCGAGGTGTCAGAAGGTGGGTTTTCTTTAAAGTATAATTTCAATTGTGAAGCTAGACTTTCTTTAATTGAGGGGTCGTTTAAGAGAAAGTCGTTTAATCTCCAAGGATTATTACTCTTTGTTTGAAACTGTTCATCTAGTGTTAATGATATTGGGGCATGGTCCGACCATGATATAATGCCAATTTGGCCCACTAGTAGTTTTTTAATCAGAGACTTATCTACTATAAAATAATCAATTCGTGAGTAGGTGTTGTGTGGAGAGGAATAGAATGAATAGTCTTTATCGTTTGGATGGAGTAGTCTCCATGTATCATACCAACCATATCCGTCTAGTAATTTAGTAAATCTCTTGCCTAACTTCAGGATAGTGAGGGCTCTTTTGGAGTTTTTAGCAACTGTTGAATCTAAGTGAGGGGAAATTGCACTTTTTTAATCTATCGTTTAATAAATTACATTATTTTCTTTTAACACTAGCCCTCTGTTCTAATGTGATTTTGAGAGAAATTCGTGTTCTGCTTTAAAATTAGTTTTTTTCAAAAAGCAAAAAGAAAAAATATTCTCTATTAATTACTGTGATGTCTATTTTCTTCAGACTAAAAGCATCTGCAAAGCTCTTTTTTGATCTGTAAAGCAAAAATGCTACTTTATAGTGGCATGCATTGTGTGATGTTCCTTTTATTTATTGTCGGTTTCATTATTAGATTAAAGCCATCACACATAAAATCAAAGTATTTTAAACACCTAACCTAATTAAAAGGCTATATATTTTCAACATTACATGGATGTGCTCTTGAGTCTTGGCAGACACTGCTCCAGTAATGGCAATCAGAAGAGCAATAATCCTTCATCTTTTCTTACAGTGCATTTCATATATCACTAATCCATACAAAGTTGCACAGTACACAGTTCTACATGGACATTATTATGTCTTTAGCTCCCTAATTGGTAGCTTGCATAAGTCATTTCAAATCTGCTGTTTAGTAGCAGACAGGAAAATTTCCACTGCTAAATAGACAAGTATGGCTAAATTGGAATAAGTAGAAAGCAAAGTTATCATAATGAATCCGACAAATATTATAATTCTAATATAATAATATATATACACACACACATCGGCGGAGTCAGTGTGATGCATTGGGTAATGTCCTGCCTGAAAACCTTCGGTCCTCCCTTTCATGTGGATGTTACTTTGAAACGTACCACCTACCTAAGCATTGTTGCAGACCATGCACACCCTTTCATGGAAACAATATTCCCTGATGGCATTGATTTCATTCAGCAGGATAATGTGCCCAGCCACAGAGCAAAAATCGTTCATAAATGGTTTGAGGAAAACAACAACATGTTTAAGGTATTGATTTGGCCTTCAAAGTCCCCAGATTTCAATCCAGTCAGGCATCTGTGGGATGTGCTGGACAAACAAGTTCGATCCATGGGGCCTCACCTCACAACTTACAGGACTTAAAGGATCTGCTGCTAACGTCTTGGTGCCAGATACCACAGCACACCTTCAGAGGTCTAATGGAGTCCATGCCTTGACGGGTCAGGGCTGTTTTGGCAGCAAAAGAGGAGCCACACAGTATTTGTCAGGTGGCCATAATGTTATGGCTGATTGGTGTGTGTGTGTGTATATATTTATATTATATATATATATATATATATAGCAATATCCAAGATCGAAAAAAACACGCACTCACGGGGCTTCAATATAAATCCAATGGTCGAAACTTTTATATCATACAAAAAATAATATTTGTAGATCCAGTCGACGTTTCGGTCCGCACTGCCAGGTCATGGATATCACCCTCTCTGCAAAGTAGAAATCAGTGATTCCTTTTCAGAACAAGAATAAACACACTAAAAGCCAGCCCATCGTGAACAGAGAGGCCTGTACTGACCTTCATATCCCACAGCACTTTACCAATAACACTCAACTAACCAAAGCCACCAAACACCACCTTACTCGAAACAACAGCCATCAAACAGCATAGAAACCGAAAACCTTCCTCTCACCTCAACTGCAGCGGCTGGAGGCTTTGTTTGGTACAGGAGTCTGGGGGATAGATTCCAAAATCCAACAGCTTTGCATAGAAAATGTGATCTAGGAGACATGTCAAAGTCTGAACCCTATGTCTGTACAACATGAGCAGTGTTTCCCTATTAAGTATTTTTTTATTTTATAGGTACATGTTATATGTTCACTGACATCACCAAATATTATATTTTGACACTATATTCATTTTCATTATTGTATATTGTGCAATCACCATAAGGTCATCCATATACTAAATATTCAAGTGTGCATGCACTGTGCACTGGATAAATTCTTTTTTTTTCACTTGTATCACACAGTTTTTGAAGCTGTCTCTTTGTTTAAATTCTGGTTGCTGTTTCTTAGTGGACACCAATTTTATATTTATTTATTTAATTTTTTTTGTTTATTATTTTTTTTAGCACTACCAGTTTGCCTGTCCTTTTTTCCACTGTATTCGTGATTTATTCAATACATGGTGCTTAAGATAATAAAATCTCCAACAGATATTGTATTTCAATAAATCACAATTTATGATTTATACTTAGTTTTGAAATCTGGTTCTTGTAAAGTAATAATAGTATTCATTGCAACATAAAAAATATAGTGGTTAACATTTCTTTTAAGCTATTGCAAATAAGGTATGTACAAGAGGTAAATCAAGCACAAACCTACTTACACAAAACACAAAAGTCAAGCATTTCCTGGTTCCTGGACCAAAACCAAATACAATGTTGTTTTAGAAACTGTTTACATATTCCATATGGGGATATGTAAATAAGGATGTGGCCAAAGATTATTCAGAGATAAACACTCCTACCCAGTGCAAGATGAGAGCTTTAAAGGAAAAAAGGTATGGATACCCATCTATTCATTTTAAAGGTCACATTCACCCACGCTTAGTGAGAACATGATCATGTTCATGCATTTTGTTTTTTTATGGCTATACTACTCCTTCAAGGTCATCTACTATCTACAGTTCATATTGTTTGGCTATAACATGGTAAAATACAATGATAAACTCCAATGAGAAGCTGCATGTTAAATTATAAAACTAAGCAATGTTAATCATTACATAAAAATCAATGTATCCAATAACTGTGTTACAACATAGCTTCTAATCATTAAAACAGTCAATCACATTAGTACTAAAAGAGATGTTTCACAAAAAAAAGTCTACAAAAATGAGATTTATTGTTTAGTCAGTGACTATGTAATTTAATTCAGTTTTTGATGAAAAATTGTGGTTGAAAAGGCTGCAGAATAATTCTTTGTAACATATGATACTAAGTGGAAGATATATTCCTCTCTTGCCAAATGCTTTTTGTGTGTGTTTGCTCTTGGCATGTACAATGTAGCAGTCTGCGAGACATGGACTTCAGCCTAATGACATTTTCAACAAATATTAAATAAAGAAAACTAAATGAAACAAAAAACTAAATCCTGTACACAAACAGCAGCTAAAGCTGTGCATAACTTGGAAATAGTGTAGATGAATAATGCGTACAACATTCAGCTAATAAACCAAACCAGGAGTAATTTATGTAGCTAAGCATAGGTCACTTCACGATATAAATAGTTAGATGAATATTTAACCTCCATAATTCTATTACAAAAGGCTATAATAGCATGTGGCATGATGAAGTCATTTACCACAATCTAACGCTTTTACATTATAATACCCACTAAATTTCTGCTGTCAGATGTAAACTTCTCCTAGAGTGGATGTCAATCAAAACTTCATTATATAAATATTCTTATGTTGAATACAGTACCTTGCAACTCATTAAAAATTGCTTGAGATTTAACGTCTTGCTGTTCCATGCTGTCCAATTCCATTATCACAACTCATAGACAGATTGAATGGCTCAGCCTAATATAAGCACAGATACTGAATGCTGTTTTGTACATTTCCAGTGATAAAATATCACATCTCAATATATATTGTGGTGCTCCACTGGACTTTGGAAGCTAACAAAGTGCTATTTGAATAATTGGTGGGTAAGTATATTGTATATATATATTTGAAAAAAATCACATTTATAATTAAAAATCATTAAAATCATAAAAATAATTATTATAGGCTATGACTTAAGGCTTTATACATGAAAATGGGAACTGCAGATAATTAACCAAAAACATATTCAGCTAAATTGGAGGGTTTTTACAACACCTTGGCCTTAAGTTTGACATTCTCTTGTCAATTCTCTATAATTCCCTCTTTCATGAATAAAGCACTAAGTGTCGCCTGGCATTGATATAAAGTGTCGCCTGGCATTGGTATAAAGTGTAACCTTGCATTGGTATATTTGCACTGCATCAATGTACTCCAAACTTCGGTGGGTCCTAATTTATACTCCACTATTCCTATTTGCTTTAAAGTAATTATCTGTATTTTCACTAATTGAATCTACATTTTGTTTTTTACTCATCACATAGTTGTTCATTGTCCAGTTGGATCTAGTCTATTGTTTATCTTTTTTCAAAATCAGTACCACAGGATTATGGTCCAACCAAGTAACTTCTTTAATAAAGACCTTTTCTTCTGCGACATGAAAAAAAAATCTATCTTGAATAGATCCAATGTGAAACACGTGTAATCTAATTCACCAATATGGAAATTCTCTACGCATCCAGCAGAGAATCAGAAATTTAGAGAATCATTTCTCTAAATCTCTTGTAATTATTCTATATATTTTTATCTTTTACCTTGCCCCTGATGGACCTTTAGTCAAGCTCCGAGTCTAATACACAATTAAAGTCTCCCATGAGTAATACTGAACCCTGTTTAATCCTTATAACTTTTGTCAAAATGTTTTGAATAAATCCAACTGGAGACTGATTAGACACACAAACATTAAATCATGTTATTCATTCTGCAAATGACCAGTATATATCTCCCCTCCATATCCACCTTTGATGTATAATTTCTAATACCAAGACTTTTGGAAACACGATAGCAACCCCTCTCTTTTTCCATTTAAGGATGAACAAAGTATTTTTGGGAACTCACTTGATTCAACCTACTCTCTTCTGCCTGTTTCCAATGGGTCTCCTATACTGCACATTTTTGAATTCTCTCTTTTTTAAGAAAAATATGGACCATATATCTTTTATTTTGTGGTGAATTAATGCCCGGTGCATTGATAGTGACTATCTTCATGCTACCCATCATATAGCTTTTTTTGCCTGATTCATCGAGATTCCCCAACCGATGTGGACAATTTAAAAAACATACATTAAAACATATACATCCCAAATTATCCTGATTAAGGGAACTCATTCCCTGTATAGGAAGGTGTTGTCATCTCCTTCTAGGAGATACTAACCTAAACATTAAAACCATGTAAAGTCTTGGCCTAATAGTTGGCTTATTCTAACTGATTCTTCTCGTTTCCAAAAAGGGGGAAGGGTGAATATTTTGTATCCCCACATGAAGTTCTACAAATTATATTACATGTTATTTCTTATTTTTTCCCTCTTCCTAACCAGCCTGCACCCATCTCAGTTACCCAAAAAACATTCATCATACCAAAACTTCCATTAATTTTTTGTGATATCATATTACACACAGCCTGTGATTATACCCAATGTTACCCTTTATTCATACTCATAAATTTCTCTTTTTTTTTTACACAATTTTTTTCCTCATTCTTTTATTACCATCATTTCTACTGGTGCCTATTTCTGTACAAACCTATATGTCATATTAAAACTACATAGTACATATAGCCTGTGATCATCTCAAATAATACGCCTTAATTTTGCTTTTTCTTCAAAACTGCTTTCCGTGTTCTTACTGTTTTTTTCTTTAGTGCCGTATACCCTCCCCATTTACCACCAATTATACATCCAAGCTAGTATAACAATCTCCTTTTTATATCCGAACAGATACCCATCTACTTCCTCTCATTAATAATCTCCCTCTCCCACCTCAATGGGAGGGGGGACAGAGAGGGAAAATCCACATAACACATGAATCAGTTTAAAACTTTAGAAAACTTTTGTGGTTGCTTATTAAATGCATCTCGTGATATTACTAAATGTTACACCCGATTTATCCTTTCTATTCTAATTTAAATACTATGTACATTCTTATATTACCATCTTCACCTTTGGAGCAATATAACATCTCTAATTACCACAAATGGTGTACTTATTCTAATGTTATCGTTACCTTCCTATTTATAATATCCATTCTTATATTCATCCATATATAAAATTCCCCTCTCCGATGATCCTTCCTCCACCCTCCTCTTTACCTTTCTCCATATAAAACCTTAATATACAACTTTATAAACAAGCTTCTCTTAATTACTTTGTTCTGGCTTCCCAATTTTATGTTCTAATAACCATTTTTCTGAGGCGATACAAAAATTTCTCTTTTTCCCCATGCATATTGAATCCCATTTGATCTTAGGACCCGGGTAAACTGAGCAAAGTATCTATGGGTTCTTCTTGTGTGGAAAGACAAGTCTGTAATTATTTTAAAGTATTTAAACTTAGAGTCAGAACTTCCATATTGAACTTGAAAGAGTGGAAACAGAGAACAGTATCTCTTGGGAGATGGTCAGGCACCCATGCTGTTTTCCTATCTCTATGACACCTTTCCATTGAATTCCCATATTTTTTAAGCTGAAGGCCCAGATGTTTAAAAAATTCTTAAATATAAATGGTTCGTCTCTGCCAGCAAAGATGTTACCGGCCCTAATAATACCAATACCAAAGCCAGATAAGGATATACATTTTGTCACCAATTTTCGTCCCATTTCTCTCTTGAACACGGACATAAAAACATTTTCAGGAATCTTGGCAAACAGGTTAAAAGAAGTGATACCCAGTCTGATCCATCCGGAACAGACGGGATTCATTAAGGGGAGAAATGGAGGGGATAATGTTCGGAAATTACTCCACATCGTGAATGTGGAGTCGGGCCCAATAGCCTTTGTTGCTCTAGACGCGGAGAAAGCCTTTGATAGGGTGGGGTGGAGTTACCTGTCCGGGGCCTTGTCCGCGTTTGGATTTGAAGGCCCAATTTTGAGATCAATTTTGAGCCTGTACACAACCCCTTCGGCCAGGGTGATGGGAAACGGTTTCAAATCGGACTGGTTCGACATAAGAAATGGGACCAGGCAAGGATGCCCCCTGGCTCCCATCCTTTATGTCCTATCTATAGAGCCGTTAGCAGCTTATATAAGGCAATCTGATTTGGTAACGGGAGTTATATTGGCAGGGGAAGAACTGAAAATTACCCTGTATGCAGATGGCATCATACTTACCCTCTCTAATCCAATGAAATCTTTACCTGTAGTAATGGAAATGATCTCGGAATATGGAAAGTGCTCTGGGTATAAAAGTAACATAAAGAAAACCCCAAAAATACATAAAAACATCAAGGAAGAACAACTGATGCAACTTAGTAGAGATTTTGATTGTAAATGGGGGAAAAAAGAACTTACTTACCTTGGGGTAAAACTCAGTCTTTCATGGGAAAACATTATACATACTAATTATGAACATTTAATAAGGGAATTAATGCACACATTTACGAGATGGAGGAATTTACATTTCTCTATCCTGTGGAAATTAATACAATAAGATCCTATTTAATGCCTAAATTAGAATATTTGATGAGAACAATCCCACTCCAAATACCCAGGATCACACTGAAAGAATTCCACAATTTATTCTACAATTTCGTATGGGGAACGAAGAAATCTAGGATCTCTATGAGAAATCTAACATACAACCTAAGAGAGGGAGGTACTTCTTTCCCAGATATATATAGAACATATGACTCCATTATGATGTCCCATATGCTGTCTTGGAAATCTAAAACATCTGATACTTGTGCCTGGTATAAATATGAAAAACATATCCTAGGTTACAGAAACCCGCTATATCTACTCTGGGCGGACAAACCAACTTTTCAGAAGCTGAAACTAGATAATAGGCTCATAAAAGGACCATATCAGTCACTAGGGAAAATTAGGAAGAAGTATGAAGCAGGTAATCTATTCACACCAGATACACCTCTGGAAGCTCTCAATTTATACTTGGAGAACATTAATTACATCCCCTGGAAACAGGCTTCAATAATAAAATTGGGAGACCTCTATATGGGCACAGATCTGATCCCATTTAATGTCTTAAAGGAAAAAAACAACATTAATGATAGCGAATTTCTGAAATATTTTAAGCTACAAAGCTTCCTTAGAAATCGATACTCCAGGGAACAGAATAATTTAAATAGAATTTTTTAAATTGCAGAACACACCAAGATTATCTCAAAAGTTAATAAGGTCTTTTACACTCTAGAGAAAAGAGGTAAACTAGGAGGGGCAGAAAAATGGGAAAAATAATTAAATTTTGAAATACCGCTGGAAAAATGGGAAAATGCCTTTATAATGACAAGAAGGGTCCTACACGGAATTAACTTGCAGGAAACTTACCTCAAAGTGATACACAGATGGTATCTGGTCCCGGAGAGGATAGCTAAGTTTCAATCTACATCCTCAAATATGTGCTGGAGGTGTGGGAAAGAGTTCGGTACTCATGCCCACATATGGTGGTTTTGTGATAAACTTACCCCAACCTCAAAATGGGGGAAATCATAGAAAAAATTATTCACACAAAGATAGTGATATCACCACAAATGTTTTTATTCCATTTGGATCTACCCTCC
This sequence comes from Pelodytes ibericus, assembly GCA_036172795.1. NCBI lineage: Eukaryota > Metazoa > Chordata > Amphibia > Anura > Pelodytidae > Pelodytes > Pelodytes ibericus. The sequence goes on from CM069859.1 coordinate 87,327,410, forward strand.
ACTAAACCAGCTATTAGAGCCCTTATAATACATATACTAGTTGCCATAAAACGTTGCATTGCAAAAGGTTGGAAAACACCCCAAGGTCCTACATGGAGAGACATAGTGGCACAGATAAACTACCAGAGATACATGGAAAAGCAATTTTTACAAATATGACTCAAAAAACACAATATTAGGAAATTTGGGCACCCTGGGTGACGCTAACAGATTAAGAGTAGTTCCTCAGGTCCCTGCACCCCCCTCGGAACCCCACAAGTCCCAAATGTAAAGCATGAGGTATGAATGATCAGTTGGACGTCCCTACGTCCCTATAAAGACATTGCAATAGTGTACACGACGACAGATATTTCATCAATATTAACACTTAGACAGGGAGAGGAAGAGGAAAAAAGTAGAGACTCACCCTTTAATCACCATCACTGTATAGGTACCCTGCACTACTTTTTCTTTTTTTTCTTTCTTTTCTTTCTCTTTTTTCTTCTTTTTTTTCTTTCTTTCTTTCTCTTCTTTCTCTTACTTTTCTCCCTCTGTTCCCTTTCTCCCAAACCTACTTTACATAGAGTGAACATGTGTAGGGGAACACCAGATAGGAGCAACATGCACCATATCTTACCCCAAAAAATATCCAATACCCATTGGGGGGAGGGGAGGAGAGAGGAGGTGAGAGAGAAACCGCCTAATCTAAAGAGGTATGATTTTTTTTTTCTTCTCTTCCTCTCGCCCGGGGTTTAGGGAACGAAATACATAATTATAGATGTCTGTCTCACGATGGGACATGGCTTAGCAAATATACACTATAATATTTATGCTGCAGTCAGCTAATGTATATTTCTGTTCTGTAAAATACGGTTCACTAATATATGTTACTGTATGTAGGTTACTATCTGTATCTCACTGACTATATGTAACTATTTATACACACCTGCAATATTTTTATATATGTATGATTGTCTTTTATATGGAGAAGAATGTAAGAGATAGGAACATTTTCAATAAAGAACACAAAAATAAAAATTCTTAAATATAGGTTTCCAATATTTTATTTCTTCTGAGATGGCTTTTACTCTCACATTGTTCCTTCGCAGATCCTTTGTATGATCCACCTGGATCAAAATCTATGATGAGAATGTTTCCATTTGGTATTCCACCATGTTCATCTTCAAACTGTACAAAATGTGATAAACATTGTAAAGTCATGGAACCTGTGTTTTGGATCAGACCAAGTGTCTGTCTGAGTATCTGCCCCTATCCAGATTTATTATGAGATGCGTGCACGCTGAAGGATCACACTGACACCAGGTTCAGATCAATGAAACTTCCAAATCTTTTTTTTGTGGCAGACGCAGCCCCTTACATAGGCAAAGGAATGCACCGTGGTGGAACGTAGGCATCTGTGTGATTCTTGCTGTAAGTTTGTGATTGGTTAGATCCTTATTTGGGTGTCTTTCCTCCAGGATGTTGATGTCGTCAGCTTGGGTGTAGTCCCGGATGGCGGCTCCATCTTGTTGCACGAGGATTTTAGTCGATGGGAGGGGGTGCTCTAGTGGCCATTGTTGAGTGAGGAATATGCATTCATGAACATATACCAAATGGACATTTTATATACATTTATTTCTATCCATCACACCTGCACCTTCCATAAACCTGTGCTCCTGGGAGATTCACCAATGGATATTCTCTTACTCCCCGCACCTCTGTGGTTCTCTATCTGGTCTGTGGAAATAGTTTTCCCACTCCTAGGGTAAAATGTGTTATTATTTTTTTCCTTCCCTTCTCTTTTTACTGTGACATTTACGCTCCGTGACTTATAGGCTTTTGCCTTAGAGATCATGCCGCAATAGAAGATCTGGAAGCCGGCATCCAAGATGGTTATACCACTTACATCCCTGGAATCACTCGCAGGTCTCCAACAAACACAGCGAAACTCAACTTGCGGCATTATGTCATTGCTCTCTGCCCCCTGTTTCGTGAAAATTACTTAATATGCTGTTATATTTTTTCTCCTACGACTGACCAAGCTACATATATAATATAAAGCTATGCAACTGGGGTATTTCTTAAATATATAAATGTCAGTGACTGTGTTTAATGTGATGATTTTGCACATGCAGTGCTATATACTTCATTTTTGTAGTAAAAATACTACAAAAAATATTACTATTGCTTGTAATGTTGGAAATACTGTGGTGAAATTATGCCATCAAATAAATGCAAATGTCCCTGGATTATCTGTTTTTCACAAAAGATACATTTTTTGTGGATGTTTTGAATGTTGAGAACTAGAAAACCTACAGCATCTTCATATGGAAAATATATAGCTTTGAAAACAGCAAAATATACTTTCTCATGATTGCCAAAAGAAGCTGCTATAAATCTTATACAAATAAGTACTATGTATATATTTACTAGCTGTGTGCAATTGATCACTGTGAATGGGATAGAACCTCAGAGAGCAAAGGAGATCTGAGGGCTTGATATTACTCATAGGTTGTCTGAAAAATGTAATTGTATCATTTATTTAATAAAGCTTAGGAGACCATTGAAACGTTTTGAAAACATGTGCTAAACATCCCACATACTCATTAATCATATATCTCAAAAACTGCATCAGGTCTGGGTTATCAGCACTGATATCACTATTTCTAGTATCCCAAGAAAAGAAAATGCAACTATTCTCAAAAGTCAAATATTTATTTATAAAAGTGCTCATTTTAAATTTTTACACGAAAAACAAAATGCGATCAACAACAACCATTAATCCCCTTACCTTTTTATTGAAATATAACTCTGATCATGATCTGGATTAAAGCACTTTTCAAAATACTGTCACAATCTTTAATTTTTACAAATTCTTTTCATGTAGCATGTTTCATTTACAATTTATGGGCAGTAATTTGTCGATACCCATACACATTAAAGAGGCATTCAACTCTAAAAGTAAAAACTTGCCATATACTGTAAAAGGTTACTCCTAATGTATACCTTTTTTTCCTGGTCTAATGTGCTGGAACAAATAATGTACCTATAAGTCTTTAGCATGTTATGTGCTCCAGTGTTATATTGCCTAGTTGTTTATATGAGCATTCACATACACATTTACATACACACAGGGCCACCATCAGAAATTTCAGGGCCCCTTACTGAATTTTTTCTTACCCCCTCCCATATCTCACTCTCGCCCACTTACCCTCCCAAAGTCATTTTATCCATGTCTTTGTATATCATGCAAATGATTTAAATACACTCCGGGACATGCCCCATCACCTGTATTGCACATCCAGGATTTTCGTCTGCCCCATTACACGCATTGCACATCCAAGACTTAATATGCCACAGCCAGTGTTAGTTTATGCCACTGATAATTTGTCCATTGATATGCCACTTATAATTTATCCATTAATATGCCATTGATATAATATGCCACTGATAATTTGCTCGTTAATATGCCACTGATAATTTGCGCATTAATACTTCACTGATAATTTCATCATTAATAGCCACTGGTAATTTGTCCATTCATTTGCCACTGATAATTTAACCATTAATATGCCACTGATAATATGCTCATTAATATGCCACTGATAATTTGTCAATAAATAGGCCACTACCAATTTCACCATTAATAGCCACTGATAATTTCACCATTAATATGCCACTGATAATTTGCTCATTAATTTGCCACTGGTAATTTGACAATTAATAGCCACTGATAATTTTTCAATTAATTTGCCACTGGTAATTTGACCATTAATAGCTACTGGCAATTTGACCATTAATATGCCACTAGTAATCTGTGTGTTAGGTTGTTTCATATTTATGACCAACTGTATATATCAACTGAACACCTATTTAGCAGAAGAACATTGTCATGTGATTTGTTTTCAAACAATATAATGTTATTGTTTTAAATAAACAAACATACAATTAGTCGTATAACACTTTGGATGCTCAGTAATTGTCTTTTACAAAACATACATAAGGTATCAATACAATAAAATATATAGTTCATGTGATTTTTGGGAACTTGTCACAAATTATGAAGTGCAAATTATTTGGTTCATTATAAGTGATATAGTTATGATAAAAAATACACAACATAATTTAGTCTTTTTTGAATCAACACTGCATTAATATTAGTTAGCTAAACTTGACAATACATGGTTACAATACTTTCACTAGGCGATATCTACCTTAATACAAAAAAAAATCTCCAAAGCATTTACTTTTTTTTTAACTATAGTTTGTCATAAGCTATGCAAATTGACTATGTCAAATGGAAATAAACCTTTATTATACTAAGACACAAACATAGTATATTAACTGTTGGCGTTTATGTAAGTAGGAGATTGGAGAGAGCAGTTTTTTAACTGCTGGTCCAAGTAATACAGTTGTCCACATTTTTCAATTGTTCCCGAGAGTAGTCATGTGTTTAGGTTATGTGCTGCCCTAGACAGGAACAATAGGAGGACAACCATACAAGGTGATCGAGGAGAAGACAAATAGTGTAAACAGCCACTCGTTTGTGAAGTTAGGTTCCACTCCCATGCAATCTGTAAACGAACAAACTGTTCAGAATAAATGGGTTGTCAAAAGAAATAGAACCTTTTATGAAAGAATATGACTGCCATATCGCTTTTTTTTTATTCACTTTTATAAATACATACCAAATAATTACATTTTAGACATAGACATAGATATAACAGGTTACATATCTAGATTGCTCATAAAAGATAAATCTGGATATAAAAATCATACATACTGCCATATCTCTTAAAATGACATGAAACAGATAAAAATTAGCATTTCCAAAGTTTTTTCATTTATATATTATATATCAATTTGTATACTTTTATTTTCTATGTTATTTGTTATTGTATCTCCATTTTGCATGATGTATTTGACAGTATATGTTATCATGTGGCAATCCAGTTTAATTACCATGGCTTATCACCTGTGTGTCCCTTTTCTTTATATCTTGTTGAGATCAAATTACGAGTTTAAACTGAAGTTAATGTTGTATTAATTACTCTGTGTACATAGCAGAACATTGTTTTAATATTCAGTGTAATCTGTCTATGAGTGGTTGAAAATTGAATGGATTAAAGGGACCTAACTGTGGCCTCAGCCCCGATTAGTTGCTACTTTTTAGTAGTGTACTGTCATTGGTTTCCTCCCCAGATTGTCACCAGGTTTAATTGTATTATCCTTTGTTTAAAAGTTGATCTGTTTAAGTGTATTGTTTAATCTCCACTGTTCTCAAGATGTTTTACTGTATAAATGTGCTGTCTTGTCCACAATCAGTTGTTCTTGCTGTGAAATACTTGGTAGCCCTGTCTACTTCTGGGAATTGCTACGAATGTCTTATTTGTAAGGGGTGCTGATCAGGGAGCTGACAATCGATTCCAAAAGATTGAGGGCTGAGGAGATATTGAACCCACAAATGAGAATTAACATCTGGCTACTGAGCCTTCTTGTTACTATATCCATGGCATGTTTGGCATGATCTGCTCAGGTTCACAATCTGCTATGCAGTTGGAGCTGACCTTATGCGAAGACATTTTGCTACTCTTTTATCTTAAAGACCAGCAAGGGACATTCTTTCTTTATTTTATTTTTTTAATATATATATAAATCTTTATTAATTTTCATTTTTCTTAATCCAAAGTAAAAGTGAAACAAGTATACATAGCGTAGCAGGTGATAATTTATGGTGGTAGTACTTAATCATTATGTCACGTAGATAGATGCATTTAACAATACAAGTTTAATAATCTCTATCAAACATTAAAGAAGAAAAAAAAGGACATCCAATCAATTGCATGCAGAGGATGACTATCTGGAGGCATGCAGCGCTGGCAGGCTCAGGGCAGGCGGAGGCATCCAAGGTGGGAGGAACAGGGGGACTTTTTATGCTACAGTGGATATAAAAAGTCTACACACCACTGTTAAAATGTCAGGTTTCTGTGCTGTAAAAAAAATTAGAAAAAGATAAATCATTTCAGAACTTTTTCCACCTTTAATGTGACCTATAAACTGTACAACTCAATTGAAAAACAAACTGAAATCTTTTAGATAGAGGGAAGAAAAAATATAAAAATGAAATAATGTGGTTGCAAAAGTGTGCACAACCTCTTATAACTGGGGATGTAGCTGTGTTCAGAATTAAGCAATTACATTCCAAATCATGTTAAATAGGAGTCAGCATACACCTGCCATCATTTAAAGTGCCTCGGATTAACCCCAAATAAAGTTCAGCTGCTCTAGTTGGTCTTTCCTGAAATTTTCTTAGTCGCATCCCACAGCAAAAGCCATGGTCCACAGAGAGCTTCCAAAGCATCAGAGGGATCTCATTGTTAAAAGGTATCAGTCAGGAGAAGGGTACAAAAGAATTTCCAAGGCATTAGATATACCATGGAACACAGTGAAGACAGTCATCATCAAGTGGAGAAAATATGGCACAACAGTGACATTACCAAGAACTGGAGCTTCCTCCAAAATTGATGAAAAGACGAGAAGAAAACTGGTCTGGGAGGCTACCAAGAGGCCTACAGCAACATTAAAGGAGCTGCAGCAATATCTGGCAAGTACTGGCTGTGTGGTACATGTGACAACAATCTCCCATAATCTTCATATGTCTGGGCTATGGGGTAGAGTGGCAAGACGAAAGCCTTTTCTTACGAAGAAAAACATCCAAGCCAGGCTACATTTTGCAAAAACACATCTGAAGTCTCCCAAAAGCATGTGGGAAAAGGTGTTATGGTCTGATGAAACCAAGGTTGAACTTTTTGGCCATAATTCCAAAAGATATGTTTGGCGCAAAAACAACACTGAACATCACCAAAAGAACACCATACCCAAAGTGAAGCATGGTGGCTGCAGCATCATGCTTTGGGGCTGTTTTTCTTCAGCTGGAACTGGGGCCTTAGTTAAGATAGAGGGCATTATGAACAGTTCCAAATACCAGTTAATATTGGCACAAAACCTTCAGGCTTTTGCTAGAAAGCTGAACATGAAGAGGAACTTCATCTTTCATCATGACAATGACCCAAAACATCTATCCAAATCAACAAAGGAATGGCTTCACCAGAAGAAGATTAAAGTTTTGGAATGGCCCAGCCAGAGCCCAGACCTGAATCCGAGGGCTGTGCACAGGAGATGCCCTCGCAATCTGACAGATTTGGAGTGTTTTTGCAAAGAAGAGTGGGCAAATCTTGCCAAGTCAAAATGTGCCATGCTGATAGACTCATACCCAAAAAGACTGAGTGCTGTAATAAAATCAAAAGGTGCTTCAACAAAGTATTAGTTTAATGGTGTGCACACTTATGCAACCACATTATTTTATTTTTATATTTTTTCTTCCCTCTACCTAAAAGATTTCAGTTTGTTTTTCAATTGAGTTGTACAGTTTATAGGTCACATTAAAGGTGGAAACCTTTCTGCAATGATTTATCTTTGTCTTGTTTTTTTACAGCACAGAAACCTGACATTTTAACAGGGGTGTGTAGACTTTTTATATCCACTGTACATCCGTAAAATCCCATCCTATGCCTGGACCTTGTCGGCCTAGGACAAAATACAGCACTGCCCAAGAGTTAGATGCAGGGTGCAGGAAAGCAGTCTCTCTCACTGAGAAAAAACAGGTGTACCTCCTGTATTACAAAGTAAGCTGGTAAGAGAGACAGCAACTAAAATACTGTTAACGTTATGTGGTGTTTACTTGTACTCAGAACCAGCTAATTTGGCCACTACTTAGTTAGAACAAGAAAGCAGTAGTTTCTTCTATGTTTTATTTAAATAAAAGCCTGAATCCTCCTGGGTCTTAGACCTTCCAACTCTCCTGAAGCCCTAGGAGACATTAGACACTTTGTATTAACAAAACCACAACTGCATGTCTGGAAACAAATAGCCAAACCATATTACAGCTTGTGTGATGGCTTAGTACATAAACTATAGCCCTTGTTCAAATCCTCTATGTTGTAGGCTTGATTCTGGGCTGGATTGATCACAACCTTTCATCCTTTCTGAGGTAGATGAAATGAGTGTCATTTAATTGGGAAACAGCAAGATTCCCAGCATATTTAAAAACAAGACAATATCTTACATTTTGTATACATTTCCTGGCTATTTTGCTGTTATTATATTGTACTGTCTTAATGAAAAACATATTAGAAAAACATCTAATTCAGATATTTTCAAACCCATAGAAGCTAAAGTAGGAAATCATAAAAACTACTAGTAAAACAGGAAGGATAATATATAAGTACAACATAACTAAAAATGTGATAGGGATGAGGAAGTTGCTAATGAGTTTGTTGTTCCCACACAGATGGCAGAATGACAGAATACATATTTACACTGTTCTCATAAAATTTCAATCTCAAACACAAAATATTTCCGTTTATAGAAAAGTACAGGTTTACATTTTTATTGGCACCATGGAAATCATCCAACTTCACATTCACCCTATATTACATTTAGAATAGCTTTTTACAATCTGAGAATTTGCTCCTGTCCAAAATATATTCAGATACAGAAATATTTTAAATAAATAAATAACATTTAAGATTAAATGGCACAAATTTTATTAAAAAGTATCCAGACATGCCATATTTAAACGCAGATCTAGAGCTCTATTCATGTAGATCTGGCTTTTAAATCAGATCAATTCATTTTAAATCATGCCTTTTTTGGCCTGTTTTGGCCTGTTTTGGCCCTGTTCGGTTTGTGACAGTGGCTGTTTTAACACTTTTGTGTTTAACTGTCATTTTCCTTTAACCCCTTAACGCATGTAAAACCTCTTAACATATATAACTGTCCTGAAAAGCATGGTCCTTTAGGACCATGAGGATGTATATATACGTCCTCCGTTTTCTTGGAGCGCAACGCTACATGTCTGTAGCTATTCCCAGAGGCTGCTTCAGATCTGAAGCAGACTCGGAGAGTGCCATCAGCCCCCCCCTCGTCCCCCCCCCCCACGCGCTCATTACGAATGTGATCGTATGCACGTTACACACATAGGCAGTGAAAGCTGATCACTGCCTATATGTGTTAAAGCGTTGCAATGATGCCTTGATAGAGGCATCATGCAACACCTTCTGTGCCCCCCTGGGCACCGCAATCACCCCGTGATCGTGGGTGGGTGCTGTATTGGAGGAGCATGCACCTCCAATACAGCGTGCCCAGAGGAGAGCGACGGAAAAAAAAAAATCTCTTCCGTCGCTCTGAAACCGATACTTGACTGCCCCTACAGGCAGTTAAGTATATTACAGTTAAAAATAGAAAATGAATTAAATAAATAAATAAAATAAATAAATACATGGAAAAAGCTAACCCTTGATCTACTGAACCTAGATCTAGGGTTAGGGTCATAAATTGGGTCATATTTAGGGTTACAGGGGGGTTCGAATGATTACAAGGGTTAGATTAAGGGCTGGGGGTAGATTTAGGATTAGGGTAGATTTAGAGTTGGGGTAAATTTAGGGTTGCGGTTAAAAAGTCACTGTAGAAGAAAATGGTTAGAAAACAAAAAAACACTAATATTGTTTATTGCCCTATTACTTGAAATAAAACATAGACAAAGAAGGAAACATTGGTATTACTAAACTCAGGACAAATAGTAGAAATATATAGACAGGGTCTTTTTTACCATTTGTAATTGTGTAAAAAAAAAATCAGGTCAAAGTTAGAAAAAGTGTTTTTTATGGCCTATTTTCATCATATTTTATATTTTTTTTAATAGTAAATGATATCATATGATGAAAATAATAGTATCAAATGAAAGCCCCTTCCATCCTTTAAAAAATGATATATATTTTGTGTGGGTGGACTGAACACCAAGAAGGAAATTCACAGTTCAGTAAACGTATGACAAAAATAATGGAATTCTGGTCTTCAAGTCACATCAAATGCAGCATAGCACTCGGTCACTAAGGGGTTAATGTACCCACACAAATTTGCCAAATGAGTGGTCTCCCTGAACCTTGCTGATACACCGAGTGTAAGCAAGTGGTTAATGAATAGTGGGATTTGTTAAATGTTTAAAATACAACTTCAGTTTTCCTGACAGCCTCATCCCTGAACAATACTATTGTACTGTTATTTTCATCACACATCTTTATCTCCTTATTTTTTTTTTTCTATTTTATAAAACAATTCACGTGTGCTGCGTTTTGCAAAACAATGGGAATCACTAAGCTCACCCTCCCTGTAACATTGTTTCTAGAATTTATGACATCTTATTCTGTTATCAGTTTTTCAATAGCTATTCTGCTGTGGCAATGTTTTGCATGTTGATATCAAAACTTGTGTCCAGTTTGATGTACACACATACTTTTGTGGAGATGTTTTGTTCTCACTCATACCCTATTACAGATGGGCAGCACCTGTACGGAACTACTGTGTGTATTTCTTTAAGGGTCATCAGACAGTCATAAACTTGTGGATTAAGAATTAGGGATTGTCATGCTGACGATGATTTGAATATTCTATATCTGTGCTATTTTCAGTAAAAATCATTGGGGATTTAGCACCATTTGTTTACTTGCGTAACATGTTGAGAAGGAGAGAGAATGTATTTTGTACAAATAAATGAGCCTTCAACATCAATATTGTACTGCTAAAAAATTTAGACACCTCTGTGCAGAGCATGCTGAAACTTCATACCATGGCCTGGTAACACTCAGACGACACTTGCATGTTAAATTATTCTGACCATCATCTGTGTTCAATAAGTGCGGAGAAAATGCATAATTGTACAACTAAAATCCCACTAATATTTCCACCCCATTGTGTGGATGGGTCAACAAGGGCTTTTGCAAAAAGAAATAAGTCCCTTGTAATTTAAATACTTTTTTTGCCAATCACAGACTTATAAGAAGGAATTCCATTTAAATTGCCTGCCTTATTTGCTCGGTTTTGTAGAAGAGCATATCAAAATTGAATTGTGAGAGTACTACGTTACCCAGAGCTTCGCGTTAATGTTGAATTGTGTTCCATGGTAACATGGTCCAGATGCTTATACTTTTCACTGATGTCCTAGTTTCTTCAAAGAAAATTCATACCACTGTGCTGCATTGTAGAGTAAGTACACAGGTTCTGGTACAAGTATTAATAGAAAAAAAAATAACCGTCCAGTTTTAGGTACAACACAATACCATGTTCTTTAGATACTATTGTATTGTTTTGTAGCATGAGGTGCAGTGGTAAATGATAGCCTAAACCACACAATAACTGCTACTGATTACTACTCTGTTTACTTTAAACACAGCCTTACATGATGTAGCACAGTTCTCTGATCAATATAGGTGTCAGTTACAGGTGGCAGACATTTATTTGTTTAGAATTGCTTTTCAGTTATCTGAAAAGAAAAACAAAAAGAGCGTAGTTTGACTAGAGACATGTTTTGTTTTAAGACCATTCACATTAAACACAGCTATAGCAGCACTATGTTACTTACACCACATTTTGGGTTCAGTGACCTGAATATTATTTTACATCTTGGGAATACAGCGATAGGGACTATGCTTAACCTTGATTAGTAAACCTTTCTTGGTATGTGGTACCACTGCAATAACACTGTTTGAAGGGTCTGTCCTGCATAGTGTTTATTCATTAAAGACCCTTTAAAGAAGGTTAATTCTGCCTCATTAAAAATATAATTTGAAATGTGCACTTCCATTTCACAGAGCCATGTTTTGCGACAGCTGTGACAGAGATTCAGAGTCATATACACCAATCATCACTGTCAGCTTGCGGAGAACCAGCTTTGACTTCCAAAAGAAGAATAAATCACTTCTGAAAGATGCTTCTTATAAGGAGGGTTTAGTTATCATTTAGCCTGTAAACTGCCCTAAACACTATTTAACACTTTAAGGTGGAAGTGAGCTAAAACTAGGAGGAAATTCGGTAGCAGCTGTGGAAGGACCACATAGAATACTTGTTTTATAATAATAGAAAGAGATGGCTGCCCAAACCCAGCCACTGAATTTAGTCATATATATTGGCGGGTCCACAGACCTAAATACCCCCCCCCCCGTCCCGAAAAAAAAATGGAAGAAAGACCTTATTAACAAAAAGCATTTTTAACACCTACTAGGAGAATTCACTCAGATTTAATTTAATTTGATTAGAAATATATAAAATCATCACTAGTTGCTAATGACTCAAAAAAAATGACACACACCACAATACTTAAAATACAAAAACGATGCCCACTTTACCTGGCAAGGCTTACTAATACCCCATTCATCAAATAGTAGTATTAATATAGTTATGTTATGTTATGTCATACAAGTAAGCACTGTAATAAAATGCCACATGAGAACAATACATCAATTGTTAGTGAGACCAATTTCACATGGATGTAACATGATTACACTGTAATAACATGCAGGTCAGGTCACAGTTCCAATGGTAGAATGACACTCATAGGCCTCCTACATATGAGTCCCCATTCAAATCTGCCGGCCTCAGATGGGATCGTATGATGAGCTGTACTGAGTGAAAATATAAATAATTTTAATGGTCTTCCTATATCTGGCTGGTCTGTAGTCCTTGAGTGTTATACTATTGGAACGCTAAACTGCCCCAATTGTAGTTAGATTATGACCGGGGATCCGTGCAAAATTAGTCTCACCAATAATTGTGGGATTAAAATATATAATTAGACAGCGCTACATACACATAATAAAATAAATTAAACATAATTACTCCACACAAAACAAATAATATACAAAAATATGTTTAATAGAATTAGGACAAGTACAAGAAACAAATTAGCAGTTGTTACCTAGAAAAAATCAGTATGTACACTATGTAAAAGACAAACAATACATTCACTTGTATAGGACCTTAGCCAAAAATCTGACCATATGTCGGTACCTGCACAATAGCGTAAAACTGCAACAGGGTCAATTAGCATTCAGTTAGTGCCAGGGCGTCCAAAATGCAACCCGCCAGCTGGACTGTCATTGGAGATTGGCAGCGGTACCTGCACCTGAGACCTGCTTACATTGGCAGTGGGCTCCTACTGCTGCTGTGTCCCTGCTTACATTGCAGATCGAGCCACCCACTTGTGCACACACACACACTCTCACTTACACATGTAGAGTTACACTTACACACTCTCACATACACACATAGAGTCACACTTACACACACACACTCATATATACACATTGAGAGTCACACTTACACATACACACCTACAAAAAACGTTATTTTGTTTCCCCCCCCTCCCTGTTAGTTTACATTTTATCTGCAGGGAGGGGGATTGTGGCTCCTACTGCTGCTGTTTCCCTGCTTACATTGCAGGCTGATCCAACCAATTGTGCAGTACGAGGAGAGGAAGCTCTGCCCCCTCGCACTATGATCTTAATTCCCCTGCAGGATAAAATATAAATATACTATATTAATACTACTATTTGATGAATGGGGTATTAATAGACCTGGCCAGGTAGAGTGGCCATCATTTTGTTTTTTAATTATATGTATTGTGGAGTGTGCAATTTGTTTTAGAATCATCATCTGCTAATAATGATTTTGTATAATAATACATTTATATTTGGATAATTAAATTGCATGAGCTGTGAAGTTGCATATGGGCTTACTGCTAGGAAATCCTTTCTTCCGTTTTCATTTTGGATACTTCTTTGTCCAAGGATGCATGAACTAATTTAATTTAACGTCTTATACATTAGACTGTGTAGTACACAAAATAGTGTCTGGAATTAATAACTGTTAGATATACTGGTTTTATTTTAAATCCTAGTTATGTTTTACTCATGGTATGAGAAATAGTATACATTTTCTAGTCACTTAGTACACATACTATATTGTAACTTTTTAAAATTCATTTTTACTGTTAAGATATTCCATTATTAAACTTACTTGCAGAATAAAAATATGTTTTAAGATGTTTGAACTACTTTGAGATAATATTTTTTTAATCCACAGAGAATATAGATCTGTAACAGTAAAGCTAATCTTTGAATTGGGAAACAAAAGTTATTGAAAATGTGTCAAATTTGCTTCTAGAGAAATGTGATGCATTGAAATGTTCATGTTTAAAGATATGAAACAAATTCCTTAAGGAATCCACTGATAAAAACACACAAAGTACTTGGAATAGTTGCATGTACCATGAACCTACTGAATGATGTCATTTTAGCACTAAAGGGCAATGTTGGAAGTTGTTAAAGGAGGTTGGTATATTAAAATATTTGGTAGATGACAACTTCTACCTTTAACAACCTATTTATGGATGCTGATTCAAAGGCAGCTTTTTTTAATGAAGATAACTCGACCTAAACAATCCTTAAAAGGGCTTTAATGCTATTACTACACATGTATGTATTTGTGCATTTTACTTTGCCTCAGTATTATTGTCCTTTGTTCTCCGAAATGTATACATTTTAAACCCTATGGAATAACATTTTGATATACATGTATTCATCAACAAATTCCATTTTATTGGAAATTAAAACACATTATGAATTTTTATGGCCAGGCTAAAGTGGATTTCAAACTAGGTACACCTCACGTGTGTCTCAATCTACACTTTTATGGTAATGCTAAAAGGTCGGTGTCTTTAACCAGATCATTTCAAAGGTGCATAGTGCCCGTTGACATGTTTAGATGCCTGTGATAAAGCCAATCCTCTTGCAGCTAATACTGTATCTCAGTGAAAAAGCCTGCTCATGCACACAGGTTGCTTGTGAGATAATTACCTATTTATTTACATTAAGAGCGGACCTCAACACAAACGTTTCGAGGTACCCACCTTTTTTTTCTTAATGTGCTATTGCTCCCAACCCCAAAAAACAGACAAGCCTAAATATTGCATAATCCTGCCCTCCTGATATCATCATGGACTGGTTAATAAAAGCAAAATATCAAAATACTGGTAGCAGTAACACAGAAAAGGATGCTATTTACACAACCACTAGATTCAAATAATTGCATCACATAGGTACCCTTTTCTACTATAACATTTCTACAATATAAAAATGCAAAGAGTAAACAAAGTAATTAAGATTATACACACCTTAAGTTCCTATTCTAAGGTCAGAGTGATAGCACTAGGGAGACACAAGCCAAATCTGGTTGCATACTAGGGAAACCAGTGCCACTCCAACTTTTATTCATACCCTGCAGTATGCAGAGATACAGTGTCAAGTGTATACGTCCACCATACCTTTATATCTTTGTTCCTATCACCACTCCTCCTCAATGGTGATACGTGTTTCAAGATCTGATATCTTAGCTGTGAAACATTGTTACCTGCGTATCTAAAAGTCCTGGAAACATATGTATCTAATAGGATTTATAGTTGCTCCTTTTTGTTGGGACACTCAATCTATAAATGGCTGGATATTTTTCCCTACATATCGTAAACCACATACTAATCTCTCTATTTCATAGATTCTCTTGTTCATGGATGCTTAAATGTATCACTTTTGATTATCCAGTGGCAATGGTTACAATTCAAGCAGGGGTATGTGTCGATCAGGGGCTTTGACTGATTGTTTAAATTTTCCCATAGTGTCACTAGTTTCATTTTCTGTTTTGTCATAAAATAATTACTTGAGTCTGAGCTTTCTGAAGAATTCCTTCATGTCACTGCATAGTGTCAATTTGTCCAGTGGTCTTGTTGGGCAAACGAATAGACAGACAATTCATGCTTGCTTTAAGTAGAGAGGTTGATTTGATCACACAGCTCTGTTCAGTTTGTTTGGGAGGTTCTGTTGGGAATTACAAGATTTTACTAATAAATTATGACGTAAAGTCATGATTTATAAAGACACGGAGGCGAGTATTATTCTTATCTCTTTATTTATTTACCCTCAGCAGCAAAGAGAATGCATAAGAAAATTTAACCAATGAGAACATATCAAATATATAACATCCGTCACCTCCTGTATAAAGTCCAGTGTAGCAGGAAATACATCCTCTTTCTTTGTGTGAAAAAATAAAAATCAAACACACGAAAAAACACCAGCCGCAATCAATCCAACGGGAATCCAATCATGCGAAACTCCATCTTGAAAACCTTTGAAACTGAGACGATCTGTTCAGGCAACCAGTACCGGCAAAGGTCCCTTTAAACTGAGAACATATGATACTGGGTAGCATCATGGAAATTTCAGGCTGGAAAAGGAACAGAGAAAAATGGTAAAATATTTGTCAGAAGGTATAACTTCACTAGGTAACCATAGTTAAAAACTTCTCAAGGATATATATTATCATAATCAATTAGTCAATAAAAAATATTCAAACAAGGAAAAATATTCATATAAATAACACTTGAACCCAACTCCGGGGGGAAATTTTTTTGGATTAAATATATAGTTTAATATACAAATTTTGGGTGGGAATAATACTTGCCTCCGTGTCTTTATAAATCATGACTTTACGTCATAAGTTATTAGTAAAATCTTGCAATTTATAAAGACACGAAGGCTCATATTATGCTAGTTCAAAGCCGGTCAATCACAGCAGAAGCAAAATGATCCGGAGCCCTAAAATAAAACTCCTTGAATGTTGATTCATGTGACCAGTCAGCCGCTTTCAGCAGATCTTCCAAGCGACAACCAAGTGAGAATGCTTTTGATGCCATGGCCCCACGTGTGGAATGGGGAGAAAAAAATCGTCGTATCAATTCCGGCCTCCGTCAGCACCCATTTGATCCATCTAGCGAGGGATGGAGTAGAAATGGGATAGTGGGGTTTATGAAGGGCTAAAAATAAAGGCAGAGTCCGTATCTCGTATTCTTTTAAGCAACGGACCAGACACAACTTAGGGTTGTGTGGAAATGCAGGATAAGAGACTGATGTAATAGACGTCTTAGTGCGACGAGAAATATCAAATGATACGTCCTCCGGAGTAAAGGAGCGTGCTGAGATATCTAGTGCTCTTACGTCTGATACTCGTTTACATGAAATGAGGCAGCATAACATAGCCAATTTCGCAGAGAGTTGTTGAAGGGATAATTCACAATTGTCTGGCCATGACTGAAATAGTATGAAAACCACATAAACGTCCCAAAGATTAGAATAGCGCGGCAGAGGTGGCCTGTTCAATGAAATTCCTTTGAGAAGCCTGCAGACCAATGCATGTCTGCCCGCTGGGACACCCTCGAACCCTAAATGTCCGGCGGAAATAGCCTACTACTAGACATTAATGGTGCCGTAAGCCCGACCATCTTCAAATAACGAAGTGAGAAATTGTAAAACGAGATTTATAGAAGCAGTAGCGGGATCTGCGTGGTGTTCCATGCACCAATTAGCCCATGAAACCCAGGCATGGTGATAAGCCCTTCACGTCCCTGGTGCCCACGCTCCCTCCAGGAGTGAAAGAGTTGTTCGTGAAACTTCAGCGACAAACCATGGACCCCTGATATCAGCCAGGCTAGGAGGCGAAACTGACCTGTCTCTAACAACGGGTGTGGAGACCCACGGAGATCGGTGATTAAGTCTCGCCAGGGTGGAAGGAGGCGAGTATAGACTTGTCTTGATTTATCAAGAAACCCAACCGCTGGAGGAGATCCGTGGTCCAAGTCAGATGAGTGAGCAGTGTGGCACAATCCTGAGACATGATTAGCAAGTCGTCTAAATATATTATGAGACAAACTCCTTTCCTTCTGAGAAAACCCATGACTGGTTTCAGCAGCTTGGTGAAGCACCAAGGGGCGGATGAGAGACCGAAGGGGAGATAAGCGAACTGCCAAGTCGTGTGATACCACCTGAACCGAAGATACGACTGATGATCCGGGGTAACCGGGACTGTCAGGTACGCATCTTGGAGATCCAGTTTCACCATCCAGTCTCCTAGAAGAAGTAAATCTCTCAAGCAGTGAATGCCTTCCATCTTGAAATTTTGGTATATCACGAAGGCATTCAGAGGTCGCAGATTGATCACCGTGCGAATGCCGCCGCCTTTCTTGGGGACCAAAAATAGGTTGCTTAGGAAACCCTGGGAGTTTGGAGGAACCGCCATGATGACCTCTTGAAAAACCAATTCCCTGTCCCCTTGTGAGAAATGAATGACGTGAGGGGAACAAACCTGATAAGGGGGGAACAAAAAATCTATATGGTACTATGCTACCGTCTGTAAGACCCAAGGGTCTGTCGTAATGTCTGCCCACGCTTGTTGGAAGAAGCGGAGTCTGCCACCTACTTTTGCAGCAGAAGAAAGGTGAGTTAGTTTGGTCTTTACCGTAAGGTCGCCGAGATTGATAAGATCTCGGGCGCCATGATTCTGCCATGGCCTACTCCTCTAAGGGAAGAATGCCACGGGTGTAGACCTGTGGTCTTGGAAGGATGTCCTGGAAGTTGCAGGGCCTCAGAATCCATGAAACGATCCCCTGGAACCACTGCCATAATGATATGGTGTCAGGGTCATCTGACTCCTCTAAAGCCTCCTCTAACATCGAGTCAGACTGCGATGAATCATTTTCGGCTTTAGCCGATTTCCATGATCGTACCATTTTAGCCCGGTACACAGCTCTTTTCCGTGGTAAAACAATGGCATCTTTGGCAGGCGTAGCCTTGCCATATTATTAATTACTTTGGAGGCATGAAGCATAGTATGGTGCGTCTTGCAGGACGCTTTTTTGCCCGTGGCAGCTGGTAACGCCCGTTTCCCTTTAAGGGTGGGGGATACCAGGGCCGTACTAGAATGTGAGGCTAGGGCTGTGGAGATTGAGCAATACTGGAGGACATAAGCCCCATGGCAGATTGTATTGCTTGATTCGCTGATTTAGACATGGCAGAGTCTAACATAGTGTGAAACTTCTCAGAGTTAAAGTCAGGGGAATTCTCCTCTTCATTGAGGGATATCATATCCTGCTGAGCAGGGTTCAAGGTGTGAGGTGGGGATGCCTCATGGGATAAGTTATCCATAATATCTACTGCAAGTGTTAGGTAAATATATGGCAGTATTATAGGTGAATAGGTAGAAAGTCACCTTAGAGTTGAGGCAAGAAGCAGGACTGGAGTGAAAAAACGCCAGAAAAACGGAGCTGCAGCAGTGAACTGTGATCAGCAAGTACCCAGGTCCGTTTAACGCTAGTCAATAGCATGTGATGCCGGGTCAATAGCATGGGATAAAAAGCGAATCCTCATGTGAGAGGAAAGATCCCCACCTATAAAATGACCGCCGCTATGCGAAACGGGTCAAATGAGTGAAAAACGGACTACAGTAAAATGGCCGCCGCGATGCGCAATGTGCATGCGCGAGGCTATGTAACAGACGGGCTACAATAAAATGGGCGCCGCAATGCGTTATGCGCATGTGCGGTGGTCCAGAAGCCCGGGAATGCGGAGAAGGGGTAACAAAACGCGATAAACACGGATAAAAACGGATAAAGAAGGGGGAAAACGCAATGAAAAACAGGTATAGATAAAGGAGAGGAGGGGAACACAACCGAACCCCTGATAGTAAGATTAAATATAAATGCAATAAAAAACGTTATAAAAAAAAAACACGTTACATAAATGATTAAACCACATAATTATGTAAGCAATCATAATAAAATACAGTAAAAATAGAATGACTAATATATCAATAACATTAGATAAAACAAATCAGAGTAATAAATGGTGTACTTAGCTGAGGGAGCATCAAAGAAAGAGGATGTATTTCCTGCTACACTGGACTTTATACAGGAGGGGAGGGATGTTATATATTTGATATGTTCTCATTGGTTAAATTTTCTTATGCATTCTCTTTGCTGCTGAGGGTAAATAAAGAAAGAGATAAGCTTAATATGAGCCTCCGTGTCTTTATAAATCCAAATTTTAGCCATAGTCTCCATAGTTTCTTCTTCTTGGTGTTCATAGAATAGACATAAACATGCAGTCCAGAGTTTCTATTAATATCATGGCTATATTAACATAATTTTATGAATAAGCTAGCTTTTTAGAAAAAAAAATGTAGTGTAATGTGTTATGTGTGTTTGTGAGCCACAAATAAATACAATTCTAATTGTATAAATAACAATTTTAGAAAAATGTTTTACTGGATTTTACTGTGGTCCCATGACACATACTTTGTCTGTTTGATCCGGCCTGCATTTTTCCTTGTTTACTTAAACATAAATAGATTCAAGAGCTGAAATGCCTAGTTGACATGTTAACTTTAAAAAATATATATGATTTACCCTGCTTACATTAATTGTGGGTGATTAGCAGAACCTTTGTTTGCAGAACAGCTAGTTATTTATGGAGTGCATTTTTTTTTTTTGTTAATGTAAGAGAATTATTCTCATTTCAATATTCTGCCATTTACAAAACTAAGAGTAGACATTCTAAAATGTTTTGTAGTCTAATTTTTTCAATAATATTTAAAAGAGAATTTTGAAAGCTGGAATAATAATATGTAATGTTCAGGCTATAAACATCAGTTTATAGTTGACCAAACATAGATAGTAACACAACATAGCTGTATATAGGTGCCAGAGATTTTAGTGGCTTTCATTAGTATTTAGTTACCCAAGCATTGGCAGTGCTATCAGTATATAGTAAGCTTTAGCAAGCTTGAAAAAAACCCACCAGGGTTGAAACGTCGCCTATGTTTTGAATAAAACTCTCCACTGCAATTGACTGAGTGCTGGATCATTTATTTGATTTTTATAAATTATGGTACAGCAATCATCCATAATTGTATAGCTACCAAAACATTGATGTTGATAGTATATAGGGTCCACCAGGTTACGGTTATGGACACATAAATGGTACAGAGCAATTAGACAAATATATATGGCAGTATAGAATAGTTTATATCATTATATAGGTAGTCCAATACTAAAGTTCATACAGCATAGTTTTGATTACTGTATTGTTAACCATACACATGTGGTGGTACAGCATAGCTCCCATCATGAAATATTTATCCAGTCAAGAAGAGTGTTATAGTGTTGTACTGATCTTATCAGTATACACTTAACCAGATATAGAGGGTGGTATGGCAGCATCCTGATCACTATAGAATTAGTCAACATAGCTCACATCAAGATGGCACTTTTTTTTTCTAATTTTTATTCAGCAAAAGTATCAAAAAAACAAAAGATTGTGCATTTTCACTAGTTTTCATAAATCTAAATAAACAAAGGAATTTCCTGAAATCCTAGTAGTGCAGAGTGGCCGCGTTTTATCCAATGTATTTCATAGCTTCATTTGCATAGTCGGCTACTAAAGAGGCTGAATAAAAACAAAATAATATAACCCAAAGCTATTGTGTTATTCCTTGCAATACTACAAAGAATACCAATTAGTAAAACTATAGGTGCTATACTAAAATAGTGATTCTTCCCTATTGATCTTCTAGGTTGTAACCATAAAGCTGCATTATGTTGTTAAATGACACTTTCCCACTGCTCCCTAAAAGTGGAGTGTTTATATAGCTTCATACCACACAAATGGGGACTGGATGCAGTAAAATACTTTCTCATCAAACGGGGTCCTATACACAATTACCACACATAATCTAGTAATGGAACTGCTGTCTTTCATCTTGACTCATATTATGTGCCCCTTCATACGCCAACCTTTTTCTAGGTTGATGGGAAGAGCCATCCATTTTGTCTGACACATCATGACATCTGACTGATAAATTCTGTCACCGGCTTCACTATGTAGATGATGTATTGGTTATTTGGACAGGGACTAAGGATGATTTTTTTTTTACTTCTCTGAGAAGCGGAATACAAACAAGGACCAACATATTTTTTTTCGATCTCATGATTAAAATCAAAGATGACCGTACTGTGCAACAGTAATATATAGGAAACCCACTTCAACAAACAGCTTGCACCAATGGAAGATATACCATCTGGAACCTCTGAAACAAAGACTTAATTTTTCTGACGTTTTGGACTTTAAAGTTAAAGCTGAAGACCTATGTCTAAGATTCAAAGAACAGGGATATTCCAACAAATTCCTCAAATGGCGTAACAGCATTTATCTATGACAGACCGTTTGCAACCTAAAAAAACCTGCTGAAACTATCAAACAGATTCTCAGGCATGGGCACTTTTGATACCAGATGGCCCAAACCAAAGGATTGTTTGCTGTGGTTTTTGGCTATCCCACATACGGATAACCATCTACATTCAGTGATTTCTAAACACAATGAAAAGAGGACCAAGTCTATGAGACATGCTAGTTCAAAGACACCTCAACACCCAACATAACAAAAATACATGGCTCAGCTCATCAACAATTGCTTCATAATGTTGTGGTTCATAATGCTTCATTAGAGTTTCTTTGGATATCTAGTCTGCAAGATTGACACCAATATGGATAATTATAGCTTTCAAACAGTTCAATCAGTTTACAAGCTTAGAAAAAGTTTATCAGATCAATATATCTAAACTGAATCCTTAAGGTATAATATGTTATAACTTATACGCGGCTGAGGAACACTCTCTTACTGTTTCCATTTAATAATAACCATTGTTGCCCACAGTCATGTGCATCTTTAGAGTGAGAATAGTGAACAAAGTGCTTTGGAGGTGTGTCATATTATCATACTCCCATTGGATAAACTGGTTTCACAGATAACCAACCCCTCAGGAGGGTGCAAGTATTTAAGATCTCCTCCTCATACACCCGCTCAGCCTAAGCGCTTGACAAAGCCGCACATTCTACACAGAGCAACGGAAACACGCACTGGGGTCCTGAGCTCCAGACACCAGAAAACCTTGGGGCTTATTCACTAGGCTGAGATATATGCCTTGAGCCTTGGGAATCAATTTACATGAAATGACAGCCTACTCTCACTAAAGTGGCTCCCTTTGATAGCTTAAGCCTGTTCTGGGCAAGACTGCTTTTTCTCTATCTATGCTCTCTTCCCAGTAATGGCTAAGGAATACAGGATTGTCATGAGTCAACCCATGTGCAGGCTCATCCAGGCTGTATCCAGTAATTTCTGTATTCTTTTTGCTTTGCTCATTCCTGTATTTTCTTTATATTCATGTATCTTCCTGTTCCTTGCTTCTGTTTTAATGTGCTCCACCAGTTTCTTCTGTTTGCTTCATTCCTCAGCTGCAGCTATGCTTTTGTGTCTGTGTATTTTTAGTTATTATATTTAATTAACATTTTATTGTGAAGTTCATATTAGGGACTTGCCATATTGTGATGTAACTTGACACTGGTTGGCAAGCTTACATCTTATGGCCATCAGGTGAACTAAACCCTCCCTTTTTATCATTTCAGAATTTTAGGCTAGTTCAGGTATTCATGTCTGTGTTTTTATTTTATTTTATGTTGCTTTAACCCTGTCTTTTGTTTGTTCTCTGCCTGTTTATGTCTTCAAGTTTTGTTGCAATGCCCTTTGTCTGTGCCCAGTCTGTCTCTGCTCTATATGTCTTTAGCTTTGTGTCCTGTTTGTTTGGTTTCTGCTTTTCCCTGCTTATGTTTGCTTCTGTTCTGCTCGACTCCTTGGCCCTGCAGTCTTTATATTCAGTTCTGTTTTGCCTTAGTTTGCCCTTTGCAATTTTGCTCTGCTTAGTCTACCTGTCACAGCCTGCAACATCCTGCTTTTCTGTCGAAGTTGTTCCATAGCTGTCTAGGATATCTGCAGGGTTTCTCCAGTTTCTGCATTGATAAACTGTATACTTTAATGTGGCACAAACCTGGGACCTCAAGATTCCAGTGGAGTGCAGTGACCCTGCACTTGGACCTGTGTCTATGGACCACCGTAACTTATAGAAACATAGAATGTGTCGGCAGATAAGAACCATTCGGTCCATCTAGTCTGCCCAATTATGAACTCAGGCGCTCTCTGTCTAGTGCCACCTGGACCCCACTCATGACAGGGACATGCATTTGTAGAAATCATATAAGTAACAAGTTCTATCTCGGCTTTAGCAGTGGCTTGTTTGTGAATATATTGTATTGCCTTTGCTACAGAGTATGTCTCATGTAATCAGCTACATGTGTTGTTCTGGAGTCACATGGATCATTTGTTTCCATTTTAATAAAATGAACAAACATGCAAAAGGAGTTCAGGGACAGCAAAGGCAGCACAGAACACAAAACATTCTAGCAGCTGTGAGGTTCTCTGCAATGCCATGCATTCCAGCACAGAAAGCGACAGCACATTGAAAAAGGGATGCGAAAAGACAGCTTTAATTTAGTATACAGATATAAAGTGGGTATAAACGGTGAGCAGACAGAGAACATACGTCTTACACGTTTTGTGCCTTAATGGCACATAATCATATGCTTTATCATAGGCCTATGATTAAGTGCCATTAAGGCATGAAATGCATAAGGCGTTAAAGCTGACTTTTCACAAGACTTCATCTGCATTTGAAGTTCTCTCCACATTCCTTCTCATTATCCATTTTAATAAATATGTTTGTATCAAGGCTATATCCTAATTGTCATTGATGACTACATGTTTCTCTTAAAAGAAAATCTTTATTTTGAATACAGCCATTGGAAGATTATAAACGCCAGCAATATCTTTTTTTCTGCATATACTGGGTTGTCATACACAGTTCACTTTTTTTTCAATTTTTCATACTTCTTACTCTCTATTTATAGAGTTTATTAGTATATGTTTTTTTCTTTCTGAAATGGTAAATTGTAACTTTTAGTTTATTTCAACGTTGTTGTATATTTAAACAATACAAAACCAGATATCGTACAAAAAAACTTTGATGTTGTCAAAAGTCATATGTATTATGCATACCTGTTTTTCCTGGACTACTACCCAGGGCTAGCGCTACCGTAAGGCAGCACAGGCGGCTGCCTTAGAGCGCCACAAGGGGGGGGCGGGAAATCGCCCAAGCCCCTAGGCCCGCCATCAGTTTTTAAAAAAAAAAAATGCGACCAGAGTTACTCTGGTCACATTTTTTTTTTTTTTTTAACAAACTCTATTGAAGCCGTGCTGCTGGAGGGGAGCACACAACGCTTCCCTCACAGCTGCGGACCTGCAGTGCAGCAAGGAGGTAAGTACTGGGGAAGGGGGGAGGAGGGTGGCAAAATCCTGGCATATTGAGGGGCAAAATCCTGGCATATTGGAGGAGCAAAATCCTGGCATATTGAGGGGCAAAATCCTGGCATATTGAGGGGCAAAATACTGGCATATTGGAGGAGCAAAATCCTGGCATATTGAGTGGCATATTGGAGGGGCAAAATCCTGGCATATTGAGTGGCAAAATCCTGGCATATTAAATGGTATATTGAGGGGAAATATCTGGCAAAATCCTGGCATATTGAGGGGAAAAATCCTGGCATATCAAATGGCATATTGGAGAGGGAAAATCCTGGCATATTGAGTGTAAAAATCCTGGCATATTAAATGGTATATTGGAGGGGCAAAATCATGGCATATTAAATGGCATATTGGAGGAGCAAAATCCTGGCATATTGAGGGGCAAAATCCTGGCATATTAAATGGCATATTGGAGGGACAAAATCCTGGCATATTAAATGGCATATTGAAGGGCAAAATATTGGCATATTAAATGACACAAGAATGGCATATTGAGGGGCAAAATACTGGCATATTGAGTGGATAAATACTGGCATATTGAGTGGAAAAATAGTGTGTCTCAGGTTATGTGTGTCACTGTGTGTGTGTGTGTAAATACTGGCATCTTGAGGGGAAAATACTGACATATTGAGGGGCAAAATATTGGCATATTAAATGGCATATTGAGGGGAAATACTGGCATATTGAGGGGCAAAATATTGGCATATTAAATGGCATATTGAGGGGAAAATACTGGCATATTGAGGGGAAAATACTGGCATATTGAGGGGCACAATTTTGGCACATTAAATGGCATATTGAGGGGAAATACTGGCATATTGAGGGGCAAAATATTGGCATATTAAATGGCATATTGAGGGGCAAAATATTGGCATATTAAATGGCACAAGAATGGCATATTGAGGGGCAAAATACTGGCATATTGAGTGGCTAAATACTGGCATATTGAGTGGCAAAATAGTGTGTCACAGGTTATGTGTGTCACTGTGTGTGTAAGTGGTAAGGGTGTTAAGTGTGTCACTCTCTGTGTAAGGGTGTGTGTGTAAGTGTGTCACTGTGTCTGTGTAAGGGTGTGTGTGTGTAAGTGTGTCACTGTGTCAGTGTAAGGGTGTGTGTGTAAGTGTGTCACTGTGTAAGGGTGTAAGTGTGTCACTGTGTCTGTGTAAGGGTGTGTGTGTAAGTGTGTGTGTGTGTAAGTGTGTCACTGTGTCTGTGTAAGGGTGTGTGTGTGTGTAAGTGTGTCACTGTGTCTGTGTAAGGGTGTGTGTGTGTGTGTGTGTGTAAGTGTGTCACTGTGTCTGTCTAAGGGTGTGTGTACTGGTAAGTGTGTCTCTGTGTGTGACTGCAAGGGTGTATTTTTGTTTAAGGGTTTCAGTGTGTGTTAGGGTGTCAATGTGTGACAAATTTAGAGCATGCAAGTTGAATATTTAGATGTATTTATTTCCCACACTATACATTATACTTTTATATATATAAAATGTATGGAGGGTTGGTGGTGTGGGAGGCATGGTGGGTCAAAGGAAGGGGGCACCAAAATGCACCTTCGCCTATGTAGACGAAAATCCTTGCACCGGCCCTGCTTCTACCGTACACTTATTTGAAAGGCATATAAAATATATTGTAAGCTTTCCATTTTGAATTATATAAATTCACACCTCTATTTTTAGCGCAGCACCTATGCCTTACTAAACTGCACTAAATGTGTGGAGTCTTTCCTCTAAAAATGTATGCACCTGGTGTTAGCATATTCCAATGAGAAACTTCACTAAGCATAATTAGACTGTGCTGTTGTGTATGTCCACAAGATTTATTGAGAATAAAAGCACCCTTTGGACTTTGTGCTAGTTCTCTCCACATCCAGTTTTTATGCTGTTTATACCAAATGTAGATAGACTGGCTTCAATGATCAAAAAACAAAATTTCATTTACTGCCCCTTTAATTTAATTTATATTGATGGTACCCAAGAACGTATGCAGTATATTTCTGGTCACTAGATATACCTCTTCAACAGTTGCAAACAAATGTAAAAAAGTGGCTGTGGAATCCTCTACCCATTAACAAATTATAGCTTGAAAAAAAAAGAAATGCGTGCAAAAATAAAGTGCATGCTGTGTCCAACCAGTAGATACTTTTAGTTTTGTTTTGTCCCTTGCTGTGTTATCTCAACAGAAGTTTTATTTTGGCATCACAATAAATGCAAACACATCAAAATGTCCAACATTTGAACAGAATGTCCTCATTCTAATATATAATTTTATTGTATTGCTTTGTGACATCTCTCTTGAAAACTTACTTACTCAAAGTTAACAATAGGCCCTAGCCATCCACACACAGTACGACATCCTGGCAATAGTACTAGAGGCATCTATAATATTTGGCAGAGGTGCAGCTAGGGCAAAGTTTCAGTCTGAGCAGTAAAACTAGTTTTGCTCTAATGATTAAGCACTGTGTGATTTATTTCAGTGGACATTTTAATTCCATTTTCAAACAGTTGGAAAAAAAACTGCACAGGTGTTGGGTTTTATACGTAGCAGCTTTTATTATGACAGAAAAATAAGCAAAACCATATCTGCACTGATTATAATCTAATATGTTTGCAAAATAACAAAGGAAAACAGGTGCATGTATACAAAAAAACAAATAATAATGTGTAGTGTTTTTTTTTTTAAAATATAAACTTTTTCTTTTTTCATTTATTGGTTATTCTTTTAAAATATTCAGGACATTTTTAATAAGTTTGAAACTAAGTTGCATACACAGAGTTTATTCTACATTTTTACTATTATTTCTAAAGAACTAATATATTCCACAACACCATATTAATATGTTTATTGTTTTGGAAATTATTAATAGAGTTACATGTGTGAGCTTGGTTTACGTCTATAAATATTTTTGTTCACTATATTCTACAGTTTTGTTTATGCTATGTATGTATATGAAATAAAATATATGTTGCAAGGGATGCATGCAGGAACACCCAGCACTGTATTTAGTGTGAGGCAGACAAGTCAAGTGCCTAGGGTGGCCTTTACCTTGTCTGCCTGGGAGTGGCAGCAAAAAATGCTGCCGCTTTAAAAAAATTGCTTGCTGGCAGAGACGATGGCAGCATGGTGTCTGTGTGCTGCCCAGGCCGCATGCCTGAACATGTGACCTGTCAGTACTCACCAGTAAAACCGTGTGAGTAACACCAGACACCAGGGAACAGTGCTGCCTGAGGTAAGTCCTGGGGCATATAATGGGATGATGGGGCATATATCAGGGCATGTAATGGGGCATGTAATTGAGTAATGGGGCATGTAATGGGGAAATTGGGCATTTAATGTGTGTGCAATGTGGGTGATGGTGCATGTCCTGGAGTGTTGGGGCATGTAATGGGTGTGCAATGTAGTTGATGGGGCATGTTCTGGGTTGATGGGGCATGTAATTGGTGTGTAATGGGAGTTATGGGGCATGTCCTGCGGTGATGGGGCATGTAATGGGTGCACAATATGGGTGATGGGGCCTGTCCTGGGGTGATGGGCCATGTAATGAGTGTGCAATGTCTGTGATGGGGCATTTTCTGGTTCTGCAATGTGGGTGGATGGGGTGCTCGTATTTAGTCTGCCTAGGGCATCACAAAAACAAGATAAACCACTGGGAACACCATTTAAAGTTTGTGGTTCCTTTCCCATAACCATTACCTGTGATTAAATCTGATCCTACAATTTACTAGCATCAAAGTGTATCATTAACTACATAATACCAATTCCCAAGTTTTAAATGTGGTTGTTTTATGTCATCGAAAACCTAGTTTAAAAGCAATATTTGTAAATTGCTTTTATAGGACTTTCTTCCATATAGTTATGCAAGGATGATAGAACATATTATTAGTGGTTACATAATGCAAAGAGCAGAATGCAAACTACTATGAATTATTATGATAACACATTTGCACAGGTTTGTGTTAACCTCAGTTATTAGCATTTTCCAGGAAATAGCTTTGTCTTATTTTGAATAATAGTTGTGAAATGTATTAAATAGCCTATATTTTATTGTTTCTAAGTCTTCTTTGCTGAAATGGAAAATGGAATAAATTAGGAAAATCGCTGCTTTTGAACAGATAATTATATTTAAACAAATTGTGCAAAATAACATTTCAGTCTGTACAGTTTTTATCTCTTGTTTTTCTGTAAAATATGGAATTTTTTAGCATTGAATCTAAGTAATGTGCCACTTAGAGTGTATATTATGCCTTCATAATGATAATTATACATTGCCATAAGACTTTATAAGTAAGTCGAAAATAGAATATCGGCTTCCACTTGGTGCAAATAGGCTTGAGTACCACATAGACAGGCACAATATTAACAACTGTCTTAGTCTACTGTAACATTTACCACACATGTGGTGGTTACAGTTTATTCTTATTATAACTTTCATTGCATGCATTTATAAAACACTATTAACTAAACTCCTAATTCCTAAAACAAAATTGACATGTGTCAAACTAATCTAATTTTTGCTTTGAAGAATAAGATAAAAATGAATAACTTCCGAAACATTACAGTGTTACAAAGTACATATACATTTTCATTATTGCGTATAGATGTCCTTTCTGGTTACAAAAATAAAAACAACACCAATATACTGAAATTAGTGACTACAAATGTCAACGACACTTTATTGTCTAGAGCTTGACTGTTTCCCTCCAGCTATTGTTCAACTACAATTCCTATGAAGCCAAAGCATTCGTTTTGCTCCCACAACACCATGTGGTCTCCCTTATGAGAGTAGATGACGGGCCGCATATTGCCCAGCTAAAGTTTAAAGCCATCTGCTAAATAGTGACAGTGGATTTGTCAATGTAGGATCAATCGTGGCTGTATTTTAATACAGGGCAAAAAAGACCCAGACATGGTACAGCGATCCACAGCAGCTGCCCTTTGATCCCTTTGTGTTTGACCTTCTTCTTCCCCTTGTTCTATTCTATACTTCACAGTTGGTGATTTGGAAACAGTCACAATCTCTCTGGAAATTGAATCCTTGGAGCCAGTCAGAGAAGAGCGACAATCTTCCCTTTCCATTGGCCAATCATAGAAAAGATTGCTACCTTCTCAGGGTTTGACTGTGCTGCAGTCAGCAGAGGAAGAAAGCTTTACTCTTGTGTCTGCAAACTGCTTCTCTGCTGCAGGGTGTTTAACCCCTTAACGCATGTGAATGTATATATACGTCCTGAAAAGCATGGTCCTTTAGGACCATGAGGACGTATATATAGAACGTTCGGTTAATAGAATAGCAATAGGATTACATGTATTCCATAAGCCGAAAGTCTATAAACCGAACGTTCGGTTTATAGACTTTCGGCTTATAGAAAACATGTAATACTATTGCCTTTCTATGAACCGAACGAGAGTCCCATTCATAGGAATTTCTTATGAATGGGGCTCTCGTTCGGTTTATAGAAAGCCAATAGTATTACACGTATTCTATAAAACGAACGAATAAAACGAAACAAAAATAATGAACGAATTTCGTCTGAAACGAATGCAGTAATGAACGAAATTTGTTTTACACTAAATAAATAACATTTTCGTCCGAATGGACGAAAACGAAACGAAAATTTTAGTTTTGCACATGTCTACATTTTACTTCTACATTATTGTATCATTCCCTATTATTTTTATCCTTAAGTCTTCTATTCTGTATCCCTAAAAAAGTCAATAAAAACTTATTTAGAAACAATACAAATCTGTTCCTTAACAGGTCTTAAAATTATGTAAATGCAACCTCAGATGAACAACAACACATGACATATTACATTATGTCATGATTTATGTAACAAAAATAAAGCCATGTGTGAAAAATAAAGTGCACTCTTAATACTTCCATTAATTAAGACGCTAAGTAGCAGACAGATGCTGTTGTGCTAATCAAATACCCTTTATTAATTGATCATGAGCAAGTGTGACAATCTCTATAAAATATACTGTTTTAACAGTTTGCTGGTCTGAAGCATCGAAGCATTGTGTTAACACAATGCCAAGGCGAACATACATCGTCAATGATGTTATATATGTAATTGTTGCTGCCCATCAAATTGGCAAGTGTTATGAGGCCATTTCCAAACAATTTATAGTCCATCATTCTACAATGGAAAGATTATTCTAAGGTGGACAACTTTCAAGACAGTTGACAATCTTCCCAAGAGTGGTCATACAAGCAAATTCACCCCAAGGTCAGACATTGCAATGCTCAGAGAAATTGCAAAAAAGAGTTACATCTTACACTCTATCTGCTTGTAAAAGGGTACAGTTGCCATAGGCGATCTTGACACAGTTCTATCCATAGTAACACATCCTTTAGTCTCCTTTTCAATATGCTATACAGTGTTTTCTCTTTTCCCACCATAACCTCTATGCCTCACTTTCTCTGTAAGCTGGTTTAATTTTTCCTGTAATGGAGACTTTGTCCTCTACAATGACCTTAATTACATTCATAACATTATGTTAGAGCCATCAATACGTTAATGACTCTCTTGGAATGGGGCAGAACTATCTGGGTTAATTTTCATTCTGCTGTCTCTCAGAGACCATTCTCTGTAACTCCTCCTCCTTAATTACAAGCCAAATGATCAGTGTTTCACTGGATACATAATTGATAGAAGCCAGGCGTGTTGGAATCTGTATACCCAACATTTTATATATTTGGCAGTTCTATTTATTAATTAATATCCTCAAAATATTAATTGCAACCCCAGATTAGTCAAAATTTATGTTCAATTCATTAGAGATTTGCAAAATTGACCTTTTTTTTATAATGATTTTAATATTTTCACTATCCTGTTAATATTGCTAACATTTTTACAGGGTTTCTCTACTCTGAAATTATTTTTCTGTCAAATGATTATTGTATATTTTATCAATTTTTCAAATAACCTGCTATTTCTGGCTGTGTAAATTCTCCTGAGACAGTCTAAATTGTTTTAAAATAATTCATATTTTATTAATATGAGGCTTCTTAAAAAAAATGTAATTTTTTCCTCTCCATGGTTTCCAATTGAAAACAGCACCCTGACGAGGCTGTCAGTTGTCTTCACTACCATATGTACTTATGCTAGAACCATTAACACAGAATATAAGAAATCATACACAAATGAAAGGTTGTAAATATGGCGCAGGTGTATCGAAAATAAGTCTCTATACTGAAGTCATAGTTATAACACTGACCAATCCTGTTGCTTCCATGAAATATCTAATGGAAGAAATACAAATGTACAGGAAAATTTCAAATTATAAACTCAATATCAATAAAAGCTGTGCGTTGATTTCTGGCATAGATCCACTGATAGAACAGACGCTTAAACAAAAATATGAATTCAACTCGACAGAAAAATAAATAACTTACCTAGGGATAAAGAAATCAGCTCAACTGGAAAACCTTCTAGAAATGAATTATAAAAGTCTATCAGTACAAACAATAAATAGCTGTAACACTTGGAATAATTTGGAAATTTAATGGTGGAGCAGCGTGAATACTATAAGATATTATATTCTCCGCAAATGAACTTATTTGATTAATACAACTGGCATTCCCAAAAACATGGTTAAAAACAATTAACTGTTTTTTTAGTTATTGTAAATTGTATCCAATAAAATTCCAGGAATTAGTAACAAAATATTAAAGGAAAATACAAAATTGGGAGGTATTGGATGCACAGAAATAAATAAGTACCAGGATGCAGTAATTTTATCTCATTTAATTAAATGTCATAAAAACTCTTCCACAAACGATACATGGTATAAAATGGAGGCCTCTATGTTTGGAATGAGTGACTTGAGTCATATCTTATTGATTAGACAAAGAAAAATCAAAAAAGATGCTGGTGATGTGGAGTAGACAAAGGAACATATGATCACATATGGTGGAATTGTTGTCAAATAAAACCATATTGGGACATGATAAGCTCAATATTAGAACTTTTAGACATTAAACACTTGAAAACAGATCTAACCACCTTTTTGTTGCACTTAGATTGGCCAAAAGTAAATAAAGTATAAAAATATTTAATTACACATATTATGATTGCATTGAAGATGACGATAACAAGATTATGGAAAAGTCAAATTTCTCCAACCTGGGAAAATTTTAAAAATCAAATAGAATACCAATTAAATATGGATCTATTCATAGGAGTCTCTGATAAAACAGTGAATAAAGCAACAGAAGATCAATCAAAAGCAATCAAAAATACCTGAGAACTCACGTCAAGTCCTTCCATTAAGTAAATGGAAATCACACAACAAAAATAAGATCTGATCAGTCCCCATTTGATGTTTGATGTTTGATGCATGATGCATGATGCATGTTAGTTCAGTAAATTATGTCTATATGATCTGTCATTATTTTTTTTGTATTATTTTGAAAACGGTTTGATATATGATATGTATGACTTGTGTGGATTTTTTATAATATGAAATAATAAAAATGAACAATATAAAATAAATATGCCACACCCACCAGAAGCTAGCAGACTCTCCTGCTAGCCCCACGTAATAAACATTAGAACCCAGGTTTTTTTTTTTATTTATATACCAATTTTTATGGATGTTTCAGAATTGTTCCTGATTAGGTAGAACATTTACTTAATTTTACATATAATTAATAGTTTTTCAACCTCCAATTCTTTTCTTTCCCCAGACCGGTCTGGTACATTAGTTACTCTGTCTTGGCTCATCGGCTATATGCCAATGTCTGTCTTTCACAAATCTTCTTCTTTGTTCATCTACTATGTTCTTCTCAGCAGGATACATTGACAACTTTTCCAGAAGATGTGTACCTAAGGGAATAGAAAGGTTTAAGCTCCTCTCCTTGAGGGAGGTGCAGTAATTCACCCACCTACACCTCTGTAGTTCTTTGTTGTTGTAGTGCTTCTATCCTTCAAAGCTTTTACCTGCATTCTCCACCAAATGTTGTAGCAGGCATTGGGTTTTTTGACAGACACTAATTCAAATTACACCTTCTCTTCTAAAGCGAAATAACCCAACAAGAAACGGAGACCTTTTGTTGGTTTATCTTTATCTTGTCATTCAGTTACAAGGACAGGTCGTGTGACTCTTAAGCTTTCTTATAATCTCCTAGATCTAGCTAGTTTATGAAGATGAGTAAAAGATTTTTCAAGTAATAGTTCTTTCAATTGTATTATTTTTATAGCAAATGATATGCTCAAAATAATGGTATCTAAAGAAAGCCCTTCTTATTATGAAAACAAAATATGTATTTTGTGTGGTTACTGTAAAAGAGAGGAAAATTGTTCAGCACGGCAACATTTTGTCCAGTTACGAAGGGTTATACATGGTATTCAAGAAAAAACTATTCAAAACTGATGAATTAAGGTCAATTAATATTGTGTGGTTTGGAGATAACGATTAAAATCCACTTCTGTATAAATCTATACACCTTGCAACAGAATATCCTTTATAGGCAATGTTTTTCTTGTCTGGGAACTTTAAATAACCACAGTGTTCTAGGGTAACCTACACTGGACAAACTCCAACTGGCTTTAAATGGTTTTATTCTCTTTAACACCTCAGCAAGTGAAAATAAATATAAAATAAAAAGGGAGACAAGGTTAAACTGCTTCATTTATCTCCCCTAGCATCTATTTATTCATTCTCTGTATGTATTATAGATTCCCTGCATCCTCCCCCCCCCCCTTAATGTTTTATATTGTGTTATAATGTGCTGTATGTTAAGTGCCTGTACGATATGTATTGTCTTTTTATATTTGGAAAATAAAGGAAAAAATGAAAAATGAAAAAAAAAAAAGAAAAGAACAGAAATATAAACAAAAATTAATCCTGACTCTTTCCTAACTATACATATAAAATATATCTCTATAGTTGGGTGGTTTATCCACTTTCCAACAAAACAAAAGTAAATTGCACTAAATAAACCTCTGTTTGTTTATTCCAGCTCCCATGGCTGGAATATAAGATTCTGAGTGAACTGACTCAGGCTGGTCTTACATAGACAGTTAATTAGGCAGGTAATTAGCAACTGGGCTCACCTGTAGAGCCTCCACTATTCATTGCAATACCTAGCCTGGAGCCTCTGTATTTATTTAACCCTTAGAAGAATGAATTTGACAAGAAGAGGTTCAATATATATGCCATCTATAATTGCACCATATTTCTCTCACAACCTATACAATAAATGTTTGCACTATAAAACAATATTATTTTTCTAACCCACTGAAGGCCAAGTACATTAGCTAAACAGCAGAGACTGAATGTTCCAGTATTGCAAAGTAAATACATATGTTTATATAGATAGAAATATATATATCTATATTTCATACAATAGTACCTTCCATAACAGAGAGTCGCGGTGTATAGTGCAATGATACAAACAGCCCTGTTATTCTTTATTATATAAACTATTATAGAAAGAATATTAAACAAAAGTAAAGTGGGAAATAAAATGTAAAACATATTATTGAAGGTAGTTTTAAAATAGATGCATTCACACATGTAGAAACCTCTAGAGGGGGCATGTGGTTTGCTTTTGGAATATCCATTTGTGTGTGATCTTTACTAGTCTTTGGTTGAATTGACCCATTTTGTGCTGGACCATTGCTAACATGCTTGCTCCTATTGATGAATCCATTTCTTCCTAAAATATACCTTTACAACATGGGCATCCAGGAAGTAGAGAAGAGGGCAAGAGGGGGTATCCCCCCTCGGAAATTCAAATAGGCCCACTGGAGCAGCAGCAAGGGAGGAGCAATAGCCTGTTTAGGGTGGGTTAACTAAACATAGAAAAAACACCTGGCAGGCAATGGACTACAGCAAAAAATGTTTTTTATTTAATTCTATGGACTCCCTTGCTGTCAGGGTAGTTGGGTCAGCTCTCTTCCTCTCCCTTTAGCTGGTCTCCTCTTTACTCTGGTTGCTGCTATTTCAGATGCATGGATCTCTACCTGATCAGAGACACAATATAGTTTATTTTAAATATGTATTGCAGCTTGGGTTAGTTAACACTCCAATTGTTGAGACTACATTTCTCATGACTGTCAGCCAGTCTGGCATGTTTAGCACCGTGGGAAAATAAGTACTACTCACTGGAGTACCAAAGGTTATCAATTCTGTCATTATGGATTGGTACTTCAGCTACTATTGAATGCACATTTCATGATTCTCAGCCATCCATTTGAACATCCTGATAAATGTGACAGCACCTCTAGTGCCAAATCTTAGCCACACTGTTTCATAACTACCATATTTTTGTAATACCTCAGAATATTTGCTGTGCATCACAGAGCTACACTACACAACATTAACTATAGTTGACTGCAACTCCCATGATGTTGAGCAACCAACATTACTAGTCTATTATTATGGGAATAATGGCTACATTTGTATGGGGCTGTGTGTGTAGGGCAGGAGGCTACAGTTAGTTTACAGTACAATCACTAATCTTCTTTTCACTACCGTTTGTGTAAAGTAAAACATTTAATAAATAGTGACATAATGGCAAAAACAATTTTTATGGTTTTTTATTTATTTGTTTTCTGGAACACAGTATATTTCACTCCTCTCGCTCTCTGACACAAGATTTGCATTTACTGCATGTGATTAATGTGAATTATTTTCAAAGTGATCACATTAATTAATACAAAAAATAATGATTGATCCTTGTCTGCCTAACTGTTATGGCAT
Source organism: Pelodytes ibericus (assembly GCA_036172795.1). Classification (NCBI taxonomy): domain Eukaryota; kingdom Metazoa; phylum Chordata; class Amphibia; order Anura; family Pelodytidae; genus Pelodytes; species Pelodytes ibericus. The sequence goes on from CM069859.1 coordinate 87,364,112, forward strand.
CCTCCCCCCAAATTTGTGGGAGGATGGCAATGGATTGTGATTAAAGTGAAGCAAGCAAATAGACATGGGCACTCACCAGTCCGAATGAGGTAAAATAAGTCGATTTATTGATGAAAAAAAATTCATGTAGATAAATTCCAATGTGACAAACAGGATAAATATAGTGGCATCGGTAGTGGGGAAGCAGGAAAACCGCTTTACGCGTTTCGTGCCAGTAGGTGCCTACTGGCACGAAACGCGTAAAGCGGTTTTCCTGCTTCCCCACTACCGATTTTTGCCCTCCTATATAGCATTCTCTTGTGAAGCTTCCAAGAATGTCAAAAATAGCACAAATTGTGGCAAAGATGCTGCGATTGTTCTATTTTAAAGGCACTGTATTGCATTACATTGGGAGCCCGTACTTATACAGGCATCGTTGTGAAGGGGTTAAATAAAAATTACATCACCAAAGATTGTTGTTTCTTTGGACAAATATATTCCCATATCTAAGTAGTGACACAAAATGGTGGTGACACTGCATGTGGCCCTTTGCCATGAAAAATACCATAACAATGTTGAAAATAAATCTATCCATGTTTACCTGGGCTTAATTTCCAGTCTATTATTATTATAGTAACCAAAGATAGGCTAAAATAAATGTTGCATGTAGTTGGATGCTTACGCTAAACATGCTTCTCCTCTCTTAGTGATCACCTGAAGTCACCCCTATATTAAACAAATATCTATTGTTATTTACTATTTGACTGTTAATTCACAGCTTACATACAAGCTCAAAACAGAATGCATTGACAACTTTGGAACATGCCACAAATTTTCTTATTTGTGCCATTACAAAGACTCTCTGGGTATGGCTGATATCCATTTAGGATCAGCGAGCAAGTGTTCTGCATCTGGCAACACCCTTTATTTTGTGTCAAACCAGGCCAAATCATCACAGATTCCAACCCGACAATCTTAGATTTACATTAAATTTGGTAAGATATTAGAGTACATGAAGTATCATACACAAACAGAATGCTAGCACTCAGCGATGCACAATATTCACATAGCAAGGCTGCAATGTGATAAAAAATACAACATTTTTACTTATAAGCGCAACAAAAAAAAAAATCATAACTATGCTTCTAATTGAGGTAAAACCTTAATTTTGAGCTTCTCTTGAAGCAAAGGAAACATTTTAGTTTTACATGAAATATTGAATTCTTTCATTTCAAGATCACATGATGTGATCTTTGACCATGCATATCTAAAAAAAAGTGTATCATTAAAATTTTGGGGATATGTTAGTCAGTTAAGTGCAATCTCTCTTTGATATAAGTTTCATTTTGGAATAGCTTTGGGAACAGGAGTAAAAAAAAAATCATGAAATTAGCATCACATCCAATGAAATACCTTACCACTATATACACCATTGCAAGTTAGTGCCTTCTACTCTGCAGCTGCTCTTCTTAACTTTGAGTGTCCGCAGCAGTTAATGTGTAATAAAGAAGTGAAAAATGTATGCACATTCACTGAAATCACATTCAAATAAATCAATACTCTCCTAGTCAAACACTACCTTCTTCCAAGTGCCAGTGGAACCTCTTCACAATTCCACCAGGCCACACATGAAACAATGACTTTGGAAGAAATAAAATGTAGGAATTGTATTTAATTTAATATGTAATTTAGCCCCTGGCACAAGAGAGGGTAAAAAGAGGCGATTATTTTTTTATTTAAATAAGCTATACCCTGAAGCCCGAGGAAGTATTTAATTTTATTTATTTGGAGCCACGGGCATAGCGCCAGCCGTGGCCTCAGTAGGCCTATAATTATTTTTTTTTAATGTGACTGCAGGCACCTCGCTCACCTGCAGTCACTTGGGGACACTTTTTTAATTCAATGGTGCCAGGAGAAGCTTGCTGGCCCCAGGGAGAGAGCTCCTGTGGCTCCCCCAATATTTTTTTTATAGATTAACACTGTCTCAATGCTGTAGGGAGAACCGTTTATGTTACCTACAGCAGGCAAAGGGTTAAAATGTGCACATAGTGGCTGGATTAAAGAGCCACTCCACATTAACGCATGCTTTTTTGTAGCTTTTTTTTTTAAGCTGGTGGGGGGAGCCAGTGCTATCAGAAATGTTGCCTCCTGGGAAGTATAGCCTTTTCTATACCTTGAAATTTGCATTAGGATGTAATGGGAGTATCTAGTGGCTTATCACAAGTTATTGAGGAAATATGTTGCCTTCTTTTTGCTCGTTACTTATGAGACTCCACCTATGTCTAATTAATCAGCTGTGGTTTTTGGGTAGTTAACACCCCCTTTTTTAAACTATTTATTTACTGTTTGTGGAACTGTCAGTTAGCTTATGATTATGTGCCCTGCACAAAACGCATTAACCCCTTCGTGACGCATGGTGCCTGCGTCCCAAACGACGCAAGCACCAAAACGTCACGATTTGTTCCTGGCCACTGATCACAAGGTGATCGGTAGCCAGGAACACTCTGGCAGAGACATGATCAGGGTCTTAATAGACCCTGTGCGTCCCTGCCAAAAAATCGCGAGACCTCCGGACGTCACGTGTGACGTCACGGAGGCGTGCCCGAACCTGGAAGTTCGGACACAGCGCGATTTAGAGAAATGTAGCCGGTGCTCGCTATGAGCACCGGCTACATTTTCCCTGTCAGATTGAGGCCACTCAAAGTGGCCTCATCTGACAAGTGGGATGCCGCTGTAAGTGCCTGCAGCGGGATCCGAAAACAGCTCATCGCGGGGAGCCGCGATGAGCTGTTTAGTACAGGACGTACTATGCCATCCTAACGACTTTAAGGCACTTAAACTCAGGACGGCATAGAACGTCCCAACGTCACGAAGGGGTTAAGGGTGGGCAAAAACCTATACCTGTCCTATACACTCCATGGGACAACTATGTGCTGTTTTTATCTTTTGAAGTATTGACATTTTACAATGTGCCTGAGGAGTCAGTGTGTTTAGATATCCTACACATCTAAGGAGACATAACAGAGATACATATATAATACAGAACAACATACAGAGGATGGGGAAATGGATAAAGAACACAAGGGATCGAGTGAGGAGCCAAGATCCTAAGCCAAACAAATTAACATACAGGAAATGACCTGATGCTCTGAGATGATAATTAGTAGACATGTGCAAAACTAAAATTTTCGTTTCGTTTTCGTCCATTCGGACGAAAATGTTATTTATTTCGTCTAAAACGAATTTCGTTCATTAGTGCATTCGTTTCAGACGAAATTCGTTCATTATTTTCGTTTCGTTAATTTTTTTCGTTCGTTTTATAGAATACAATGTAATACTATTGGCTTTCTATAAACCGAACGAGAGCCCCATTCATAAGAAATTCTTATGAATGGGGCTCTCGTTCGGTTCATAGAAAGGCAATAGTATTAATTGTATTCTATAAGCCGAAAGTCTATAAACCGAACGACTTTCGGTTTATAGACTTTCGGCTTATGGAATACATGTAATCCTATTGCTATTCTATAAACCGAACGACTTTCGGTTTATAGAATAGCCATAGGTTTACATGTATTACATAAGCCGAAAGTCTATAAACCGAAAGTCGTTCGGTTTATAGGCTGTCGGCATTTAACTAATAAGAGACAGAGTCTCCATTCATAAAATTATGAATGGAGACTTTGTCTCCGTGTAGTAAAATGCCGACAGCCTATAAACCGAACGTTCGGTTTATAGGCTGTGGGCATTTTACTACACGGAGACAAAGTCTCCATTCATAATTTTATGAATGGAGACTCTGTCTCCGTGTAGTAAAATGCCGACAGCCTATAAACCGAACGTTCGGTTTATAGGCTGTCGGCTTATGGAATACATGTATTCCTATTGCTATTCTATAAACCGAACGACTTTCGGTTTATAGAATAGCCATAGGATTACATGTATTGCATAAGCCGAAAGTCTATAAACCGAAAGTCGTTCGGTTTATAGGCTGTCGGCATTTAACTATACAGAGACAGAGTCTCCATTCATAAAATTATGAATGGAGACTTTGTCTCCGTGTAGTAAAATGCCGAAAGCCTATAAACCGAACTATCCGTTTATAGACTTTCGGCTTATATAATACATGTAATCCTATGGCTATTCTATAAACCGAACGTTCGGTTTATAGAATAGCAATAGGAATACATGTATTCCATAAGCCGACAGCCTATAAACCGAACGTTCGGTTTATAGGCTGTGGGCATTTTACTACACGGAGACAAAGTCTCCATTCATAATTTTATGAATGGAGACTCTGTCTCCGTATAGTTAAATGCCGGCTTTTAACTATACGGAGACAAAGTCTCCATTTATAATTTTATGAATGGAGACTCTGTCTCCGTATAGTTAAATGCCGGTGTTCTGACAAATTTCTGGAGCAAATTCTCCTGCGCAATCGCAGGAGAATTTGCTCACTGCGCATGCGCATAAAGTTACAGCTGATAACTCAGCTGTAACTTTGTGACCACCGCGCATGCGCCAGCTGCGCAACCCACCTCCCGCCCCCTCACACCCCCTGCACACCCCTTCTTACCAGATCATCGACCACAGCGATACACAGCGCATGCGCACGCCTATCCAGCCGTTTGGGAATGTGCGCGTCCGTTGTTGTGTTCTTAAGGTGGTAAGTAACATGGGGCGTCGGGACATAAGGGGGCAAGCATCCTGGTGAGGGCTGCCTCATCTTGATGGGATTTGTGATCCTCCTGCTGCATCAATAATACAGCAGGAGGATCACAAATCCCATCAAGATGAGGCAGCCCTCGCCAGGATGCTTGCCCCCTTATGTCCCGACGCCCCGTGTTACTTACCACCTTAAGAACACAACAACGGACGCGCGCATTCCCAAACGGCTGGATAGGCGTGCGCATGCGCTGTGTATCGCTGTGGTCGATGATCTGGTAAGAAGGGGTGTGCGGCGGGTGTGAGGGGGGCGGGAGGTGGGTTGCGCAGCTGTCTCATGCACGGTGGTCCCAAAGTTACAGCTGAGTTATCAGCTGTAACTTTATGCGCATGCGCAGTGTGCAAATTCTCCTGCGATTGCGCAGGAGAATTTGCTCCAGAAATTTGTCAGAACACCGGCTTTTAACTATACGGAGACAAAGTCTCCATTTATAATTTTATGAATGGAGACTCTGTCTCCGTATAGTTAAATGCCCACAGCCTATAAACCGAACGTTCGGTTTATAGGCTGTCGGCTTTTAACTATACGTTTGTCTCCATTCATAAATTTATGAATGGAGACTCTGTCTCCGTATAGTTAAATGCTATTGTATTCTATAAACCGACTCTATTTCGGCTTATAGAATGCAATAGTACTACGAATGGACGAATGAACGAATGATTTTCCTTTATTAACCATTCGTTCATTCGGCTTTAGTTAGCTTAGCATTTTCGTTCTTCTTTTTTCGGGCGAATGGACGAAAATGCAATTTTCGGACGAAAATGCATTCGTCCGAAAACGAATGCACATGTCTAGTATATATTCACATGTAAATTGCTTTTTTAATAAAAAATTATGATATAAAAAAAATCTTGTTTTTATTTCCTTTTATGTGACAAAGCTGCCTCTCTCTTTCCCTTGCCCCCAGATTTGTCGCTCTCCCCCCCTTAGTGTTGTCTCTCTCTCACCCTCCCTTTGGCTCCCCCCTCGCTCCCCTTGTGTCTGTCTCTTCCCCCCTTCCCTCCCCTTGTTTCTCTCTGCCCCCCCCCCCTTGTTATTCTGTCCCCCCCTCACCTGTTTCTTGCTCCCTGGTGGCTAGTGGGGGCAGCCGGGGGATGTATGCACTATACATAATAGACGGAAGTGTCGGGCAGCATGGAGGTTGTCTGCACGATTCGTGCAGACATCCCCCAGCTGCCCGATTCTCCCTGGTGGCTAGCGAGGCAGCGGGGGGGGAGCCAAAGGGAGGGTGAGAGAGAGACAACACTAAGGGGGGGAGAGCGACAAATCTGGGGGCAAGGGAAAGAGAGAGGCAGCATTGTCACATAAAAGGAAATAAAAACAAGATTTTTTTATATCATAATTTTTTATTTAAAAAGCAATTTACATGTGAATATATACTAGACATGTGCATTCGTTTTCGGACGAATGCATTTTCGTCCGAAAATTGCATTTTCGTCCATTCGCCCGAAAAACGAAGAACGAAAATGCTAAGCTAACTAAAGCCGAATGAACGAATGGTTAATAAAGGAAAATCATTCGTTCATTCATCCATTCGTAGTACTATTGCATTCTATAAGCCGAAATAGAGTCGGTTTATAGAATACAATAGCATTTAACTATACGGAGACAGAGTCTCCATTCATAAAATTATGAATGGAGACTTTGTCTCCGTATAGTTAAATGCCCACAGCCTATAAACCGAACGTTCGGTTTATAGGCTGTCGGCTTATGGAATACATGTATTCCTATTGCTATTCTATAAACCGAACTTTCGGTTTATAGAATAGCCATAGGATTACATGTATTACATAAGCCGAAAGTCTATAAACCGATCGTTCGGTTTATAGACTTTCGGCATTTTACTACACGGAGACAAAGTCTCCATTCATAATTTTATGAATGGAGACTCTGTCTCTGTATAGTTAAATGCCGACAGCCTATAAACCGAACGACTTTCGGTTTATAGACTTTCGGCTTATGTACTACATGTAATCCTATGGCTATTCTATAAACCGAAAGTCGTTCGGTTTATAGTTTAGCAATAGCATTACATGTATTCTATAAACCGAACGTCGTTCGTTTTAAAGACTTTCGGCTTATAGAATACTATTGGCTTTCTATAAACCGAACTAGAGTCGAGTCCCCATTCATAAGAAATTCTTATGAATGAGGAGGGACTCTAGTTAGGTTTATAGAATGCCAATAGTATTCTATAAGCCGAAAGTCTTTAAAACGAACGACGTTCGGTTTATAGAATGCATGTAATGCTATTGCTGTTCTATAAGCCGAATGTCTTTCGGCTTATAGAACAGCAATAGCATTACATGTATTCTATAAACCGAACGTCGTTTGTTTTAAAGACTTTCGGCTTATAGAATACATGCTGCTATTGGCTTTCTATAAACCGAAAGAGTCCCCATTCATACGAATAGGTCAATTGACCTATTCGTATGAATGGGAACTCAATTTCGGTTTATAGGAAGCTAATAGCATTACATGCATTCCATAAACCGAAAGTCATTCATGTCGGTTTATGGAATGTAGTACAATGCTATTGGTATTGTAAACCGACTCTATTTCGGTTTAGAATGCCAATAGCACGAATGGACGAATGGACGAATGAACGAATGATTTTCGTTTATTAACCATTCGTTCATTCGGATTTTGTTAGTTAAAATTTTCGTTATTCGTTTTTTGGACGAATGGACGAAAATGCTATTTTCGTCCGAAAATGCATTCGTCCGAAAACGAATGCACATGTCTAATAATTAGTGAGGATTCAGTTAAATTATGGCAATAAGATGTATAAGCTTGCCACCCACGTCAAGGTACCTCACAATTAGGCAAGTCCCTATGCTAAAATTAAACAACATACTAATAACAATTATGCATAAACAGATACCAACACATAAAAACAAACCTGCAGCAGACTGTCTGAGAAATGGACGAAGAAAACAGAGTGAACGGATTTGGTTGCATTTATAGAGGAACTAAGCAAGAGTAAACTAAGAAAACCTTGAATGGAGCAACAGTATAGCAGACAGCAATAAAACCAGAAATGGATCAGAGCAGAGACTAAAATAACAGAAACATGAAAGTGTTTAACAGGGTTCTAAGACATGGCTGAGCTAATACAGGGTTGAACAATACAGAGCTGAAGGATACATGTACAGGGAAATAAATAACAGTGGAAAGAACCAGACTGTAGCAGGATTGGGCAGGTGCAAGATAAAAGCCAGACTCAGGCAGGTACCGGTCTATGGCTAGACTTGGCAGGTTCCGGACTATTGCTAGGTTTGGGTAGTTGCTGCTCTATAGCCAGACTTAAGCAAGAAAACAAAGAAAAAGGATACAGAAATCACTGAACACAGCCTGAATGAGGGTACTTCCGGCTTCGTCACAGAAGTCCCGGCGGACGTGCCGGGCGGCAGCAGGGGAGGTCTGCGCTCTGCCCCACTAGCCACCAGGGAGAATCGGGCAGCTGTCCGTCACAATAGACTGCCGTGTCGGGCAGCATGGAGGATGTCTGCACGTATCGTGCAGACATCCCCCGGCTGCCCCCACTAGCCACCAGGGAACGAAACCAGGTGAGGGGGAGGACACAGACAGACAAGGGGAGGGGGTGGGGAGAGAGAGAGAAAAGGGGAGGGGGGGATAGAGAGAGACAAAGGGAGGGGGAGGGGGAGGACACAGACAGACAGGGGGGGGAGACACAAACAGACAAGAGGAGGGAGGGGGAGACACAGACAGAAAAGGGGAGGGGGACAGAGAGAAAAGGGGAGGGGGGGAGATAGAGGCAAGGGGAAGGGGGAGAGAAAGAAGTTTTGGGGGGGGGAAGAGACAGCTGGGGTAGGGGGAGAGAGGCCGCATTGGCACATAAAAGGAAATAAAAACAAGAAATGCATTTGTATAATATACATTTTTTATTAAATATTAAAAAGCAATTTACATATATACAAGTTAAACTTTTTTCCTATAGGGTAGTCTTATAATTTAGTTTTTTTCCTAAAGGAATGTACAAATTTGCGGGGGTCGTCTTATAATCAGGGTTGTCTTATAATCGAGCAAATAGGGTATATAAAGGAGGGCTTAGACCTATTTTTGTTGGGGTTGGGGGGAGCAGGTCTGGATGCGACCGCCGGGTGAAAAAAAATAAAAATCACAGCGACCGGATGTGACGATACGTCACATCCGGCAACTGTGTTTCCCTCCTCCATGCAGGAGAGAAGACTGCACGGAGGAGTCGTCCGTCCGGGACCACAGACAAGCAGCGATTCGGTAAGTGATGGGGAAGGGGGGGGGGGAGGATTGGCACAATATTACTGGGCATCTGGCTGGCACAATATTACTGGGTTCTGGCTGGCACTATATTACTGGGCTCTGGCTGGCACTATATTGCTGGGCATCTGGCTGGCACTATTTTACTGGGCATCTGGCTGGCACTATATTACTGGGCTCTGGCTGGCACTATATTACTGGGCTCTGACTGGCACTATATTACTGGGCATCTGGCTGGCACTATATTACTGGGCTCTGGCTGGCACTATATTGCTGGGCATCTGGCTGGCACTATTTTACTGGGCATCTGGCTGGCACTATATTACTAGGCTCTGACTGGCACTATATTACTGGGCATCTGGCTGGCACTATATTACTGGGCATCTGGCTGGCACTATATTTCTGGGCTCTGACTGGCACTATATTACTGGGCTCTGGCTGGCACTATATTGCTGGGCATCTGGCTGGCACTATTTTACTGGGCATCTGGCTGGCACTATATTACTGGGCTCTGGCTGGCACTATATTACTGGGCTCTGACTGGCACTATATTACTGGGCATCTGGCTGGCACTATATTACTGGGCTCTGGCTGGCACTATATTGCTGGGCATCTGGCTGGCACTATTTTACTGGGCATCTGGCTGGCACTATATTACTGGGCATCTGGCTGGCACTATATTACTAGGCTCTGACTGGCACTATATTACTGGGCATCTGGCTGGCACTATATTACTGGGCATCTGGCTGGCACTATATTTCTGGGCTCTGACTGGCACTATATTACTGGGCATCTGGCTGGCACTATATTTCTGGGCATCTGGCTGGCACTATATTACTGGGCTCTGGTTGGCACTATATTACTGGGCATCTGGCTGGCACTATATTACTGGGCTCTGGCTGGCACTATATTACTGGGCTCTGGCTGGCACAATATTACTGGGCTCTGACTGTTACAATATTCCTGGGCACTGAGTGGCACACTATTACTGGGATCTGACTGGCACACTATTACTGGGCACTGACTGGCACACTATTACTGGGCACTGACTGGCACACTATTACTGGGCTCTGACTGTTACAATATTGCTGGGCACTGACTGGCACACTATTACTGGGCACTGACTGGCACACTATTACTGGGCTCTGACTGGCACACTATTACTGACCCATGCACTGTGTAATTAGCGAAATCCTGACCGCTGCACTGTATACGTAGCGCAATCCTGACCCATGCACTGTGTACTTAGCAAAATCCTGACCCATGCACTGTGTACTTAGCACAATCCTGACCGCTGCACTGTATACGTAGCGCAATCCTGACCCATGCACTGTGTACTTAGCGCAGTCCTGACCCATGCACTGTGTACTTAGTGCAGTCCTGACCCATGCTTGCTATTATTCTTCCTAGGCTTCTGTTTTCAAGGCTAGTTATTACTTAAATTATTATTAAAACCAGTAGCAACTGAATGCAGAGGCAATTATTCATGATAATAAAGAGTAGATACATAATCCTATACAACCGGCCCTTTGAGGGTAACCATACTGCTGATGCGGCCCCCGATGAATTTGAGTTTGCCACCCCTGCCTTAACGCATTTGGACGTATAGATACGTCCTGAAAAGCATGGTGCTTGAGGACCATGAGGACGTATATATACGTCCTCCATTTACATGTAGTGTTGCGCTCCTTAGCGCAACACTACATGCCTGCAGCTACTCTCAGAGGCTGCTTCGGATCCAAACCAGCCTCTGAGAGTGCGTTGAGCCCCCCCTCACCCCCCCTTCGCGCATACGATCACCGCGAATGTGATCGTATGCGCGTTTCACACATAGGCAGTGAAAGCTGATCACTGCCTATGTATGCTAAAGTGTTGCAATGATGCCTCGATGGAGGCATCATGCAACACCTTCTGTGCCCCCCTGGGCACCGCGATCACCGGGTGATCGCAGGTGGGTGCTGTATTGGAGTAGCATGCTCCTCCAATACAGCGTGCCCAGCACAGAGCGACGGAAGAGAGGAAAAAAAAATCTCTTTCGTCGCTCTGAATCCGCTACTTGACTGCCCCTAGAGGCAGTTAAGTATATTACAGTTTGAAAGAAAAAATGAATTAAATAAATAAATAAATAAATAAATGGAAATAGCTAGATCTAGGGTTAGGGTCATAATTAGGGATACAGGAGGCTTCGGATGATTACAAGGGTTAGATTAAGGGGTGGGGGTAGATTTAGGGTTAGTGTAAATTTAGAGTTGGGGTAAATTTAGGGTTGGGGTTAAAAAGTCACTGTAGAAGAAAATTATTAGAAAACAAAAAAAAACACTAATATTGTTTATTTCCCTATTACTTGAAATAAAACATAGACAAACAAGGAAACATTGGTATTACTAAACTCAGGGCAAATATTAGAAATATATAGACGGGGTATTTTTTACCATTTGTAATTGTGTAAAAAAAATTAGGTCAAAGTTAGAAAAAGTGTTTTTTATGGCATATTTTCATCATATTTTATATTTTTTTTAATAGTAAATGATATCATATGATGAAAAAATAGTATAAAACGAAAGCCCTATCTGTCCTTTAAAAAATGATATTTAATTTGTGTGGGCGGACTGAACAGAAAGAAAGAAATTCACAGTTCAGTAAACGTATGGCAAAAATAATGGAATTCTGGTCTTCAAGGCACATCAAATGCAACATAGCACTCGGTCACTAAGGGGTTAATAATAGTCGTGATGTGATAGAGGTCTGTGATGAGGATAGAGGCTACCACTTTGGTTCTGTGAAGTTCTGTTTCAGCTGCTTTCGCTATCGGCATGTAATCTCCTATGTTTTCTGAATCAGTCTGGACTTCTTAGGCACCATTTCAGGCTCGAATGTCAGCACATATTCAATAGACACTCTGTAGAATTGATATGTGTGAATTTCATGCTTCCTGGAGCATGTTTAAGTGTGATTGGTGCATATTGGGTAGACAGAAATCAATCAGTTTCACAAAATGATTCCAGTCTGAATGCTTCTGATACTACAGTTACCGAATGGCCCAAACAGCCAGTGCTCCTGTAATCAAGGATACTGAGTAGCTGGATTTCAGAGATTTTGGAAATTCGTCAGACTTGCTGGATTCAGTTCCATTTCGGGCCATATTGGTCTATATTGGTAGACCCTTAATGTAACCATATTCTTAATACAATCTATAATATATTAGCTTCACAACAAGCACATGAAGGTTCTACCTCAATTAGAAGCAAAGTTATGATTTTATTTGTTGAGCTGGTAGGCAAACATGTTGTATTCTTTCACATTTTCCAGCCTCTTGTATGGATATTGTGCATCACTGAGTGCTAAAATTATGCACATGTAAATTACTTTATGTAACCATGCTACCATTCTACAAAATTAAACTAAATTTTGAGATGGTCAGGTTGAAAAGTGCACGTTTCTGTGATGTTTTGGCATGGAATGACCCTCTTTATTCAGTTGGAAACACTAGTGTAAAAACATGGTTGCGGAGGTCACTAATGCTGCCACATGGTTGCAGGGCACGTGACTTGGTTCAGATATATCACTTTCAATTTAGAGAGTATAGAGATCTTTCTTCTCTAATCGTGCACATGACAATCATTTCCCATCTGGAAGAAGAGGGATACACATGGTTTGACATGTAAGGCTGACACTGACAAGCTGTTTGAGGAGCAAGGCTGTCACTGATAAGCTGTTTGAAGGGCAAGGCTACCACTGACCAGCTATTTGGGGCAAGGCTGGCACCGACAAGCAGTTTGGGGACAAGATTGACACTGACAAGCTGTTTTTGGGGCAAGCATTTCACTGACAAGCCGTGGGATAAACTTAGTGGGACTAGCAAGCTGTTTGGGGTAAAGTTTGCACTGGAAAACTGGATCAAGGCTGGCACTGGCAAACTGGATATAAGGTTGTCACTGACAAGCAGTGTGGGGGCACGCCGGTACTTAAAAGCTTACTATGGGGCAAAGCTGCCACTGCAAAACTGTATGTTTAACACTGGCAAGCTGCTGGGGACAAAGCTGGCACTGTGGACAGTGGGAAGCGCTGGTGGTGATGTTTTGCTTGGTGAAGTTGGGGAAAGATGAGACAATTTTTGCACTTTGGCCCTGTGGTTTCTAGTAACACCCTTATCGGGACATGTACCTGAAGGCAAATTTGGTTCCGTTTACTCAGTTTTCAAATGATATATAGTTTTGAAAAGAAAAAAATGGAAGTATTTGTGAGCTAAGGTGATATACCTAGTCCCAGTTGAAAGGATTTATAAGGTAAAAAGTAAAATAAAAATTATTGAGAAACCACCAACCAAATTATATATAATTTTAACTGAATGAAGTTTACAATAAAAAAGTTATTTCAAATTCATGTTTAGTATATTCTTATCAGCTTTGCAGTTATGTTTGCTTTACATTTAATATGCATGTTTTCCACTTTGCCACCAAGATCTTTGATCATTTAATTGTGGAATATTGAAATTGGTTTGGTAGATTTGAGACACATCATAGCTATAAAACTAGAAGTTGTGTCAACAACTTTAGGGGAATTTACTATTTGCTGAGCAGCACTGTCCAGGTTCGGATCCATATTATCTTAAATGGGTCTTTGTTCAGGTCATACAATTTACTAAGAATACCATCTTCACTATATTCTTTTCTCTTTTTCAAGAGAAGGAGGTATATTACAGCCTCCAATAAGCTACAGTTCTAATTCCTACTTTGTAAGTGTGCTTAATTTAAACACCAGCGGTAGCTTAAAGGTATTGGGTCTGCATCTTTGTGCAGGGTTAATATACAAAGAATGTCTGCCTACACACATTAATGACTGGTATGCAATCCCAGGTCAATGGCCAAGTTCTATTCAGCAACTGAATACTAGTAGTACACTGGAGTCTTAAAGAGAAACACAATATCCACCATTGTGAGAAATAGTGGTTAATGAACTGGCTGCAACATCTGTCAAAAACTTATGACTATTTGTGGTTTAGCAATAAACACAAAATAGGCGTTGGCCCAAGTTTGTCATTGGCAAAATCCAAATGGAATTGTAGAAACCACATACACAAAGTAAATAAGGCACTTCACATAAATATACCCTTCGACTCTCAATAACAGCAAGTGAAACAATATTATAACAGAAGGTGAATATAACTTTAAAAGCACATTATATAAGAGGCATGCAACAAACACTTAAGACAGTGATACTTAACACCCCAAACAAATACACCAACAATACATACAGGTGCACAAAAAACACTCATGACAGGTCTTCAATTATTTTTCAGTGTACCGCTTAAGGGGTTTTGGTTTATTTGCCTAGACTGTAAATCACATGGGGATGATATTATTAAGTGGTTCTATGGACTATGGCCAACCCCTGAAACCTGGGTGGGGTATATTTAGCAAGTAGCCCTGGCCACCCATACATGTAGTTAGGGGCTAGTGGCATTTCTCTGACAATTATTAAACATTTTAATAATTTTTTTTATTATTTCAAATTTCAATTTATCAGTTTTTAACTGGAGAATTGAATTGCCTGAAATTTTGCTATTTTTGTTGATTTTTTGGTTCATTTTGGAGGATTGCAGTATTGCGGCAGTTTGGAGCTGGATACCCTAGTGACATTATAGGGGCTAAGACTCCATTTACACCCGCTGGGCTATATATGTCTATGCATGTCTATGTCTATAGACATTCTCTCTTCTTCCTGTGGTGGTTATCACAGTCTGTGGATGGAAGGTGTTGCATGGTGTGGATGTTACCGTGATCCATAAACGAGAAGTCTTTGTTGTTTGCAAAGTGGATGTGACCTTTCCCTGTGTGCTGTAAAAATTGAGCAGTTTATCAGTGCAGGGCCACATGATTGAACCAATCTATGTACACAACGATTTCATGTTTTAAAAGTTTTACACTATTTGTGTTTACATTTTTATTGGAGAGATATAATTGGATGTTTTGAGCATAGTTTCAATATTGTGTTTTTTTTTGCTCGATCACCCTTATTGTATTGTATTGTTTTGGTGCACTGGAAAAACCACAATCCTTAAACATGATTAAATGTCACATTTGTTTTATGTCTTTTTATTTATTTCATGTAGAAATTGTTTGCAGTGTTAGTCTTATACTCTCTCTAGGGTCTTTTTAAAAATTCCAAATCTAAAAATAAAGTTTTTGTTTGATAGCAGATTTAATCTCTGGATATTGAAGGATAACTTTTAATATAAACTCAATGTCCCGTACAACATGTGTTACAGTTATGTGAAGACAAGTATTTTATTATTTTGGCCAAAACCAAATTCTTTTGTTTTGTTTCAGTTTTTAACTTAATGTTCTCTCAGCTTAGACCTGAATTACAGGAAATGTTACTGTAATGCTTACACTGTGGATGCCTTCATAACAGCTTTGTATATCACCCCTTCATATCACTTCTACTTTTCGATAAGCACTAATTCCTACCAATCACTAAAACATTTAAATACATTTGATTAACCTGGCTTTATCAATTAAAAGAGTGCTTCTTTGTTCTTTCTGTTCCATCATATTGACTTTAAGTTCATTTTATGTAAAAGATAGAAGGGTCGATAATCCCCATTCTGGCCCTGTCAGTTTGGCTACCCAATATGGCAATTTTGGAAACAAAATTTACTATTTCAGCTGATTTTAGGCTGTCTTATGGCCACATTTGGTTCAGTGGGGTTAGACTGCTTACTGCTAAATGACTGTAAACCCCCAAAGCTGGACTGAAATTATTGGAAATTACAGACTTTCAGGCAGTTCTGTTCTCCAGATTTTAGCAGAAAAGTGTAGAAGAATGAAAGTAAACATAATTTAAACACAAACATATTGATCTCAAATTACAATATAGTAATGCTATATTTTATAGTAGTATATTTACATTAATATAAGCATCTTATGTTAATTTAATTTTACGTGTTTAATTAATATATTTTTCTTATTTCACTTAATTTTCCCTAATTGCCAAGGTTCCCAAATTGTCCCTGAAATAAGCTAGTTTTCCTCATGGAAGTGTAGGGGGAGAAACAAGACTACCATTTCAGCTGATGAAATGTCAGAACGAACATCAACCAATTTATACGATTGGGTCAGAAACTCGGAGCTCCGATTTTCTCATAGAAAATCTGAGCTCCCAGATTCAACCCTGGAGGATTTTTAGTCATACTTTCTCATCCCTTAGATTTTTATATATATATTTTTATCATGAAAACTGCTTACTAATTAGCAATACCTTAGCAAGTATGTTCGTATCCTAGAGATGATTTACAGTATATGGGGAGGCATATCATTGGTAGACATGTGCAAAACAAAAATTTTCATTTTGTTTTTGTCCATTCGGACGAAAATGTTATTTATTTCATCTAAAACGAATTTTGTTCATTACTACATTCGTTTCGGACGAAATTCGTTCATTATTTTCGTTTCGTTTCGTTTTATAGAATACGTGTAATACTATTGGCTTTCTATAAACCGAACGAGAGCCCCATTCATAAGAAATTCTTATGAATGGGGCTTTCGTTCGGTTCATAGAAAGGCAATAGTACTACATGTTTTCTATAAGCCGAAAGTCTATATACCGAAGGTCGTTCGGTTTATAGATTTTCGGTTTATAGAATACATAGAATTACATGTAGTTCTATGTATTCTATAAACCGAAAGTCTATAAACCGAACGTTCGGTTTATAGACTTTCGGCTTATGGAATACATGTAATCCTTTTGCTATTCTATAAACCGAACGTTCGGTTTATAGAATAGCAATAGGATTCTATGTATTCCATAAGCCGACAGCCTATAAACCGAACGTTCGGTTTATAGACTTTCGGCATTTGTAATGAATGTAATAGTAGTACTATTGGCTTTCACTACACGGAGACAGAGTCTCCATTCATAAATTTATGAATGGAGACTCTGTCTCTGTGTAGTGAAAGCCAATAGTAAACGTTCTGTTCAGGGTACAGGGTACAGGATCAGGTCAAAGTTTACTCAATGATAAAGAATAGGGGGCGGACCGAACATCGCAATTGTTCGCCCGCCGTGGCGAACGCAAACACGCGATGTTCGCTGGGAACTATTCGCCGGCGAACTATTCGCGACATCTCTATTTAACTTGTTCCACTATGTATTGGATATCTGAGTCCTTTGAAAGAAGTGATTAATTTAGTCCATCTTGTTCTTTGGCTGTACTCGGGATTATTCCTAAAGGTAAAATATCCTGGAGCGTGGTCTGACCAGGAGATCGGTCCTATGCTGGATGATATAAACTGTCCTAGTTACGATCCCCAGGTCAGGACCTTATCTATCCACGAGTATGAGCCATGCACCTTGGAGAAGTGAGAGTAATCCCTTTTTGTGGGATGTACATCATAGAGACCATTACCACTAAGGAAGGTTTGAACAGTTTTAGCAACGTATTTGGTTGTTGAGTCAATCTTTGAACCTACTGTGTTTAGAAGTCTCTTTAGAAAAACGTGTTGAGGATTGATTTGGGCAGTAAGTGTTCATCAAGGTATGACTAACCTCATTTAATTTACAAATAAATATAACAAATCTACCGTTTATAGCTATCTCTTAAAATATCTTTTCAAATTTTATTCTATCTGAGACTATTATGGCCACATTTGCAAACATTTTGGGGTGCCCGGGAGAATTTAAATTTTTATCCAGATTTTTTTTATTTTCATTTAAAGGTCAGAATGCATGCCAGGCTTGGTGGTCTCACCACACTCGAAGCCACTCCCACCTCCCTCCCCCCGATCCTTGAACAAAGGTCTGGGGGTGGGGGCCAGCCCCACCAGGAGGGCACCATGGTCCCCCCATGCAGACACCCATATGTCACCCCGCTGCACCTCAGAGGAAAGGACTCAAACTATTGGTCATGCTTCTGATAAACCTACTATTTCGTTGGTCTTAATCCCAACACACTCCCACTGTATTCATCATACTTTAGAAGTCTAAACCCTACTGTTACCATAATCTTAATCCCAAAACATTCTGGCTAAACCATATACACATGTTTCAACTAGTTATAAAATAACCAGTTAGATGCCAGATAAGCAGACCAATTAATCGTGTTGTTTATCCATTTAATCATCCTTAGTCACATGTCTGGAATTTCCTCCAGTAAACAACATAAAGGATTTAACATATTATACACATGGTTGGATTAAATTTAAAATAGACAAGCGTTCCATAATCCTAATCCCAATACATTCCCAATATTAATCCTAATCCCAATACATTCCCGTTTAAGCATTTACAGATATTCCGACAGGCTGTAAAATGGTTAGTTCAATTCTGAATGAGCAAACCAAATGACTCTATCCTATTCCGAGTGGATTATCATTAGTCTGAAGTTTACTCCAGTAAACTATCTAAAGGGTGGGCATTTGGGGGTTTATTCTCTTTTTTTTCCCTTGTAAGTGCCTTGGTGCCATGTCAATAATCAGTAAGACTTTCCTTTTATTCTTTGTGTGCCTCATTGAACATATCGTGCAAATGACCGATTTCAAGTGAAAATTAAGTCTATAGATTCTTCTAGTAAATTATTTAAGATTAAAAATGTACATGTGTGTGTTTTATTTTTTTTTCTCTCTTTTTTCCCACTTTCCTTTCTTTGGCTTCTTTAAAGATTGCTTTTGACTTTTATATATTCTGCACTTTGCCATTACCGTATTTTCGTGATATTCTAATTGAACTATATGTGTTGAGATCAACTTTCGTGTGATCAATCATTAAGACTAAGATTTCTTCTACTTAACTAATTGAGAAATGTTTATATATATATATATATATATATATATATATATATATATATATTTATCATTTTTATTTATTTTTTTAAAGTGTACAAGTGCGCATTTTTTTTCCCCGCTCCACTTTTATGGGTATCACATTTGCTTTTATATAGGTCTAGACCTTACCACATAGATAAATCAAATAATAAATAAACATGCTTTCCTCTAATATTCAATCACAAAAGTGACGTTTTACAAGGAGTTCATATTGCACTGTATGTGCTTAAATTTAACAAATTATACATGTGATTGGATCAGATTTTAAATGGACCAACATTAATTATGGGGTTTCCTCTATTAAATTGACTAAATAATAAGAATTTTCAAAGATTATTAATATTTTTTTTACTATAATTTTTTCCCCTATAGGTATCACATTAGTTGAGTGTGGTTGGTTCAGATTTCAAGTAGACAAACCTGCACATGATTAAATCAAATAAAAAATAAGCTTACTTTCCTCTAATATTCTACCACAAAAGTGAAGTTTTACATGGCATTCATATTACACTATATGTGCTTAGTTTAATTTATACATGTGATTAAATCCAATTTTGAATGACCCACAATTAATTCTGAATTTACCTCTATTAAATTAACTATGAGATTTCAAGGATGCGGTTTTTTTAATTTTATTATTTTTTTCCTCTGCATTTATCACATTGGTTGAGTGAAGTTAGTTTAGATTTAAAGTGGACACACATTAATTCTATAGTCTTCCTGCTGCACTAGATAAGGAGTGGGAGATTACAGGTGAAAATCCCCCCCCCCTCTTTTTTTTCTTTTCACTGCAGGTGTCACTTTCATTTACATAGAGATCTATACCATACTGTGTATTCTATGTACACAATTCAGCAGGTTATACCAGTGGTTGTAAATAATTCTCTAGAGCCTCAGGAAAACTGATATAACTATCATCAAGTTGATTCAAGTAACCCAGTGCATTTTTTTTTCTCCTTTTGTCTTGGATCTCAGATGGTCTGCATTTTCCATTGGGATATTTTTTTCCATAGCTTGATCTGGATCAGAAAATAAATATGTTTGTCCTTCGTATGTAGCTATCAGCTTCGCCGGGAAACCCCAATAGTATGAAATGTCCCTTTCTCTCAGAAGTGCTGTTAGATCTTAAAATTGTAGCCGTGCCTTTCTTGTGGCTCCAGAGATGTCTGAGAAAAAAACTTTAAATGTTTCTTCCTTCATTGGGTTTCCCCTGAGTTCTCTAACAATCACTTTTTTTATATAAAAATGTGAAAATCATATGATCACGTACCTTGGATATGCAGTGCTGTATTTACCGCGAGGCATCCTAGGCGGTAAAGCACTAACCCCCAGCACTGAGAAAAAAAAAACGCGGCCCTTTAAAAAAAAAAAAAAAAAGACCGTGCTTGCAGGCAGAGACGGAGGTGACAGGGGATCGGAAGATCCCCCTTCACCATCGCTCTGCCTGCCAGGCTGCACGGGGAGCCGAAACCTCCGTGCTACCTGTTCGGCTCCCCGTGCAGTGTGCCGACACGGAAATGCCGACAGTCACGTGACGGGCGCGCTGACGTCATACGCGCGCCCGGTCACGTAAGTTATAAAAGTAAGTAAAAGTAAAAAAAAACAATAAATACACAACACACGAATAATAAAACAATAAAAAAAAATTATTAAAGCAATTCCCTGCGTTTAACCCCTTCCCTGCCACTGATCTTGCGTAAGCAGTGATCGTGCACATCAGCGCATTTATTTTTGCTGTTTGTGCATTTTTTAGGGGTTAATTCTTTTTGTACTGTAATTTATTACAGTACTACAAAGGCTCTTCTAAGAGTTATTAACCCCTTATTTGCCGTCGATCACTGCTTACGCAATGATATTGACGCCAAAGCAATGTTTATCTGTCTGCATATTTTTTTACACATACCCGCTAGGGGATTACATGTAAAGTAAAAATATTTGAGATTTTTTTTTTAAAGCTGCCTGAGCGCATAGCGATCAGTAACAGCGAATTTGTGGCAAAGGCGGTTTGGTGATTTCTCAATTAAGCTCACCATTCTCCCTGGTCAGATCAAAATTGGTTGGATCAATATTCACAAAAATTGATCTGCCTCCCTCTCCTCACTTCCTCACTGACGGAAAGAGACAGATCAGTATTAGTGACATAAAATAACATTTTATAAAATTGTCAGGTTTTATGAAAGTCTTTCACTGTGTATTAACCCCTTCACGACCGATGACGGTCCTGGACCGTCATGCAGGTCTGATTGCGGTATGCACGCTGGCATACCGCGATCGCGCTACCAACGACATGGCTAAGTGTCTCGATACCGAGACACTTCAGCCATGTCGGTTGAGGACCCCCCCGGAAACATCCGGGCACTGTGACAGCCAATCACAGCGCCCGGATGTTAATAGCTGTCAAAGCAGGTGCCTGCTTTGACAGCTATAGTCTCTCCCTGCTCCACGGTGATCGTGGGGCAGAGAGAGACTAAATATAGTGTGTGAAGTCTCCCCCTGCCCCCCCCCCCCCAGTAACAATCAGCCCCCCAAAGGATTTTTTTAATAAAAAAAAAACAAAGGTTTTTTAAAAAAAAATTTTTTTCCTATTGTGCTAATCCTAACTCTTGGGTTAGGGTTAGAGTTCATCAAAACCCTAATCCTAGAGTTAGAATTAGGGTTTGTACTAACCCTAACCAAAGGGTTAAGGTTAGAGTTAAATACAAATAAAAAAAATGTAAAAAAAATAAAAAATTAAATAAATAAAAAAATTAAAAATAATAATAATAAATTGTATACAAATAAGAAGTTATTCCGTAGAGGACCAATGACATGTTATGTCTGTCTGTGGTCCTCTAGGGATATTTTATTTTTAAAAAAAAGACTGCTAGTGGGGCCAGTGCTTTGCATTGGCCCCCAGAAGTAGATAGGGGCCCGCAGCAGCTGGATATTTGATCCATGCAGCCGCAGGATAGCAAGGATAGCAAAAATCGGTGCTTCCTACTATAGACTACATTTCCTATTCTGCTACGGTAGCTTTTGGCTGGCTGAGCATGATAGGAATTGTAGTCACAAGTATTACATAATAAATACATGTTTTAAAGCTGCAATAACCATATCCTAAATTTTGCCCTGTACCTGCCACATAAACCTAGCACACCTATACATGTGGGGTACCGCTATACTCAGGGGAAGTTGCTGAACATATATTGGGGTTTTGTTTGGCAATAAAATAGAACAGTCCCTTTAAATTCATACCTAAGTTTTCAAAGTGTGTGGAAATAAAACACACACAAAATTACTACGCCAAAACTTGTCAAAGATTGGTGGTAAAATGAGTGAAAAGTGTCAAGTGCCAAGTTGAATGCCCTGGGATGTCTACTTTATAAAAATGTGTACATGTGGGGGGTTATTCAGTGATTCATATCAGATATCGGTGTTACAGTGTCACTAACTCTAATTTAAAAAAAAAAATGGTTTTGAAACAGCTAAATGCTACTTGTATTTTTTAACCTAAAACATGTAAAAAAAAGCAAAAAAACATATAAACATTGGGTATTTCTGAACTCAGGACCTATAGTCGAATAGGTTTATTTTTATTTAATTTTAACCATATTTTACTATTTTTTACACAATACAATACATTATATGGACAAAATAATGTCATGAAAAGAAAGCTCTTCTTGTCCTGAAAAAAACAATATATAATATGTGTGGGTACAGCAACTGACAAAGAAGAAAATTAAAGCTAAACACAAACACCTCAGAAGTGTTAAAACAGCCTCGGTCACTAACGCACAACATTCCAAAAACAGTCTGGTCATCAAGGGGTTAACCCCTTCCCTGCCATTCATCACTGTATAAGCAGTAATCTTGCACAGCAACAGTATGTTTTGCTGTATGCACTGTTTTATGGATTAATTACTTTGTACTGTAGGCTCTTCTAAGAGCTATTAACCCCTTCTTTGCTTGAGATCACTGCTTACGCACTGATTCTGAGGCCGCGGACTCAGGGTTCGATTTTGACCCTGGTCAGCTTTCTGATACATCATCTAGTGATGTATCGGTGGCTGCTGAGCCCTTGCCACAAGGCGTGATGGGGGTCTACCGTTAAAAAAATATATGGTTTGGTGGGGGTAAATTACATTGGCTGGCTTCAAAGATATATCCCATATAGGACATGGACGCAGGTTGACTACATGTCAAAATTCCAAGTTGGAATTTTGAGATGCGCATCTCACAAATGTTGCCTTCTAGCCAAAAAAAACAAACCAACAAAGTTATGCATGGGTGCTATCCCTGTACTCGGGAAATGTTGCTGAACACATATTGGGTTGTTGTTTGGCAGTGACATATACCAGAATCTGTGAATTCATGCCTGAAGTACAATGCATGTGGAAAAAAAACTCCCAAAAAAGTACTACCACAAACTTATACAAAGGCTGGTGGTAGAATTAGTACCTATACAGTATTAAAATACCACCATTTTAAATACCTTAGGATGTCTATTTTCCAAAAATATATGGTTTTATGGGGTACAATTCATTGGATGGCTTCAAAAATGTTCCAAATGGAACATGGGCGCAGGCTGACTACATGTCAAAATTCTAGGTTGGAATTGCGCACCCCCTAAATGTGGCCATTTAGCCCCAAAACAAACCAACAAACCTATGCATGGGGGGTATCCCTGTACTCAGGAGATGTTGCTGAACACATATTGAGGTGTTGGTTGGCAGTGGAAAATACCAGAATCTGAAAATTCCTGCCTGAACTAAAATGTGTGTGGGGAAAAAATGACATCCCAACCCTTTGACATAGGTTGGTGGTAGAATTAGCACTTGGAAAGTGTTAAAATACCACAATTTTAAATACCCTAGGATGTCTAGTTTTCCAAAATATATGGTTTGATGGGGTAAAATACTTTGACAGGCTTCAAAAGTGTCCCAAATGGAACATGGGCGCAGGCTGACTACATGTCAAAATTCCAAGTTGGAAATGCACCCCTCCTAAACGTGGCCTTTTAGCCCCCAAACAACCCAATAAACCTATGCAAGGGTGGTATCCCTGTACTCAGGAGATGTTGCTGAACACATATTGGGGTGTTGTTTTGCACTGACACATAACAGGATCTGGGAATTCATGCTCGAAGTACAATGTATGTGGAAACAAAACATTAAAAAATTACTAACCTAAAATTTGACAAAGGCTGGTGGTAGAATTAGTGCATGGTAAGTGTTAAAATACTATCATTGAAAATACCCTAGGGTGTCTAGTTTGCTAAAATGTATGGTTTTGTGGGGTAAAATATACATTCTGGCTTCACAAATGTCCCAAATGGAACATGGGCGCAGGTTTTCTGCATGTCAGAATTCCAAGTTGAAAAACCAAAAAGCGCACCTCTCAAATGTGGCCTTTTAACCCCCAAATAATCTAACTAACCTACACATGGGTGGTATCCCTGTACTCAGGAGATGTTGCTGAACACATATTAAGGTGTTGTTTGGCACTGACACATAATAGGATCTGGGAATTCATGCCCGAAATACAATGTATGTGAAAAAAAAATGACTATCCATAACATTGACTTAGGCTGGTGGTAGAATTAGTGCATGGAAAGTGTTAAAATACTACCATTTGAAATACCCTAGGGTGTCTAGTTTTCAAAAATATATGGCTTTGTGCGGTAGAATACACTTTTTGGCTTCAAAAATTTCCCAAATGGGACATGGGCGAAGGTTTTCTGCACGTCAGAATTTCAAGTTGGAAAACCAAAAAGCGCACCTCTCAAATGTGGCCTTTTATCCCACAAATAACCTAACCAACCTATACATGGGTGGTATCCCTCTACTCAGGAGATGTTGCTGAACACATATTGAGGTGTTGTTTGGCACTGACATATAACAGGATCTGTGAATTCATGCCCAAAGTACAATGTATGTGAAAAAGAATTACTACCCAAAACATTGACATAGGCTGGTAGTATAATTAGTGCATGGAAAGTTTTAAAATACTACCATTTGAAATACCCTAGGGTGTCTAGTTTTAAAAAATATATGGCTTTGTGGGGTAGAATACACTTTCTGGCTTCAAAAATGTCCCAAATGGGACATGGGCACAAGTTTTCTGCATGTCAGAATTCCAAGTTTGAAAACCAAAATGTGCACCCCTAAATGTGGCCTTTTAGCCCCAAAACAAACCAACAAACCTATGCATGGGTGGTATCCCTGTACTCAGGAGATGTTGCTGAACACATATTGAGGTGTTATTTGGAAATACCCCTTCACATTTTAAGGTAATGTTTACCTAAATTGCAATCTATGTGAAAAATTAAAAAAAAAGATTTTTTGCTGCAAACTTTGGCAAAGATTGGTGGTAAAATGGCTACATGAAATGTGTCAAAATACCCAAAGTTAAATGCCCTGAGTGGTCTAGTTTTCAAAAATATGTACATGTTGGGGTCATTCATGGATGTAGTACAGAAATCAGTGTTACAATGTCACTATCGCTAATTTTGAAAAAAAGGATTTTAAAATAGCTTTGCACTACTTATAGTTCTGGCCCTGTAACATGAATAAAAAAGCACAAAAACATAAAACATTGGGTATTTCTGAACTCAGAATATATATTAGAAACTATTTAGCAGTGTTTTTTTGTTGTCTCTTGTACATGAGTATACGATTTTTCAAATAAAATCATAAAAAAAATTTGTTTTTCAATTTGTTTGCCATATTTTATTATTTTTTTTACATCAAATTATATGCTATTATCAAAATATTGGTATCAAAAGAAAGCCCTTTTTATAACGATAAAAACGATATATAGTTTGTGCGGGTACACTAAATGAGACAGAAATAAATTACAGCAAAACACAAACACCTCAGAAATGTTAAAACAGCCCATGTCACCAAGCGTCAGACAAGCCAAAAAATCATGTCACTAAGGGGTTATTATCTGCTTGAATTGTATTTATCTGTACAAGTTGTTGATTAATTTTTTGCACAGAGCCATTACCACTTTTTGAAAGTCTGTTTTGGATGAGTCCAGATATTTTTTTTATTTTGTCATACAAATTGTTAATCAGGTCCTCCATAGATTCATGTGATGATTGTAAAGGTGTTTTTTCTATTTCCTCTATTATTTCACTACTGGGCTGATTGTATAGTTCCCTATTACCTGTATCCAGTGAGCAACATTGGGAGCTTTGTATAGTATCATGTGCTCTGGGGGAACAAGATGCACCTATGAGTCCTCTGTCTTTCTCCTTCTCCATCTTTGGTGCCATGTTGTTGGGGACACAGCTTAGGTTAATGTACAAAGATGTTTCCTGTGGGAGACTTGAGCCTATTATGAAATTTGATTTTAGCTCTCAACCCTCCCAAGGTTTCTAGAATCAGAAATACAGGTTCTGGGTATGTGATCAATAAGCGTTATTAGCAAATTGAGCCACAATGAGATTTTTCTTTCTTTTTTTTCTTTCTCTTTAGTAAACTTCGCTATTTAAGTTTTGGTGACCTCTTATCTGAATTAAGTGAACGTCTTACATTTTCTGATTGTCTTTGTATTGAAACCTTAGAGGAAAATCACTTGCACATAGATATGCCTTGATATGCCTCAATTACAGGGGGGATATGATAGAAACATTTAAATACATAAAGGGAATCAACACAGTAAAGGAAGAGAGTATATTTAAAAGAAGAAAAACTACCACAACTAGAGGACATAGTCTTAAATTAGAGGGGCAACGATTTAAAAGTAATATCAGGAAGTATTACTTTACTGAGAGGGTAGTGGATGTATGGAATAGCCTTCCAGCAGAAGTGGTAGAGGTAAACCCAGTCAAGGATTTTAAGCATGCATGGGATAGACACAAGGCTATCCTAGCTAAAGGCCGGGAACGGGGGACTAATAAAAGTACTCAAAAAAATTGGGCAGACTAGATGGACCGAATGTTCTTATCTTTTGTTTCTATGTTTCTAATATCTATTGAGAAAGAAAAGAGAAAAAAACTCTCAATCGGATTGGCCTCAGTTAGTGTTAATTGATTTTTTTATTGGGCACCAAACTGGTTTCAGTCGATTTCTTATGTTATAATTCCCTTGTCTCCTGTCTGTTTTTGAGCTAAGAGGTATTATCCGTCAGGAGTCAGGTTCAGTCTGAGGAATCTCTGTTTTAATAGACTTCAGCAGTAAACTTAATGGCAATGCAGGACGTTAGCACCTTCTCAGTGTAGCACGTACAGGTATTCCCCATCAGAAGCAAGGTTCAGTGCAGGGACTAATTATTTGGGTAGGTTTCAGCCATAAAGTTTAATGGCAATGTAAGTGGTTTGCTCCTTATCGACGAAGCACATAGAGGTGTTCCCTACAGAAGGTAGGATTCAATGCAAAAATTGTCTCCTTTGGTAAGTGTAACGCACGGGGTCCCAGATGAAAATAGACCCTGAGTGCCTGAGATCAAGAGCTACATTGCAGGGTGGAGACACAGGACCTGGTGCTGGGTAACTGTAATGCCTTGGAGGCTTGGGACCCCAAGTTTTTGCAGCCACAACCAGGCCCTGTGAAGCAGCTGATGTATCCAAGTCCCATGGCTTAAGAGGAAATTAACTAAATGATAGCCAAGCAGAGCTAAAACAGAAAAAGTAACTGAGGGAGAATAGAACTGAAATACATAGTGCAGGGCTACAGGACGAAGGGAAAACATAAGCAAAATCAAACAGGAACCAACTAAGGATAAACAATACAAGGCACAGGGTAAAGGGACACAAGAGAAACATACAAAAGGAACAGACATAAATACAGGAACTATCCTAATACTAAAGATGGTAAAGGTGGGGTTTTGGTTCACCAATTAGATTTTAGCTTGCGAACCACGTCAAGGTACCCCACATTAGGCAATCCTCTAACTAAGAAATAATATTAGCAAAAGCATAAATAGAATCTAAGACACATAAATAGCATTTACACTTAAACACAGAGAAAATACCTGTAGACTGATGCAAAGGACTGAACAGTAATAGATGTGGTTTAAATAGAAGAAAACTAACAAGGCAGAGGGATAGAGAGAAAACCGGGAATGGAACAATAATCACAGTCAAAGAAAAACCAGAAATGGAACAGAGCAGAGAACAGAGAAAACATGGAAACTGAGTACAAGAGCGAGGTATAACTCAGACAGGGAACAAAGGACAGGACAGGTTATCCCACTGAAGGGACTCTAGGACAAGGCATTCCACTGAAGGAACTCTAGGACAGGACATTCCACTGAAGGAACTCTAGGACAGGGCATTCCACTGAAGGAACTCAGGACAGGACATTCCACTGAAGGAACTCAGGACAGGACATAGGCAGAAGCCACTCTAGGGCCAACTGGGCAGGTGCCAGACAATAGCCAGACTCAGGCAGGTACTGGTCCATGGCTAAGCTTCAGCAAGTAATGGACTAGCTAGATTTAGGCAGGTGCCAGTCGGGGTTAGACTTCGCAGGTACTGGACTATTGCTAGGTTTGGCTAGGTGCTGCTCTATAGCCAGACTTAGGCAGGTGCCGCTATGGGGCCAGGCTAGGTAGGAGCCACTAAGGACAGGGACTAGAGAAATGCCACTACTGTGGCCTGGAACTAGCATATGCCACCATGTGGCTGGGACTGAAATATGCCACCATGTGGCCGGGACTAAGATAATCAGAACACAAGTAAAACAGAACAGAAAAGAACCCAGGAACAAAAATAACAAAGAAGCAGAACAGAATAGCAAATGCAGAAAGAAAACGGAAAAGCCTGAATACAGCTTGGATAAGCCTGAATACGGGTTGAATCATGACAGTAATTTTCAACAGTAAAGCGAAGTAGACTTTCAGTGTGAGGATTCTCTCTTTTGATAAACTTCAGCAGCAAACTTACTGGTAGTGCAGGGCGTTAGCACCTAATCGGTATAAAACATACAAGTTTTCCCCATCAGAGGCAAGATTCAGTGCAGGGACTGACTCTTTTGATAGATTTTAGCTGTAAGATCTAATGGCAGTGTAAATTGTTTGTTCCTTATCGACGAAGCACATACGGGTGTTCCTGGTCAAAAGTAGGATTCAATGAAGTAAATGTCTCCTTTGAAAAGTTTCAACAATAAAGCGATGTAGACAGTTTATATCAATTCTATGATGTTAAGTTGCTTCTACTCACTTGATGGACACCAAGCTGGTTTAAACAGTTACTCATGTTTTAGCTCAATTTTCCCCGATGTTAGGGCATTTATGCTTTGTTAATTTGTGACTAAGGGGTGTCCTCCCTCAGGAGCCAAATTCAATACAGAAACTGTCTCTTTAGTAAGCATCGGCAGTATATCCTTATTGCAATATGTGGTGTTTAGTACCTTGTCGATAATTACACATAGAGATGTTCCCCATCAAAAGCAAAATTCAATGCTAGAAATGTCTCTTTTTAGTAAACTTCAGCAGTAAAACATAGTGTCAGTACACGGGTTGCATTAGTTCTGTGATGTTCACGTCTCCTGCTTAAATTCATATGGTAGTTTTCTGTCTTGGCATCCACTTTGAGTCAGTGCCTGGATTGTTCCCCGTGCCTTGAGCCTCTGCACCTGCAAGTTGCAACGTCAAATGTGAAATAGGCAATCTACGGGAAACCCTTTTCTACTGCTAATAATCTGTGAGAACCCTCCACGAAACCTGGCTGTACGCCTTCTCAATTACTGTGCTCCGATCTTTTTAAGCTGAATCATGGCCTCTCTCCTCTCTCCCGGAACTTCCCCCTAGTGTCCACTTAGAGCTCGTGTGCGTCACCACGCCACATGGCACTGGTCAGTCCCCCCAACATTTAAACTAATTATTGTATGCATTTAAAATAATTATAATGCACTGTATTTCAATACATAAGCCATGCTATGGTTAGTCCATTAACATGTATGCATTGTCAGACTTTTCAGGTGGCAAACTGCAACAATTATTTGTATACAACATATTGTAAAATGCACACTGCTTTCAAAGTATTTAATCCATTGCAGAGAATACTAAGAGGCAACTGGCACTCTGAGCAGAATGGTTCAAAATACTTTTGGTCCCCAACCCACGCAGAGGGACCACAATTGTGTTTTCTATTGTAGATTATAGTGTACTAGACAAAATGCCCTTATTGTTATAAAATGTGCAGATATGATTGACTAAGATCAAATAGTAAGTATGTAGGCTAGTAGATACAGACAAACATACTAACTCACACATATCATTGTCACATAGTCTAAGAATACATTATATAATGTTAAATTTGTTTTGGGTGGAATGACAGTACATAAATTTCCAGTGTGTTGTCCTTGACCTTGGAGAAGCCTTTTTGTAATCCAAAGCCAAAGGTTATATAGGAAATAATGAACATAAATATTATCATTATAAACACCTTTACATCTTCACCTGTCCGGATAATAGCAAGGCTTAGCAGATCCAGTTTTATTACACAAAAAGTGCATACTGTTTTGTTATTATGTGTTATAGTTGGATGGTTATCCTTCAATTCTAGCATCGCTTTGAACTTTAGTGAACTTAACAAGAAATTTTCATAAATCATTGCCAATGTATTAAAAAGCTATCGAGATGTAGACATCTATGATCATATTTTTTTCTCTTTTCTTTTTAATTGTAGATATCAAGACCGTTAGATGATTGCTTCAAATAATTATCCAGTACAACTTTACTGTTCTTCCCACTGTGCCAGATTCATTGTAGACAGTGTTTGTGGGAACAATGCAACTTAGTAGAAGATAAAACAGGGACACTACCTTTAATATGTTTTTTGAATTTATTTTTAATGTTTAGTGTCCCTTTAACAAGATACGCTGCCACTTACTTTGAAGGTCGACTTTCTTTTTGGGAAAATGTCAAATTTGGCACCTGAGTTTGACTTAGAAAAAAAAAAACAGGTTTGAATCTTCCTCATTGAAAAAAATGGGATGTTAAGTGATCAAAGCTTTTTTGAAACTAAATCAAACTCAGGTGCTGAATTTGACTCATGTATGTTAGAGTGTGGATAGTGCTACTGTGTTAACCAAAATACCTTGTGACCCATACCCCAATAAAAACACACGAGACAGTTGTTGGTGAATAAAAAAGGCCACAGCGATTTATTAACATAATAATAACTTGTAAGGACTGTATCAGCCAATCACCTTAACTATTTTAATTCTCAAATAGATACATCCTAACAAATCATCTAAAATCCTTGCCAGTCACCTGAACTAACATTTTAAATATATAACCATATATATTCATTTGCAAGTAGCACCAAACCAGTGGTACTCCCCTCCCCCCTCGTCCTAGGGTCTCTTTACCCTTTTACCTTACATTTTCCATGCTAACCACTAGCCGAACTCTCCTCGCTCAGTGGGCACGTAGTGATTTCTCACTTTTAAAAGGTTAGGGGAGGGCCGAGCCCAAAACGTAACCATAACATCGTCACTCCTCCCTTTTCTTTCATAAACCACGACCGGCAAGGACATGCACCCCCGCCACAGGCACCGCTGTTTTACTGCCTTAAATCAGCGGGAGCCCCCCACCCCATCGCCATGGCCTGCTCGACTCCATCCTGCAATGCCAAATTAAATAAATCTAACCCCACGTCCGTGAGGTGAACACCATCGCTCCTGAAATAAACCGCTGCATCCCGCTCGAAGACCCGATGGCGGATCGTGACGCCCCCAGCCCCCAGTACAATCTTGGAAACTTGTTTGTTGATCTTAATCCTGCATCTCTCCATTGCCTTCTGTCTATGTGCAACTCGCCAATAATTCCGTGGAACCAACTCAGACCAAACCAAGTGCACATCAGGGAATAAGATCAACACTCTCGCCAAATCTTGCTTAATAAGGTCACAGGACACCAGGATAGACCCCAGGTCATTACCCCCCAAGTGGATTAGTAACACATCAGGTGGACCTAGTAATCTGGAAAGGCTAACCAGCTCAGGGAGTAAACGTACCCACCGCATGCCCCTTATACCTATCCAGCGAACTTCTGCCACCGCTGCTGGGAATCCTAACCGCTCCCCCCCGGACCGGATTGCTGCGCGCTGTCGGGCCCAAAAAATATAGGAGTGGCCTATGAGCCAAACCTTCCTGACTGCAAGACCTGGGAAGACAGAGCAGAAGATACCTCCATGAGACCCACCGGGCGAATATAAGACATAAAACGCCGAGATTCCCATCTGTCAATGTGTCTAATCGCCCTTTCTTCAAAGGCCAACCTCGAAGCCTCTGATGCTGCACCAATGCGAAATGAATGTCCCCCAAAAGTGGAGCTATCCAAACCTAAAGCAGTAAGCGCCAACTTAAATACTTTTACAAACTGGTAGCGTGATAATGAAGACCCATCCCCATGAAGCATCAGCGGGCCCAAGGCTGTAGGACGCACAGCGCTATACGCATCAAAACCTGCTACCGGGCAGACCAAGGAACCCGGAACTTCCCGCAGAAAAACCCACGCCCCTTTTGCAAGAACATCAGTTTTCGACCGCCGTAGTCTAAAGCGCAGGTTTTCTTTAAACCCTTAGCCGCTGCTATATCAGCCCGCAGCCCCACCACTTTATCCCATGGGAGTCTACACTCCATTTCACCCGAATCTATCTCTATCCCCAGGAAACTGAGACAAGTCGACGGACCCTCTGTTTTCTCCGGAGCCAATGGCACCCCGAAACCCTGCGAAACCGACTGAACCGAGGGCAGCAAATGTGCACACACATGCGAGTTAGGGAGACCCACCACCAAAAAGTCATCCAAATAATGCATGACGGAGTCAAAACCCGACTCCATCTGCACGACCCATTCTATGAACGTGCTGAAACACTCAAAATAAAAGCACGAGATAGAGCAACCCATTGGCAAGCTCAAGTCTACATAAAACTGGCCTTCGAAATAACAACCCAAAAGATGGTGGCAATCCGGATGAACCGGCAGGAGGCGGAACGCGGACTCCACATCAGTCTTAGCCATCAATGCCCCACGGCCGGCCGCCTGCACCATCCGGACCGCAGAGTCGAATGATGCATATGCTACCCTGCAGAGTTCCGCGCTGATGTCATCATTCACCGATTCCCCGTAAGGAAACGACAAGTGGTAAATAAGCCTGAATTTCCCTGGTTCCTTTTTGGGGACCACTCCCAAAGGAGACACCCTCAGATTACTCAAGGGCGGAGAAGGAAAAGGGCCGGCCATCCGACCCAGCGCCACCTCCTTCCCCAACTTATCCCTAACTACCCCCGGGTGATCCAGAACGGATTTCAAATTCCGCAAGGACAGTGGGACCTCCCTGTCCCGGAAAGGGATCCAGAAACCGTCCTCGAAACCCCTTAAAAGAATACCCGCCGCATTTCTGTTCCGATACCTACTTAGCCAGGGACGCATCGCGGCGACGTCCACTAGCGTCTTCCCCTTTTCTCCCAAATCTGCTTTTCCCCCGGACTTGTTTCGCTTAAAACACTTCGAAGCCGGGTGGGATCCCGCACAACCGGAACATTCGTGTTTAAAGCGACATCCCGCCCCAAACTTACATTGCCCATCATTGTACTTCCAACAACTACCCCCCCGACGTTGTGTGGCCGGAGGAGTGGGCGTACCCATCCCCCCGGCCTCCCCAAGAAAGGACGCCATGCCCCCTTGGTGTGCCGCGGGGCGAGTCATGATAGACAGCCATAAACCAATGTCCATTTGATCCCATGACAAAGATGGCCGGACCGCCAGACGCTGGCGGAACTGCTCATCATAGGTCCACCACCCTAAACCCCCATATACTCAACATGCATGCCAGATCATGTCCTGATAACAAAATAACGCTGAGCATTTGTCAGGGGATTTCTCCCCTATAATGCTCGCCAGAATAGAAAATGCCCGAATCCAATTCCCAAAATTTTTGGGGATCTTCCTATAGCGGTATTTTTCCTTCTCGCGTTCGGACTCTTTCAGCTCCTTCTCTTGAGGAGGAACCTCCTCCAAGGGAATGAGCGAGTATATCTCAATGTACTCCCCCTTCCAAATCCGATCCCTAATCTCCTGCTTGACATGGAGCCCCAGAGGGCCAGACCAACACATATAAGTCGCCCCATGGGCCAGGCAGTGGGTCAGGCAGAGCCGTGTGCGCTGCCAATGCCTCAGCCTGCGGAGGCACTGAAGCGGCAACCTGTGCCAGTACCGTAGCTGGTGCCAGCACTGAGGAGGCAGCAGGACCTTGCACCACCGCCCCGCTTCCAGCATTCCCCCAAGCCTGACTGAGACCCCCCCGGGCACCGCCGGACCCCCCCATACCCCCCGACCTGTGCATCCAGTGACGTAGCAACTACCCCCTGCGAACCCAACTGCGCCTGATTCCAAAGCCCACGCAACCCCTGAACAAACCCTAACCAAGCCTGCTCCTGCATACCCTGTGTCCCCTGTCCCCCCAGCCCGCCATCCCCAGGTGTAAGTGCACCATACTCCAGCTGAGCCGGCCGGTGGACCCACCGACGCCGCCATTGACACAGGAACAGCTAAACCGGAGCCGGGGTGCTGTGAACCATAGCCGGCAGTGGAGATACCTGAAAAGGAAAAACTTGTGAGGGACTACTGATACCAGCTATCGCTGCTGGAGGCCTAGCCACAGACCCCCTGGAAGCCGGCACAGGAACAGCAAGAAGGGAGGTAGAGGAACTGGCAGGGACATCCTCCCCCCCAGAAGACCCCCCACTGAATGGTGACAGGGGCCCCCCCCACCTCAAACCTCCAGGAGGTGAACCCGTGGTCCTCCGTTTTTGGGCCCGGGGCTTACTTACTGATCTGAGCGCCCGACGGGAACTCCTCCTCCTGGAGGAGCGTGCAGCAGCTGCAGGAGCCGGGATGTGAAGCGGGGCTGCACCGGAGACAGTGTCAGCCCCATTGAAGGCATCTGCACCTGCCGCCACCGATCTCCTCGCGGAGGAGCGGGTCCCCCTGGTGGCACTTGGCGGTGCAGACACTGTGTGCGTGGGCGCACGAGAGACCACGCGGGAAGACGCGATTCCAAAGCCCACGCAACCCCTGAACAAACCCTAACCAAGCCTGCTCCTGCATACCGTGTGTCCCCTGTCCCCCCAGCCCGCCATCCCCAGGTGTAAGTGCACCATACTCCAGCTGAGCCGGCCGGAGGACCCACCGACGCCGCCATGGACACAGGAACAGCTAAACCGGAGCCGGGGTGCTGTGAACCATAGCCGGCAGTGGAGATACCTGAAAAGGAAAAACTTGTGAGGGACTA
This sequence comes from Pelodytes ibericus, assembly GCA_036172795.1. Classification (NCBI taxonomy): domain Eukaryota; kingdom Metazoa; phylum Chordata; class Amphibia; order Anura; family Pelodytidae; genus Pelodytes; species Pelodytes ibericus. Next base: position 87,399,125 of record CM069859.1, read on the forward strand.
CTGATACCAGCTATCGCTGCTGGAGGCCTAGCCACAGACCCCCTGGAAGCCGGCACAGGAACAGCAAGAAGGGAGGTAGAGGAACTGGCAGGGACATCCTCCCCCCCAGAAGACCCCCCACTGAATGGTGACAGGGGCCCCCCCCCACCTCAAACCTCCAGGAGGTGAACCCGTGGTCCTCCGTTTTTGGGCCCGGGGCTTACTTACTGATCTGAGCGCCCGACGGGAACTCCTCCTCCTGGAGGAGCGTGCAGCAGCTGCAGGAGCCGGGATGTGAAGCGGGGCTGCACCGGAGACAGTGTCAGCCCCGTTGAAGGCATCTGCACCCGCCGCCACCAATCTCCTCGCGGAGGAGCGGGTCCCCCTGGTGGCACTTGGCGGTGCAGACACTGTGTGCGTGGGCGCGCGAGAGACCACGCGAGAAGACGCGGGTCTCGCAGGAGTACTACTCACCACATGCGCAGCTCCACCGGCAGCCCTGCTCCTCGATCGGGGAAGGATGCCCACGTCAGGACTCAGTCTGGCGGGCGGGCGGATCCGACGCCTCACACTCCGTGGTCCACCGGATCAGGGAGCACAGCCGGGGCAGCCTGCAGCCAGGAGAGCTGTGACAGGAGCTGCCTGCCACCATCAACCGCCGCTTTAGCCCTCAAAGCATCAAGGATCTTCTCGACATCCATGCTGAGGCTGGTAGGAAAACTCTAAAAAAGTAGTAGCAGAACCACCAACTTCTTTGAGTGTATGCAGGGGTTGTAAAATGGCTGCTGCAAGGGGAGGGGTGGCACAGACTTTATACTGTTACCCCCTAGTCCTCCCCTTGCCCAGTCCATGAACTCTACACACTCCCACTGCCACATACATGCCCTGTCCATCACAGCAAGCTTTGACTACCAGGGTTCTAAAATGAAAGTCGGCCTCCACCAGCTATTCTCGAATTTTAGTGAATAGATCCAAATATCATGTTTAAAACAGGCAGCAATGGAAGAAGGTGCCTGGGTGGCGCCAAGTGTAAAGGCAGATTTTGCTTTCCACTTTCACTCTTACATACTGCATTGTACTATCTTGTTCTTGATCTCCAGTTCCTGACCTAGTTTGGCTGTCTAACTACACTCCTGTTCCTGTTCTTGGCTTTACTTTCATTTCTGAAGTTAGAAGTCTGTTAGTAGTTCTCTTCTTTCCTTGCCTTAAACCTTGCGTAACCAATACTTTTAGAAATGATCTGCATTTCTTTGTTTCCTTTTACTATGTGGCTCACCCTTTTGGGGACAGATGGATGGCTAACTGCCTTTGTTATGAGAGGTTCTATGTCACTTGAAGGTTGAATCTATTTCCCTTGTGTGTATATTATTTATTTATTTTTCAGGTTTTACAGATCAGTCACCGTGGAAACAATAACAACAGTCAACAAGCAGTGAGCTCTGAAGAGAATTCTGGCATTTGTAACTCTTTTGTTCATGGATGCCCATTAGGTAGATACAGAGAGATAGCATTATGGTGTGTTGTGAACCTAGGAGTCTTTCAACTAAAATCTTTCTCACTGCTGCAAAATCCTATTTTCTTTGCCTCCTTGAATTACAGAGACTTCTTCCCGTGACATGGCTCTATGAAACATATCATAACCTATTTTGCTATTTTTAAATGGTTTTCCTACTCAAATATTTTGCTTATCTTAAGACTTGTGAAACCCATGTTTAAAAGTTGAGAGTATCTCTGTTGAATAAGTATACTCTGTATTGTATTTTAATAATGAGGATATGTTGATTGAAATAGGAATTGTTGAATTTTCCATCTTATTTTACAATTTGGTTATTAGTAATTATTAAACATACAGAGTGCAGCTGAATACAACTGAACCTCTTAGGCACTCAAAAGGTTTAGCCACACATTAGAACTCAGCAATGCTTTTTAAAAAAAACACAAAAAAACCCCACTTTTTTCCCCTTGACAAAGAATCCCTGTTTCTAATTATATAAAAATAACTGTCCTCATTATTTTTAAATATCTATGACTAATGTTTAATATACCAAGTTACAATGTGATTTTGACATGCAATTGCTTAATGTGATCCATTAAAGTAGGTATATCCAAAAAAGATATTGCCTATTTCTGGAAAATAACACATGGCAAGAAAAAGACTGTATCATCAATCATTAAGTTGTCCTGATATATTTACTGCTCTACAGTTCTGTTTTCCTTTAGGCTGTATTTGTTTTTCTGAAAAATACAACTGTAAAAAAATATATAAGCAGAATGACTTAATCATTTAGATGTTTGTTTTGCCCTGTGGTTTTGGAAGTGTAATTGTTATTTGTTGTTCTTGTTTGTGGGGAAGGCTCCAACACATTTCAGTATGCTAACAATCATATATAAAAAAGCATGTGAGACTTGTAAATGCCATGTTAATGTTTCTGTCCTTACAATTCTTTAAAATTATAATACCTGGATTTGATAGTTTAAATAGAGAGACATTTTAAAGCCTCATCTGAGCCACTGAAATAAACAATAGCCATAGAAACTATTCACTAAAAGTAGCTTTCAGGGCAGTTGAGATGACATGTTCATTTCATGTCACCTACCTAACTATGCATTGTAGAGGGACATATCTGGTGAATTACCCCTGCTAGAAGAGCCCATTTGGCCCTGCTTAATGCCCGGTGAATTATATTCTAATATCTAAAGACTGAAGAACAATTAATCTCACCTCAACTAACCGGCACGTCACTGTAAGTGAATAACTGCAAGTGTGGTAAGGAAAATAAGTTCATATGTTGATTTTAATCAGGTCACAACCATGTTTTCAGAGTTAGAATTTCACTCAGCGATATTAAAAGTGTATTATTTAAATATATGTTAAATATACAAATGCGCAAAATGTAGTAGCATTTGTGTGAATGTCTATTGTATATGGATTTTCATAAAAATATAATTATCAGATTATAATTTTATTGTATTACACACTGGCATACTCCATTCTAACTTTAAGAGCTCTTGATATGTGTTTCCTTTAAATAGACTGTAATTTTGCAGGCCTTTTTTTCGCACATGCGCATTATCATTGGTTCTCTTGAAATCACAGTAGAGTAGTGTATCATAACTTTTTATTCCCTAATATAGGAGAGTACTAGATACTCAATTACTCCGAACAGATATCTGGTTATTCCACACTCCTATATGTTTATATTAATGATTGCACTGTTAACGGATTAATAATATACCTTTCTCTTCTTTTAAACATGAATGCTCCTGTTTTGCCATGTTATTTAATTATGCCAGTATTCATTCTTTCTTTCATCTTATAACACTGTTTAATATATTTTATTTGTATGTCCTTATTGCATGTATTTATGCAGCAATTATCTTCAATGAAGGTTATGTTTGATTAATTTGCTGTCTAATAGCTACAAAGTTCTCTCCCAGCCTGTCTGGAACAACATTTAATGAGGTAGCCATGTGAATAACCAATTGTCGATTAGAGTGTCCAGTAAATAATTTGGTTGAGATAAGCATTTGTAGTATGTCATCAACTATGCAGTTATTTTTACTTCCTCTTTTAACCGTTTTTATTTCTTGTTATTTACACATCTTTATTTAACACAAAAAGGTAGAAAACAGATATTGAAATGCATTTATTTATAAATGATTTGAGTAACCTATCAAATGAGTGCAGTCCAAATAAAGCTCTATAGAGACAATGATCAAATCTCTAACAATAATATAAATAATAAACAGACACATGCCTTTGAAGGCTTAGGAGTATTCAGTTCTATATACACAAATAGGAATTTGTATTTTTTTTACATACTTAATATTTCATAGGGGGTATTGGTTAAAAGGCGGATCCTGCTGGATCCAAATGTGTTTTCTTATAAACATATCTTTGCATATTTGATTTATATAGAGTTGGTTCCTTCCAGATAAGTTCATATTTGACATCTTTACAAACGGATCCACATCTGTACCTTGCACGCTATATATTGATAGGAGGCATGTTGTACCACGTCTATACCTTGCCTACTATATATTGATGGGAGCTAGGCTTTACAACGTTTGTGTATGACTCACTATATATTGATGGGAGCTCTGCTGTACCATGTCTGTACCTTCCACACTAAATATTGGTGGGAGCTATGCAGCAACACGTCTGTTTTTTGCTCACTATATATTGATGGGTGTTTACTTTTATATTTCACTAGACATTAAGCCCGTTAAATTAACGGGCGCTAGAACATATGTGGACGGGGGGGAGGGGACATAAAGGGGCAACATAGGGGCAAGCACCCTGGGGAGGGGGGGAGCCTTGAAGGCTGCCTCATCTTGATGGGAGTTGTGATCCTCCTGCTGTATTATTGATGCAGCAGGGGGATCACAACTCCCATCAAGATGAGGCAGCCCTCAAGGCTCCCCCCTCGCCAGAGTGCTTGCCCCTATGTTGCCCCCTTATGTCCCCCCCCCGTGTTACTTACCACCTTAGCGTGGTGTGAAGGGGGCGGGAGGTGGGTAGCGTCGCTCCGCTCGCGCATGCGCAGTCTTTACAAAGTTACAGCTGAGTGATCAGCTGTAACTTTGTGCACATGCGCAATGAGTAAATTCTCCTGCGATTGCGCAGGAGAATTTGCTCCAGAAATCTGTCAGCAGGGCCGGCCTTAAGTGTTCTGGCGCCCTGTGCGGGATTCCCCCATGGATGTATCTCTCTGCCTTCCCATGTTTGTCCCTTTCCTCTTCATTGCCCTGTCTGTCTCTCTCTCTCTCTCTCTCCCTCTATTCTGTCTCTCTCTCCCCCTCCCTCTGTTCTGTCTTTCTCTCCCTCCCTCCCCCTGTCTGTCTCTCTCTCCCCCTTCCCCCTGTTCTGTCTCTCTCTCCCCCCCTGTTCTGTCTGTCTCTCCCCCCTGTTCTGTCTGTCTCTCTCTCTCTCCCCTTCCCCCTGTTCTGTCTCTCTCTCCCCCCCTGTTCTGTCTCTCTCTCCCCCCCTGTTCTGTCTCTCCCCCCCGAGGTTCGGTCTCTCTGGCCCTGTTCTGTCTCTCTCTCTCTCCCCATTCCCCCTGTTCTGTCTTTCTCTCCCTCCCTCCCCGTCTGTCTCTCTCTCCCCCTTCCCCCTGTTCTGTCTCTCTCTCCCCCCCTGTACTGTCTGTCTCTCTCTCTCCCCCTTCCCCCTGTTCTGTCTCTTTCTCCCTCCCTCTGTTCTTTCTCTCTACCCCCTGTTCTGTATCTCTCTCTCCCCCTTCCAGCTGTTCTGTCTCTCCCCCTCCAGCTGTTCTTTCTCTCTACCCCCCTGTTCTTTATCTCTCTCCCCCCTCCAGCTGTTCTGTCTCTCCCCCTCCCTCTGTTCTTTCTCTCTCCACCCTGCCCCTGTTCTGTCTCTCCCCCCTGCCCCTGTCTCTCTCTCCCACCCCTCCCCTTCCTTTGCCTTCAAAGGTGGATACAGGGAGGGGGCGGAGCTAACCGGCTGAGCGGTGTAGCTCCGCCCCCACCCTGTGAAGCAGATCAGCGTCTGCTTCACTGGGAGCCCAGGTCAGCAAGAGAAGGTGCTGCTCGGGCTCCCCATGCTTAATGCAGGCTCCATGCTTAATGCAGGCATGGGGAGCCGAGCAGCACTTTCTCATGGTGCCAGTGGCTCCCCGTGAAGCAGACGCTGCTCTGCTTCACAGGGTGGGGGCGGAGCTACACCGCTCAGCTGGTTAGCTCCGCCCCTTCCGGGATCTAGCAGTAGATCTCCCCCACCCAGTGCCTCTACCGGCTTTTTTTTTTTTTTCTTTTGGCGGGAGGGAGTCTCTGCATTCCAAGTCCCAACGGCTGTCCGTTGGGCACATGCACAATAGCGCAATCCCACGGACACAGGGACTGGACGCAGAGACACTTCAACTTTATTAAAGAGGATAAAAATAACTAGGCTTGCTTCTGCTTTTCTTAATCTTTGGTCTTATGTTATGTTCAGCTTCATTCTTATCCCATGAATGTTTAATCTCACTGTATCCGATGTTATTTCAGGTACCCTCTCAGTAAAATTTATGTTCTCTTAATTTTAAACCTCTGACTCTCTGTCTGTGTAATTATAATTAGAGGATCCAAACTAGTTATTTCTAGGAGACAGTAAACTGGTATATAAACTTATATATCCACAGAGTTCTATGAAAAATGAACATGAACAAACAATAGGAGCCAGCACTAGCAATTTCAAAATCCAAAGTGATATTGGGTATATGGCACTGTGGAAAGTAATATGGGAGCGTGTATCATGCTGTGGAAAGTGCTTAGGGGCATACATGGCACTGTGAAAAGTGTGATGAGGATTGGTGGGATAAAATCATTTTTTCTCTCTTCTCCCTGTCTCTCTAACTACCAATGAAAAGATAATAGGTGTATGTAAATACGATGACTCTATATGAAAAATAAGGGACTACAAAAATTAATCGCAGACCATGGTTACAGTGTACAGATTACCAAATCTTTGTGTATATCAAATTAGAAAGATTATATGAATGTGTGTCAAGTCTTGATAGATTAAGACTTTTATTGTTAATAGATAAAATGACACATATATAACAAACAAAATAGGGGGAAAAAAACGTGAGGTAAGTGAAGTTGTGATTAAAATAAATCTTGCCTGCCCAAAGATAATCAGGTGTAAATTGTTATACTGTAGATAATTATCTAAAGTGTATTATAGGTTGCAAGGACAGTAATCCGGTTATCATAAATAATAAATGTAAACCCTGATGACAAAAAGAAGTCCTATCAGGACATATAAGTATCATTAGGAACCGATTACCGAAAGGGTTCAATTGTTTTCCCACCGTTTAGTATCCATGTGCATTTAACATAGTAGTTGTAAAATAATCATAATAAATAGGCAATGCCCATGAAATAATCACTATAGCAAGAAAAATCCCATGCAACCTTGAGGCAAGTTAATCTGACTTGTAATAATATAACTGTGTGGCAAAAAAGAAGGAGAGAAAAGGAATTGTTACTTTTAAATTCTGCAGCTGTCAATTAATCATGCTGTGTAAAGATAAAATCCTAACTCTCTGTTGCCAACATTCAATACTTTTAAATAGTTTGCCAAAACAGTTGTAACAAGGTGATTCCTGCTATCTGTATATGATGAAAAACAAATATCTGCTGTATACATTTTGATATAAAAATGATTGATGTAGTATTAGTTAGTTACATGGTGCAGCCAGGACTGCCCACTAATTAGATGGAAGTAAAACATTTTAACTACAAAAAATTGAACGGGGGGCTGGCACCACATACGCCAAAAGCAAAAACCAAACTGCAAAGATAAATGTGCACAGGTCGGAGTGGGGACAAAAGACCCAGGTCCAATTCACGATTTAGACCTTTCTTGTGATAAACAATTCAGCTCACATAGCCACCAGGCCCCACAGGTATTTAGTAACTTTTTCCTGTCACCCTCCTCAGTTTTGAAAACCAATCTACTATAGTAAATCATAAATAATTATGTTATGATATATTTCCAGAAAGTGATGGGTGCACTACTCCACGCACTTTAATTACCCTTTAAATGAAGTATTATCTGCTCTGACTGTTATATCGAGGGAAAAACATTAAAATACAATATAGTGAAGTATTTCATGTAAAGTAGACTGTTGTGATTATATACAACAGAAAATATCCACTCACTCACATTTCCTTGAGCAATACTGCCCAGTTTTAATTGCATCCAGGAGCCCTCATCAGGGTATGGCAGGTGGGTAAATTCCTCAATCAATGTCCACTCCAATTAGTGGCAGATCCAGGGGGGGGGGGGGGGCAACGGGGCAATTGCCCCCCCCCCTCCCCCGAAAAGAGGGGAAAAAAACAAAACCGCCGGTTGAAAAAAAAAAAAAAAACACGCTTGCAGGCAGAGACGGAGGTGAGAGGAAATCAGAAGATCCCCCCTCACCATCGCTCTGCCTGCCAGGCTGCACGGGGAGCCGAACAGGCAGCACAGAGAAACCTCCGTGCTTCCTGTTCGGCTCCCTGTGCGGTGTGACAGGGAAGTGCCGGCAGATCAACGTCGTTCGGTTTATAGACTTTCGGCTTATAGAACAGCAATAGCATTACATGTATTCTATAAACCGAAAGTCTATAAACCGAATGTCGTTCGGTTTATAGACTTTCGGCTTATGGAATACATGTAATACTATTGGCTTTCTATAAACCAAACTAGAGTCCCCATTCATAAGAAATTCTTATGTCTGAAAAAGACAGACGGACATGGGAGAGAGGAAAAGACAGATGGACATGTGCCCCTCCCGAGATCAGACTCTGGATCCGCCCATGACTCCAATACAGTTAAAAGATCAAAGGGAGAAGGAACCAGGCTTGAATAAAACACATCTAACACAACACATAAAAAAGAGTGTAAACCTTACATTAACCCCTTAGTGACATGACTTTTTTGGCTTGTCCGACGCTTGGTGACATGGGCTGTTTTAACATTTCTGAGCAGTTTGTGTTTTGCTGTAATTTATTTCTGTCTCATTTAGTGTACCCGCACAAACTATATATCGTTTTTATCGTCATAAGAAGGGCTTTCTTTTGATACCATTATTTTGATAATAGCATATAATTTGATGTAAAAAAAATAATAAAATATGGCAAAAAAAATGAAAAAATAATTTTTTTATGACTTTTATTTGAAAAATCGTATACTCATGTACAAGAGACAACAAAAAAACACTGCTAAAAAGTTTCTAATATATGTCCTGAGTTCAGAAATAGCCCATGTTTTTATGTTTTTGTGCTTTTTTATTCATGTTACAGGGCCAGAACTATAAGTGGTGCAAAGCTATTTTAAAATCCCTTCTTTCAAAATTAGCGATAGTGACATTGTAACACTGATTTCTGTACTAAATCCATGAATGACCCCCAACATGTACATATTTTTGAAAACTAGACAACTCAGGGCATTTAACTTGGGGTATTTTGACACATTTCATGTAGCCATTTTACCACCAATCTATGCCAAAGTTTGCAGCAAAAAATCTTTTTTTTTAATTTTTCACATATATTGCAATTTAGGTAAACATTACCTTAAAATGTGAAGGGGTATTTCCAAATAACACCTCAATATGTGTTCAGCAACATCTCCTGAGTACAGGGATACCACCCATGCATAGGTTTGTTGGTTTGTTTTGGGGCTAAAAGGCCACATTTAGGGGGTGCGCATTTTGGTTTTCCAACTTGGAATTCTGACATGCAGAAAACTTGTGCCCATGTCCCATTTGGGACATTTTTGAAGCCAGAAAGTGTATTCTACCCCACAAAACCATATATTTTTTTAAACTAGACACCCTAGGGTATTTCAAATGGTAGTATTTTAACACTTTCCATGCACTAATTATACTACCAGCCTATGTCAATGTTTTGGGTAGTAATTTTTTTTCACATACATTGAACTTTGGGCATGAATTCACAGATCCTGTTATATGTCAGTGCCAAACAACACCTCAATATGTGTTCAGCAACATCTCCTGAGTACAGGGATACCACCCATGTATAGGTTGGTTAGGTTATTTGGGGGTTAAAAGGCCACATTTGAGAGGTGCGCTTTTTGGTTTTCCAACTTGGAATTCTGACGTGCAGAAAACCTGCGCCCATGTCCCATTTGGGACATTTTTGAAGCCAAAAAGTGTATTCTATCCCACAAAACCATATATTTTTGAAAACTAGACACCCTAGGGTATTTCAAATGGTAGTATTTTAACACTTTCCATGCACTAATTATACTACCAGCCTATGTCAATGTTATGGATAGTAATTTTTTTTCACATACATAGTACTTTGGGCATGAATTCACAGATCCTGTTATATGTCAGTGCCAAACAACACCTCAATATGTGTTCAGCAACATCTCCTGAGTACAGGGATACCACACATGTATAGGTTGGTTAGGTTATTTGGGGGTTAAAAGGCCACATTTGAGAGGTGCGCTTTTTGGTTTTCCAACTTGGAATTCTGACGTGCAGAAAACCTGCGCCCATGTCCCATTTGGGACATTTTTGAAGCCAAAAAGTGTATTCTACCCCACAAAACCATATATTTTTGAAAACTAGACACCCTAGGGTATTTCAAATGGTAGTATTTTAACACTTTTCATGCACTAATTCTACCACCAGCCTATGTCAATGTTATGGATAGTAATTTGTTTTTCACATTCATTGTACATCGGGCATGAATTCACAGATCCTATTATGTGTCAGTGCCAAACAACACCTTAATATGTGTTTAGCAACATCTCCTGAGTACAGGGATACCACCCATGTGTAGGTTAGTTAGATTATTTGGGGGCTAAAAGGCCACGTTTAGGGGGGGGTGCATTTCCAACTTGGAATTTTGACATGTAGTCAGCCTGCGCCCATGTTCCATTTGGGACACTTTTGAAGCCTGTCAAAGTATTTTACCCCATAAAACCATATATTTTGGAAAACTAGACATCCTAGGGTATTTAAAATTGTGGTATTTTAACACTTTCCAAGTGCTAATTCTACCACCAACCTATGTCAAAGGGATGGGATGTCATTTTTTCCCCACACACATTGTAGTTCAGGCAGGAATTTTCAGATTCTGGTATTTGCCACTGCCAACCAACACCTCAATATGTGTTCAGCAACATCTCCTGAGTACAGGGATACCCCCCATGCATAGGTTTGTTGGTTTGTATTGGGTCTAAAATTCCACATTTAGGGGGTGCGCAATTCCAACCTGGAATTTTGACATGTAGTCAGCCTGCGCCCATGTTCCATTTGGAACATTTTTGAAGCCGTCCAATGAATTTTACCCCATCAAACCATATATTTTTGGAAAATAGACATCCTAAGGTATTTCAAATGGTGGTATTTTAATACTGTATAGGTACTAATTCTACCACCAGCCTTTGTAAAAGTTTGTGGTAGTACTTTTTTGGGAGTTTTTTTTCCCACATGCATTGTACTTCAGGCATGAATTCACAGATTCTGGTATTTGTCACTGCCAAACAACAACCCAATATGTGTTCAGCAACATCTCCCGAGTACAGGGATAGCACCCATGCATAGGTTTGTTGGTTTGTTTTTGGCTAGAAGGCAACATTTGTGAGATGCGCATCTCAAAATTCCAACTTGGAATTTTGACATGTAGTCAACCTGCGTCCGTGTCCTTTATGGGATATATCTTTGAAGCCAGCCAATGTAATTTACCCCCACCAAACCATATATTTTTTTATCGGTAGACCCCCATCACTACTTGTGGCAAGGGCTCAGCAGCCACCGATACATCGCTAGATGATGTATCAGAAAGCTGAATAGGGTCAAAATCGAACCCTGAGTCCGCGGCCTCAGAATCAGTGCGTAAGCAGTGATCTCGAGCAAAGAAGGGGTTAATAGCTCTTAGAAGAGCCTATCTAGTACTGTAATACATTACAGTACAAATAAATTAATCCATAAAACAGTGCAGACAGCAAAACATACTGTTGCTGTGCAGGATTACTGCTTACACAGTGATGAATGGCAGGGAAGAGGTTAATACACAGTGAAAGACTTTCATAAAACCTGCTAATTTTATAAAATGTTATTTTATATCACTAATACTGATCTGTCTCTTTCCGTCACAAAAATGTAAGTGAGGAGAGGGAGGCAGATCAATATTTGTGAATATTGATCCGATTAATTTTGATCTGACCAGGGCGAATGGTGAGCTTAATTGAGAAATCACCAAACCGCCTTTGCCACTAATTCGCTGTTACTGATCGCTATGCGCTCAGGCAGCTTAAAAAAAAAAAAACTCAAATATTTTTACTTTACATGTAATCCCCTAGCGGGTATGTGTAAAAAAAAAAATAAAAAAAAATATGCAGACAGATAAAAATTGCGTTGGCGTCAATATCATTGCGTAAGCAGTGATCGACGGCAAATAAGGGGTTAATAACTCTTAGAATAGCCTTTTTAGTACTGTAATAAATTACAGTACAAAAAAATTAACCCCTAAAAAATGCACAAACAGCAAAAATAAATGCGCTGATGTGCACGATCACTGCTTATGCAAGATCAGTGGCAGGGAAGGGGTTAAACGCAGGGAATTGCTTTAATAAAATTTTTTTTATTGTTTTATTATTTGTGTGTTGTGTATTTATTGTTTTTTTTAACTTTTACTTACTTTTAGAACTTTGATCTGTCTCTCTCCCTCACTAAAAAAAATGTGAGGAGAGGGAGACAGATCATAACTGGTCAGATCAATATAGAGTTAATATTGATCTGACCAGTCAGTGGGGATGTTCAGGAGAGCATCCCCACTGCCTGTCAGTGTGCCTGGCAGTCACTGATTGCCTCTGTGAAGAGGCAATCGTGTGACAGCCAGAGAGCACAGGAAGCAGGTACTTCCTGCCTCCTGTGCTCTTGCCCTTAGAAGGGCAGCGCCATCTTGGTCACTTAGTGACCAAGATCGTGCATTTTTTTTTTGTGTTCCTGATTGCCTCGACTTGCGAGGCAATCAGAAACACTTTCTGAGCATAGGAAGCGAAAGATTCGCTTCCTATGCTCATTTTTTAAATGCCCGCGTTTTAAAGGCACTGTGCCTTTAAAACCGGCATTTCGATCGCTCTCCGGAGCGATCGAAATGCCGACGGGCATTTTTTTTAGCATTGTACGATGCTTCCACACGGAAGCATCGTTACAATGCCCTTAGAGCACTGAAAGCGGAAAAACTCCGCTTTCAGTGCTCGTTTTGACACAGGACGGACTAGGTCCGTCCTGTGTCACTAACGCCTCGGCACACAGGACGGACCTAGTCCGTCCTGTGTCGCCAAGGGGTTAAAACAGCATTGTTCCATGTAGATGTAAAAGTATCTTAAAGTACGCTGTGTCTACAGCAAAACATTCTCCTCACACGACGTGTTTCACCTTCTTGAGGCTTTTTAAAGTGTCCCTTTTGTTCTTCATAATCTCCTTTAAATAGTATGCTGTCGTGTCTCTGTTTCAACAGTGTGTTCACCAGACATCCCATGTGCGTCACATCTAATAGACGTGAAGTACACATCCTTGCCTTTACTTCCGGGTGTCACCCTCAGTGACGTCCACCGAAGCTTCAGTGCCCGAAAATGATGTTCACTTTCTCTGTGGTGCGTTTGTTTCAGAGAACTCTTCTCCCCAGACTTTCATCTATTGGTTAAGATTATATCAACTCCTCCCCTCTACTCCACAGTCTCCGTTGCCATGCCGGATCAGCTCAGGCATACGGAACACATGTATCTAAACAGAGGGAAATGGGTTGTATTGGTGAAATTAAGAATAAAATTTAAAAAAAATGTTTTTTGTATTACAGTGAAAAACTCATATTATAAAAGTTATAAAAATGCTGCAGAATAGTGGGCTCACCTACAAAAAATTAAACAGATAAACATCTGTAACCCTTTGGTTGCCAGTGTTTGCAGCTCATAAACTGATTTCATTTCCAATTTGACCGGGTCTTTCCATGAATCCACCCCTCTCCAATGTTTCTTTTATTTGACAATAGCCATAAACATTAACACTTTAGGGTTACTTTTATGGGTTAAAAAGTGTTTGGGTACACTGTGGGTTAGACATTTTTTTCTTGATATTGTAACATTGCTCCCATATTCAGGTTTTCAATTTCCTTGTAGTTTGACCCACATTCTGCAGCCCGCATGGACATTGCAACACATAGGGGGTGAATCTGGTGCCCTTTGCTGTTCCCTGTCTTTGCAGGGAGGAACTATCTTTGAACCAGAATTAGTTGTTCTTTAGGATAAGTTTAATTCCCTCTACAATAAAGTCACATACTCTTTTTCGAGTGTGCCACTTTCTAACAACACATTTATACCTGCCTCACAGCCCTTATTATGTTCGATCATAGTTTATAGGTATGTCATGTCACTAGTAACCAACCACATACCTTCTTCCCAGACTATTTCCTTAAGGATATTTAGGACACTAACTGTATCTTTTAGATATGAAGTTATCCTTTTAACAAAAGGTTGTAAAGTGAGGTCTAAATACTCAGATAAATTGGAAGAGAGTGATACCACCCCAGACACAATAGGTCTCCAGGTGGTCACTCAACAATCTTGTGGATATTTTGGGAGAAAATAGAAAGCTAGAATTATTGGGTGAACATTGTTTTTTATCCGTAGATATGAGAATACCTCCTTACTCGGAGGTAAACAGTCTACTTTACATGATATACTTCACTATTTTTTATTTTTATGTTTTTTCCCTCTATATGACACCCAGAGGAGATTATACCTCATTTAAAGGGTGATTAATGTGTGTGGAGTGTTGGGAGTAGCACACTCATTCACCTGTTGTATTGTTTGTCATGTTTTACTAGAAGCACAGCACTAGTTTGTTTTGGTGCTGCTTCTCCTATCACATAAAGGCGCAGTGAATTTTACTGTTTTTTTTCTGTTTAGAGAATCTCGCCTTCATTCTCTGAGTTTCTTCTTCTACATAACTTAAATCACAGGGACACTTAAAAATCTAAATAAAAAAAACTTTAATCACTTGTAAAATACAAGTTCATGCTATACCAATATTCGGGATGAGGATGCTTAAATGCCCCCTTCACTAGCTAGAGAGTAAATTTACAGGAAGTTACTGTTCTTTTTAAGACTGTCCTGTGCCCCTCGCCTGGTTAAATTTGCGGCAGTACTATATGGACAAGTTTATATGGCAGGGCAAAAACCCACGGATAGGGAGAGGACAGTTGGCAAAGAGATTTTCAGAAGGGAGTGCTTGAATATTATACAGCATGTAAATTAGCACAGGCAATCACTACAGAAAGAGAGGGGATGGAAAAGATCTGGGGTCACTCTTCTGGCAGATAGGCAAGATAAACCATAAGGACATTGGGGGTAAGAGCCTAGTTTTAGATGAACTGATGCTGACATGGGATGAAATGAAAAAATCTATAAATAAGTAAAATAAAAAAAGGTATAAATAAAAAGTTAATGAAGGTTCTTCCTCTTAAACCCCTTAGTAGGAATATATACCATTGGTTTTAAATTAATTTTTATTCATTCTGTATGTATGTATGTATTAATAGTACTATATATTTTATACTAATTTATACTAATTAAAAATGTTCTTGTTATATTCCCATACTATATTTGTGCCTAATCTTGATTGTTTTCCTCTGAGAGTTGCGTCCACAACAGTCTACATACTATATTTGCTACTCCTCTTTTGAACCATTAGTGGAACCGTGTTCACCGCTAGAGGATAGTTGCAGCTCATACACTTGTTCTTCCTTATAATCTTTATCTTTACTCTTTCCACACTATTAGTGCTAACTTATACCTTACAGTATTAAAACCTAAAGTGGGTAAGCTTGGTTTGCCAAATATAATATAGATGATTGAATCCTGTAAGTTAGCTTATCTATGGCAATTTCTCTTCTATGGCAATTTCTGATGCTCCTTAAATGAAGCATGGGTCAGCAAAAGTTGGGGCTTTGGATCTCTATGTTTTTTATTTTGTTTGGACTATACCAAAGAAACAAAATAATAACACTATACTGACTTTGGATACCCTATACCCAGTATGGATAAGATTGAGGATAAGAATAAGCAACAATTATTATCAACCTACCATTGAGAATTGTAGCAGTTAATGTAGAGGACTTAAAGTGGAAACCATGGGTATACATAGAATCCAACAAATAGTTACTGATAATGGAAGTATACCTTTTGGCAAGGTTCAGATAAAGTTTGCTTTGTCATCAAAGGAGATCTTGTCCTGTTTAAGGATAAATGACTTCATACATAATAATAGATTAGCAGAGTTATCAGAGGGTATACCACTATTTATTAACATAATTAATAATAAGAGTAAAAAAAAATTATACAATTTAGAAATAACCCTGCCTCCATTTCCTGTACTGATAGCTTGCTGAAATGATTTACAATTAAAAATGTCAGTGAAAAAAACTTTTAATATCTTCAGCAGTATATTGCTTGAATTTGATTGTGTCATTATGAATGAATGTATGATATCTTTTTGCATATTCCATATTTATAAAAAATAAACATTATATATAATTAACAGCTAAAGGACATAAGAAATGCATATACATCTCTATACATCTCAAAAGTAATATTTATATCAAAAACACTATTATCAAAAAGAATACGGTAAACAATATATTTTAAAACATTATATAAAACCAACTAAATTTTGTAGCATAAAATAAATAGAGAACTACAAGTATAAATAGCCAAATATATTTTTCCTTTTTATACATACTCCATAGCATGCGTTTGGGCTCCATTGAAATTGTAATTTCACATTCTGCTTCCCAATGATCATTTTTGCTAAACAACTTGACATCTCCAAATGTTCTGTGTTAACATTTGACTTTAATTTGATGACTAAGAGAGCTTGTAGACTACTGATCTAAGCAGCCAAAGTGAAAAAGCAACACTGCAACTCACAATATCAGCAGATACTAAGGTGATATAAAGAGACTCCAGTGATTCATTACAAAACACATTAAAGCTTTGTTTAAACCAAGACTTCTTTGAGAAAGAAAATGGATAAACTGCAGAATGGACCTGAAGCTGACACCTGTTTCTTACCTGTGTTGTTCACGTTTAGAAATAGGATATTAAAAACAATGCTAACGAGAATAATACCATTGAAATATCTGTAAAGTTCCAGCACTGAATACTGGGAGCAGTAGGTAGTTCACAGTATGAGAGCAGGCGATTTATAGAAACATACACTGTGTCAGGAGATAACTGATCATCTATCTTGCCCATATTTCTGTAAGCTGTAAAAAAGCTAAATTGGTCCTTCGCCTTATCTTAAATTGGCATCACACTTGACAATGGTCATGCATTGTGGGCACCCCTGCTATTACTATATTTTAGGGAACTGCTTTTATGTGAGCGGAAGCTAACATCAGATGGGACGTGAGGGGATCTGAATAAAATTATTTTAAAATGATATCTGCTGTGCCATACTGTGGCACTATTTAATATTATTCCAGATTCATTTATGAATAAACATTGTAAATAATCTGGTAAGTCATTAAAGAACAAAGTGGTTGTGTAACGATTTACATATTGTTGATTGTGGTATATTAATGTCTGCTATGGTGGCTTAAACTTAATTAAATATGAAGAATTAACACAGTATCATTTTACTTTTCTTTTTAGGTCCTTAATCACCTGCATAAAAAGCTAAGAAACATGTCAAAGAAATCAGAAGCCTCGAAGAAAAAGGTAATTTCTTATTTTTTTAAAGATTATATTAATCACTGAAACTTCATACTGTTGAATTCACACTCTCATTTTCTATAGTTGAATATCGGATGTGTCATAATATTTTTGTTTGCTTTTTGCTTTAAAGCTTAAAATGATACTGCTTTTAATAATTTAATACTGTACCAAAAAACATATAGCATCTACATGTCATAAAGGGAATGCAGGGTCCTGTATAACTTTCAAGCAGGACAACCACTCTTCCCATTGGGTTGTATCACTACTTTTCCATCTACAGACAATCTTTGGTGCTTTTGACAGATGTCAGGAAAGAGGTGAAGAAAAAAACAGAAGGATCAGTGCTGTGGCAATCAGAGAAATCCAAAAAGAGTCTGAGTCTGGCAAAGATAATTGTAAGATTAAGCAATATGCATGGATCAGAGCAGCTTTTGCAGCATCAGAAATTCTGACAGCAATAAATATGGTGGTGTAAGTGGTTGTCCAACTTAGAATATCAGCAGATGCTAAGCTGATTGAATGTGATTCAATATAAAAAGAACTTAAAAGCTTTGTTTAACAACTTGGTGACTGTGGACATGCCAGGCACATCCTCTGTCCCCACACGTCCTACAGCTAAGTGAACAGTTGAAGCAGTCAATGTTCACTAACACTTCTCAGTAGGTCTTGTTAAACGACTTGATGTCGAAGCATCAGACAACACTAAAATCTAGCGCTGGACTGACCTGAGAGCAGCGCGGCTTTCTAATATGGAGCTACCCTGTTGTGGGCAAGAGCTTTGGAAGTGGTTCACTTCTGGTGCTCTGTTGGTGTTGTTAGACTGCCTCCAGGGGTAATCAACAATGTAACATTAAAAAAAAAAATCAGTGTATATATAAACATACACTGCATCAGGATATAGATACTCATATACTCTGCCCATATTTCTGTCTGCTGTAAAAACCTCAGAAATATTATTTGGTCCATTGGCTTATCTTAAATTCAGATTAACTTAATGTTTATCCTGCATGCTTAATCTCCTTCATTGTTTTAACCAAAGTAAGAGGATACACATCTATTCTTTTTTTTTCTTGTTTAAAGATGGTCTACTTTTGGAAATGTCTTAACCAAGAATAGCTGAAATGGATGAACTCTCTGCATCTTGCTGCAACGTTGTATTTTATCTTAATGTCATTTCACTTGTGCAGAGAACATGAGGGCAATTTTTACCTGTTTATAGTGCGGTGTAAACAGTTTTATTCCCCTTCTATTTAATGTATTATCCTTTCTCATTTCTATTTTTCCAAACATCAATGACATACTCTACTATTAGTAGAGTTAGACTACTAATATCAAGAAAGAATCACACGTTTTATTGCAAATAAAAAAGGCTTCTCAAACAGGTAAAACTATAATGATGGGGGATTTTAATTATCCGGAAATAGATTGAAAAAGGGTACAACTAATTCTGCTAAAAACAGTAACTTTCTGAACTGACTGAATCACATTTTTTTGTCTCAGCTAGTATAGACATCAACCAGAGGGAATGTGTATATTGATCTAGTAAAACAGTGAAGAGCTTATCTCGAACATCCAAGTAAGGGAGCACTTTGGGAATAGTGACAATAACATGGTATCATTTGAGAGTAATTAAAAAAATTGTTGTAGGTTCCACCAAACATTTTAAAAAGGACAACTTTAGCTTGGTCTTGCTGACTGGGATGGATACATTTCTGGAAAAAAAACACAGAAGGTAAGTGGAATACCTTCAACATTAGAAAAAAATATATAAATTTATATCCATTGGAAACAAATACAAAAGAAGCAAATTAAAACCAGTAGCGTAATCCATGAAATTAATAGGAAGAAAGTAGCATTCAAACATTATAAAGCTGACAGATCAGCAGAGGCATTTGCAAAATACAAAGATGCTAACAAGCTTCTAAAACAGAGTTCAAATTGGCTAAACTGGAGATTGAAAAATAATTGATAAAGAGAGCAAGAACAATCAAGAACAAAAGTTTTTTTTAAATACTTAAATGGCAACAAATGGCATCACCCACATTGCACACCCAGGTCTTACCCAATACATGTCCCATCACCCATGTTTGACACCCAGGACTTACCCCAGCACCCCAGTACATGCCCAATGACCCACTGGAGGTGCAGCCCTCAAGGCCCCCATTTTGCAGAGGCCTGTTGGTTGCAACCCCAAAAACTCACGCCTTAATCCAGGCCTGCAAAGAGTGGTGGTAAATGAGAAGTTCTAAAATTGGTCAAATGTCATACGGTGGGCAAGGTATCTGTCATGGGTTCTCTTGTTTTTTTTTTTTTTTTTGAGAATATATATATATATATTTTTTTCCAAACGCTTTATTCAATAAAGAAAGAAACACATACATTACATCGGTACATAAAATATACATGGGGGTACATCAATCAGGGGACAGGATATGGGGCTGGAGCCCTTTCATGTGTTCGTGAGACATTCGTGTCCAGTTGTCAAGGGAATAGAAACGGAAGGGCGGTGAGGGGTTAGGGGGGGGGTGGGGGGGATGGAGCTATCAAATATAAATTTAAAACAGTTGTCAATTCACAATGTATATACAATTTCTCGATCTAGATACAAGCTTGCCTCATATCTGTGTGGTACATTAATATACATATATATATATATATTTTCTCATTTATACACCTATATATATATATATATATACACTTTTTTTAATTTTTAATTTATTTCAAATTGTTGCTTTTGATTGTTATGATTTATATCCTATACCTCAATACAGTATCGCTGAGGATATCACCCCTGACTAGGGAAGACTTGAGAATCGAGATGTGGGACTGCGTATAGTAACCACCTATCCCATATTTCAGCATTCTGCTTAATGTGTTGAAATCGGAAGGCCGCTTTAGTTTCCATGCTTTGGACAAATTCAATTTCATCATTAAGTTGAGCGATTGTGGGAGGGTGGGAAGATTTCCATGACCTTGCTAAAAGTCGTTTAGCTGCCCCTAGGATATGTAGTATGAGTTTTTCGCGTGGGGGGGATAATCTTGGTGGGTAACATGTCTAATAGTGCGATTTGAAGGGATGGAAGCCAGGGTATGTCTAGTAGCGAGTTAAGAAGGTGAAATACAGATGACCAGTAATGCCTAATACGTGTACAATTCCACCATACGTGACTCATGGTGCCCCTATCTGTGAGGCATCTCCAACATTTATCGCTACTAGTCGGGAAGATAGATGCAATTCTAGTGGGTACTAAATACCATCTGAATAGAACCTTTCAGTCTGCCTATAAATGGTTACTACATCTGGAGATGCCTATCATAGCCCCAATGGCTTTGTTCCATTGGTGTGGGGTAAACAACTTACACAATTCTTTTTCCCATTGGAGCATATAAGGCAGCTTCACTGGAGCTGAAGCCAAAATCAGGGCTTCATATACAGCAGATATGGCTCCCTTAGTTGCTTTGGGGGAAATCATTAATTTGTTCAATTTAGTGTCTATTTTGGGGCGGTTGTATCTTCAAGTCTCTGATAATGTCCCTTACTCGGATATAAGTGAAATGCTCTTGATCAGGCAGGGAGAATTCGGATTGTAAATATTGAAACGAAACCATGGAGGAGTTTGTGAGAAATTGTGACACTAATGTTATTCCTTTCTTACTCCATGAGAAGAGTGACAAATCAGTAGTGAGTCGGGAAAGCATAGTGATAGGGGCAAAATTCAACGCTTCATGGCTAGGGAATAGGGATCCTATACGTTTTTTCCAGACAGACAACGTACATTTAGTGCTGGGAAGGGACCGGGTCAATTTTGGCCACACCAGACTTGGGAGCCAGAGGAGGTCACGTACATGACACGATTTAATGAACTGTGATTCTAAGTCTAGCCAGAGAGGTGGTTCTGGGGATTTGTACACGGTGAGTAATTGTGCCAGTACCAAGGCTGTGTAATGTTTTGTAGTTCAGGGACCCCCAGGCCTCCGGATTGTTTTGGTAAGCGCAGCGTCGTACTTGCTATTCTAGGGTTCTTGTGGTTCCATATGAACCTGGTAAAGTCAGCTTGGTAGCGTCGGATAGTGGAGGCTGGGATGGGTACAGGTAGCGTGCGGAATAGGTACATTAGTTTGGGCAGCGCTGACATTTTGGCTGCCGCAATGCGACCCAGCCAGGAAATTTCGAATTTGGTCCAAGTGTGAAGATCTGTTTGGATTTGGGGCCACAATTTGTTGTAATTAAAGTGTAAAAGAGCATGAAACGTCTTAGTTAGTCTGACTCCTAGATATAGCAGAAAAACTTTTCTCCAGTCAAAGTCATATAGTTGTTTAAGTGAATCTACAATGGTTTTGGGGGTATTGATGGGTAGAGCCTGAGTTTTGTTGCATTATTTTTATAGTAAGAAACCTGTCATTAGTCAGAAAGCAGTTGGAGAAGGGGTGGGATAGAGCGTTTTGGGTTGGAGATGGTGAGAATAATATCATCAGCAAATAATTTTAGTTTATGGGGTAGCTGGCATATTGATACACCTTCAATATCTGGGTGGTGTCTTATTTCGGTGGCTAGTGGCTCAAGCGCTAAGTCAAATATCAAAGGGGAGAGAGGGCAGCCCTGCCGGGTTCCGTTTGTAAGAGAGAAAGTATCAGAGTAAAAGCCAGAATAGAAAACTTTGGCTGTCGGTTTGTCGTATAGGGCTTGTATTGCACGGATGAAGGGTGGGGGAAGTCGTATGTCTGTTGGCTAAGATTTTGGCATATAGTTTAATATCTGTATTTAGAAGGGATATGGGGCGATAATTCGCACAGTCTGTTGTGGGTTTGCCTGGCTTGGGTATAGTAATGATGGAGGCCTCTAGCATTTCTGTCGTGGCGTGACCAGATTTAAATAGTGCTTTTAAGACCTCAGTCATATATAGGGCAAGTATGTGTTGAAAAGCTAAGTAATACTCATTGGGGAATCCGTCAGGTCCTGGGGTTTTCATTGTTTTAAGTGATTTGATTGCGCGTAGTGTTTCATGTTGGGATATTGGCTTGGAGAAGTCAAGTTTTGCATAAAGTGGGCATGTCAACATTGGCAAGGAAATTTTGGATCTCGGTTAGGTTAGGCGTGTGGGTTGCGCTATCTTTATCTAGGTTATATAATTTTGAGTAGAAAGCCGCAAATTGGTTGGCAATCTGTTTTGGGTTTCGTACTATGGTACCGGCCGGGGAGTATAGGTATGGGATTTTGGAGGCTAGTTGTCGCTTTCTCAGTTTACGATCAAGTAGTCTGTCAGCTTTGTTTCCCTTAGTGTAGTATAATTGCTTTAGGGCTCCCAACGAGTAAGCTATTTTATCGTGTAGTAGTCAGTTAAGATCTTCCCTGGCTTTACTGATTTGTTTAGCCAGCTGCTTGGTGGGCTGGCGTTTATTCGCTGTGTCTAGTGTGGCTAGTCTGTTCGTCAGCTCTTGTTTTTTGTTCTCCCTAAATCTCTTGTCTTCGGCTCCCTTTCGTATGAGGACCCCCCTTATGTACGCTTTATGTGTCAGCCAGGTGGAAATATTAGAAATATCCTGTGTAGTGTTCTGTCTAAAAGTTGCGTCTGCTAAAGCTGAGGTGTTCATTCTCCATCTCCCACCTCCCCTCTGAGGTATGGAGACCGGGAAGGAAGCCCTCACAGGGGCACGGTCCGACCATGTAATTAGGCCGATGTCCGAACTCGACATTTGTTGTAGCGTATATATATCTGTAAGTATGAGGTCGATTCGTGTGTGTAAATTATGGACGGGTGAATGAAAGGTAAAGTCTTTGACTGTCTTGTTTAATATCCTCCATATATCTTGTAATTCGAATTCTAAGAGCAGTTGTTGGAGATTAGGGCATGTGTGGGAATGGGTCAGTCGAGGTCGGCCAGTCGTGGATGTCGTGTCAAAGTTCCTGTCTGGGACCATGTTAAAGTCTCCGCAGATACATAGTCTAGTAGGTTTCAGGGACATCATTCTCTCAAAACATTTTCTGAGGAGGGGGAGTTGAGCCTAGTTCGGGGCGTAGAGGTTTGCGACGGTAATGGATTCCTGGTCCAGCTTACCGTTGATGATTAATATTCGGCCTTGGGGGTCTACATACTTATGTTGTAGTTCAAAAACGCAGTCTTTATGAATGAGGATAGAGACGCCTCTAGTTTTATTATCTGCCATCGCGGAGAAATGGGTGGGATATGTAGGGGAGAAAAAGGTGTGTGATTTTTCTCTAGCAAAATGTGTTTCTTGGAAACAGGCTAACATGGCTTTGGAGAGTGTCGCTTCCTTTAACGCTAGTTTCCGCTTTTGCGGTGTGTTTAAGCCCTTAACGTTAAGGGACATTAATGTGACAGCCATGTTAGTTGGGTGGTGTTAAAATATGTATGGGTGTAGCATACCTGACGTCTAGAGTGCTGTAGGTGTGGAATCGCATCCGTGACCTCCTCTGGCCTCCCTGCAGGCGGCAAACTGTGGAGTACCTCGGTTTCGGGGTTCTCCTGCTCAATGCTTTAGAGCCTATGTTTAGTCTCCCAATAGTATCCTCTCTTTCTGCTTCCTCACTTGTTCCAGGGGGATGGTATCTGTCTGGGAAATTGTCATCTGCATTTGGTGTTAGCACACATATGTAATAAATGTAAGATCTGAGAAATCTATAAGGAAATGTCAAATGGTTTGCTCCAATGGGGTACACAATGACAAACAAAACACACATTAAACAAAGAACACAGATATTGAGGCGTCGAACTGCCTCTATGTGGGGGTGAACTTTGCCTCCATCAGTAGTCAGGACGGAGTGGCAACCCGGGGTATTTCACTTTAAAGATTCAACAAACATTAGGGGTGATATTTTGGGGGGTAGGGTCCTGTGAGGGGGTCGCTCGCACCTTAAGAGGTTCTGGCGAACAAAGGGTAGGTAACAGAATTTGGGTTAATAAGCGAGTAACAAGAAAAAGAAACATAACAGTTAACTGGAGTTCTGGTCCGCGTACCGTAGGAATGTCCAGGATAGTATGTGGTGGCGCTCAGGTCCAAGTCTCTGAGTCCTGTACATGGCACCGCTGATTTCGCTGGTCGTGTGGGTACACAGGAACGGAACAGTCGTTATCATCAGGGGTGCGCAAAAGTGTTGTCTAGAGGCCAACCTTTGTTGAGGTCGTCTCATTTCGCTGACCAATCTTTGCGCAGTCTGATGTCTCGCGTCTTCGCCTTTTCGTCTGGTGTCGCCGGTAAGTTCCATGCTCTCAGGGCTTCCAAGCCAGCCGCAGGGGATGTGAGGATCTTCATAGCGCCATTCCTTGGCACCATTAGCTTAGTGGGGAAACCCCATTGGTAGGTAATACCGTGCTGCCTCAAGATGGAGGTGATAGGCTGAAACTCCCTTTGTTTGGCCAGCGTGTATGCCGATAGGTCTGCATATATAGTAAGCTTGGTAAAGGGTTCTTGTAGCTCTTTAGTATTTCTGGCAGCTTGTATGATGCACTCTTTGACCTGGTAGAAGTGTACTCATGTGATGACATCTCTGGACACACTTGCTGGTAAGTTTTTTGGCTTTGGGAGACGGTGTGTGCGGTCCAAGGTGAGTTCCATATCTGTTAATTCTGGTGCCAGAGCTTTGAAGAAGCTTTTTATGTAAGCCTGGAGCTCCAATGGCTGGATAGACTCTTCCACCCCTCGAATCCTGATGTTGTTGCGGCGATTTCTATCCTCTAGAGCTGCAAACTTGGACTTGAGCGTCCATGATCCTCTTCCAGTCCAGCTAGTTTATCCGCTAGGCCATTATGAGCGTCTGAAATTTCGTCCATGCGGTCTTCTAGTTGGGCTGTTCTTTCACCCACCGCTTGTATTTCTGCACATAGGTCTTTCACCATACCTTTTATGTCGGCTTGCAGGGATGAACGGAGCTCCGCTAGCAGCTTTTTTAGCGTGCTTTCCGATAGGGCAGCCGTCGGCTCTTCGTCTGAGAGCCTGTCAGAGGGCGGGGAGGATTCTCTGGATCTCTCATTTTCGCGCCCTTTTTCAGCCGCCATTGCGCGTGGCGTGAAGAAGGAGTCTCTCTGCCACTTTTACCTGTCCCTCTGTTTGCCGGAAAGGTGCCACCATCGTAGCTGGGTATGTTCAGCCTGCTGCTATGGGCAGGTAGGGTGAGTTTCGGCTTGCTGTGTGTCTGTTAGTCACGTTGAGGGCCTCAAGGTGACGGAGCTAATCTCTCACGCGTCCATCTTCCTCGGCTGCTAGGCCATGCCCCCAGAGAATATATTTTTACCTGGCGATACTGACACCGCGCTAAACTGGGACGAGTCGGTTCTCTTCTTTTTAATTTGTTTATTAATGATCTCTAAGGGGACATAGCGAGCCATGAATCACATTTACTGAAATTAATTACGTTAATACAGGCTGCACTGAATCTGTCTTCATTGAAACATGATTTGGAAAAATTGGTTAACTGGGTAGGCAAATTAAAATGCAAAATACAGTTTAAATGGTATTAATTTGGGGAATCAACTAGTGAAAATGATTTGGGACTCATTCTATTAGACAATAGACTAACAGTAGTGCACTGTGTCAAATGTAGGATACAAAAGCCAGTACGAAATTGATTGGCATGTATAAAATGAGTTATTGACTGACAGGAGGTAGATATTATTCTGCCTCTTTACAGAACCATGATAAGACCCCACTTTTAATGTGTAGTTCAATTCTGGGCAGCTCTCCTGAAAAAGGAAGAACTGGAACTGAAGTGCAGAAGAGGAGGGCTAATAAACTAATAAGGGAAATGGAAAGATTTAGTTATGAAGACATGCTAGAAAAGTTAAAATCTGTAATTTAAAGAGCATGCTTCTAAGTACAGTACCATAGTTACTGTATAAAAAAGATGTTCCTACACTAAATATGAATTACTGGAATATGATTTGATTTTTGCAATTCATAGTATGTGTCGGAGGGGTGA
This sequence comes from Pelodytes ibericus, assembly GCA_036172795.1. Classification (NCBI taxonomy): domain Eukaryota; kingdom Metazoa; phylum Chordata; class Amphibia; order Anura; family Pelodytidae; genus Pelodytes; species Pelodytes ibericus. The sequence goes on from CM069859.1 coordinate 87,425,278, forward strand.
ACCAGGGAGCAGAGCGCAGGGGTCACCACTGCAAGAGGTAACAGACAAAAAAGGGAAGTCTGCAGCAAAGGTACCAGAGGAGCAGGCAAAAAGAGTGTTCTAGTTCGGTCCGAAGGTCAGGGCATTCAGAGAGGGTTCACAAGTGATAATCTAAGCCGAGGTCAAAATCAGAGGAGAAGGCAGCAAAAACAGATGAGGTCCAAAAAAATTGGTCAGCAGCAGGGAAATCAATCAGGGGGAGGTAATAGGAACTGTAAATAGGATAGGGATTACCAGAGGGAACAATACTAGGTACTGCAGCTTGGACGAGCAAGCACTGAATGAACAGTACCTGCCTGTTTTATAGTCTGTCTAGTCCTTAACCCCTCCCACCACTCCCCAGGTACACACCTCAAGTCTCTGGGAAGCCTAGGAAGGGAGGTGGGGCAGAACCCAACCTCCTATTCCCTCCTCCTTGCTCTACACAATGAGGGCGCGCTAGCCGAACACAGGACACGTCCCCCAGCCTGTAGCCTAGTACCTGCGGGACGTGAGTTACTACAGTCCGGGGATGCGGCCTACATCGCGCTTGCACGGCTCCCCGATGGGGCGTTTGGAGCCTGGAAGTGTCAGTGCCAGGTAAGGAACCCTGGGGAAGTGGCCTCGCGGGTGCGGGACCCGACAGACCCCCCTCCCTACAAGCCACCTCCGGGGGCGTTTAGGAGCGGGCTTGTCAGGATGCAGTCTGTGTAAGGCACGGAACCGGATGGGTGCGTGTACATTGGAGTCGGGTTCCCAAGACCTTTCTTCCGATCATAACCTTTCCACTCGACCAAATATTCCAAACGTCCCAGCCGGATATGGGAGTCGAGAATTCTCTCCACTTCGAATTCGAGTCATCGATGAAAACAGGGAAAGTCGGTGAGGGACGTCTACTCACGGCAGTGTCCGGATGCCATTTTTTGATGAGGGACACATGGAAGGTCGGATGGAGGCACCAATAGAGAGGGAGTTCAAGTCATACAGCGTTCGGACCAGGAAGAGCTATGATTTTGAAGGGTCCTAAAAATTTAGAATTGAGCTTTTTAGCGGGACCCAACATCTTGATATTGGCAGAGGAAAGCCATACCTTCTCTCCGACTTGATATGAGGGTGCTGGAAGCCGCCTTCTGTCTGCATAGCGTTTGTATTCCTGTTGAGCCTTGAGTAGGGTATTCTTAAGGATTGGGAAACTTTGTTGAAGAATGCGTATACGATCAGCAACAGGGGGTACAGAGGTGGTCTTGGGTAGGTCGACGTGGAAAACAGGATCAAAGCCGTAGTTAGCTTTAAAAGGTGACATCTGGATGGCCCGTTGCCAGTGGTTGTTGTAGGCGAATTCTGCTATGGGCAGCAGTTGGAACCAGTTGTCTTGATGATGGGTGACATAACATCGTAGATATTGTTCAAGGATCTGATTAACTCGTTCGGTTTGCCCATTGGTCTGGGGGTGGTAACCTGAGGAGAGTACCCTTTGGGTTTTCAGGCCTTGACAGAAGGTTCTCCAGAACCGGGAGGTGAATTGCACCCCTCTATCAGATCAAATCGATCGGGTACGCCATGCAACCGGAATATGTGCTGGGTGAACAGTTCTGCGGTTTTGGCTGCAGTGGGGACCTTGGAAAAGGGGATGAAATGAGCCATCTTAGATAGACGATCTACAACAACCATAATGGTATTGTGGTGCTGGGAGACTGGAAGATCGAATATAAAATCGACTGTGATATCCTCCCATGGTTGGGAAGGAATAGCCAGAGGTTGAAGAAGACCGGAGGCTTTGGTGTTTTGGGTCTTGGATCTATCACAGACGTCACATGACCTTACGTATTGTTGTATGTCCCGAGACATTTTAGGCCACCAAAAGGTTTTGCGGGCGAGAGTTAGAGTTTTTCGGAGTCCCCCATGACCTGCCATAGGGTGATCATGGATCGAGTGAAGGACCGCAGGGCGAGTCTTCGGAGGTACATAAATATGATTCTCTTTGTATACGACTCCGTGTTCTGTACGTAAGGTAGGGAGTTCAGGAATTTGTGTGGGTTCTTGACTATGCTTTTGAATTTCTCCTAGTAGGGAGGTTTGGAGTGCGAAAAATTGATTCGGCTGTAGGATGGTGTCATTGAAATTGGATGCCCGGTTGGGGTTGTCATACAACCTGGAGAGGGCGTCTGCCTTGACGTTTCGGGCCCCTGGTCTTTAGGTGATTTGCAATTGGAAACGTGTAAAAAACAAAGCCCATCGGGCTTGTCGAGGGCAGAGGCCTGGCGGATCGTAGGTACTCCAGGTTGCGGTGGTCAGTGAAAACCGTTACAGGATGACGAGCCCCCTCGAGAAGGTGATGCCATTCCTGGAGTGCCATTTTGATGGCCAATAGTTCTCGGTCGCTGACACTGTAGTTCATTTCGGCTGGACTAAGACGTTGGGAGAAAAATGACACGGGGTGTAGGTCCTCCTTGTCCCCATGTCGTTGGGAAAGAACCGCTCCTGTTGCGGTCTCTTATGCGTCAACTTCTAAGAAAAAGGCCCTGGTGGGGTCTGGTAAAACAAGTACAGGTGCGGTGGTGAACCTCTCTTTTAGGCGGTCGAATGCCTGTTGGGCCGGTGTAGTCCAAGAGAAGGGTTGGTCTTTTCGGGTGAGTCGAGTGATGGGTTGGATGATTCGTGAAAAACTATTGATGAATCTTCGATAAAAGTTGGCAAAGCCCACGAATCGTTGTACGGCTTTGAGAGAATTGGGTGTTGGCCACTGGAGAATGGCTGACAGTTTTTTAGGATCCATCTCTATGAGTCCGGGTTTGATGACATAACCAAGGAATTCCACCGTAGTGGTTTCAAACTGGCATTTTTCTAACTTAGCATATAAGTGGTTGTCTTGTAATCTTTGGAGGACTTGCCACATGTGATGCCTATGCTCTGCGAGGGTTGACGAGTAGACAAGGATGTCGTCCAGATAGACAACAACACATCCCATATCGCGTGCGGAAGGCCGTCTTCCACTCGTCCCCCTGGCGGATTCGGACTAGATTATAAGCACCTAGGAGATCGAGTTTGGAGTAGATAGTGGCTTCCCGTAGCCTATTCATGAGTTCGGGTATCAATGGAAGTGGGTATTTGTTCTTGAGGGTGATATTGTTTAGTTCCCGGTAGTCAACACAGGGCCTCACGCCACCGTCCTTTTTCCCTACAAAGAAAATCCCTACACTGGCAGGTGACGTAGAGGGTCGTATGAATCCCTTGCGATGGTTTTTTTCGATGTACTCCTTGAGTACTGCCAGTTCTGGTTCCAAAGGATGAAAAATGCGACCAAAAGGGATTGGGGCTCCTGGGAGTAAGTCGATAGGGCAATCAAGGCCGATGTGGTGGCAACTGTTCCGCTTCTCGTTTGTCGAAGACCTTACTGAACTTGAGGTAGGGTTTGGGGATCGTGGGTGCATGAGGAGTTTCCAACGAGTCGCCCTGGAGAAGTACCAATAGTGGAGGTGACAGGCAACGTTGTCTGCAGAAGGAGGACGCGAATGTGACTTCACCAGTGCTCCATTGTACAGAAGGGCTATGGCGGCGTAGCCATGAAAGTCCAAGGATAATAGGGAACAAAGGGGATTGAACCAGGTTAAAATGTATCTCCTCATGATGTTCCTTGCCCACGGTCATAGACAGGGGGATGGATTCCTTGGTGACAGGGCCCGACTGTATAGGATTTTCATCCACCAAGTGGATAATCAAGGGTTGTTTCTCGGGTCGAGTGGGGATTCGTAGGTTGCTAGCCAAGGAAATATCGATGAAGCAGTACCCTTGCCCCAGAATCCAAGATGGCCATCTGGGAAGTGGAGTCACTTCCCCACTGTAAGAAAACAGGAACGGAGAGATGAGGAGCCATACTACCCAAAAGTAAAGGTGAAGAAGAGGTGAACAGCTTACCTCTTGATGCTAGTTCGGGGCAGTTACATACAATGTGTCCAGTCCATCCGCAGTACATGCATAGATTGGAGTTTCTCCTTCTAGCCCTCTTCGCTGTAGACAAGGGACCACGGGTTAGACTGATTTGCATGGGTTCCTCTGGGAAAGGCACAGTTGGTGTCGTAGTAGGAAGAGTCAGAGAGGTATGGCATGGAGGTAGACTAGTGGACGAAGCACGTTCCAGGTGGCGTTCTCGTAGCCTCCGATCCAATTGAGTGACCAACCGAAGAGATCATCCAAGGACCTGGTTACTTGGGGTCCAGCACGCAATGCCTGTACTTGAGCATGTAATGCCTGCTGGTTGTCCTGAATGTTCTGACCGGTCTGTGTCAAGGCCATGAGCTGTTGCGTGAGGGCGTGAATGGCATCAGCCACCCCTGCGGGCTCCATAATGGCTTGCTCGTTCTGTCGGAGGGGTGAACCAGGGAGCAGAGCGCAGGGTTCACCACTGCAAGAGGTAACACACAAAAAAGGGAAGTCCGCAGCAAAGGTACCAGAGGAGCAGGCAAAAAGAGTGTTCTTGTTCGGTCCGAAGGTCAGGGCAGGCAAAGAGGGTTCACAAGTGATAATCCAAGCCGAGGTCAAAATCAGAGGAGAAGGCCGCCAAAAACAGATGAGGTCCAAAAAAATTGGTCAGCAGCAGGGAAATCAATCAGGGGGAGGTAATAGGAACTGTAGATAGGATAGGGATTACCAGAGGGAACAATACTAGGTACTGCAGCTTGGACGAGCAAGCACTGAATGAACAGTACCTGCCTGTTTTATAGTCTGCCTAGTCCTTAACCCCTCCCACCACTCCCCAGGTACACACCTCTAGTCTCTGGGAAGCCAAGAAGGGAGGTGGGGCAGAACCCAACCTCCTATTCCCTCCTCCTTGCTCTACCCAATGAGGGCGCGCTAGCCGAACGCAGGACACGTCCCCCAGCCTGTAGCCTAGTACCTGCTCTCGCGTAATGCGGGACATGAGTTACTACAGTCTGGGGAATGCGGCCTACATCGCGCTTGCGCGGCTCCCTGATGGGGCGTTTGGAGCCTGGAAGCGGCAGTGCCAGGTAAGGAACCCTGGGGAAGTGGCCTCGGAGGGTGCGGGACCCGACAGTATGTTTAAACATGTTTTAATTGTCTTTATAAATATGTTAAAATCAATAAATAATTTCAGTATTTAATTTTCATAGCATAATTTTTCAAATGCATAGCATTTTAGCACTATTATATTTCTTTATACAAATGAATTTGCTTATTGCATACTTTTCACCTCTGCAATACTTTTTACCTTTTTCCCCCTGTGTCATAACTGTTGGTTCTAAATTTCCAACGATTATGCTGTTGGCATAAATTTGGATAGGACGTTTATTAGTATAATCGTTTTGATTATATAAAAAAAACATTAAATGTAAGCCTCCAGACATGCTGTTCAAATAAAAATCCCAACAGATTAAATTCCATGGTAAAGTACAAGACATGCATCCTTTCATGTCTATGAACTAAAAGCCACCATACTGTATTTCTGACATGAAAGAAAAATAAAATTGCTTAAAGTTTGAGAAATACACAGAAGTGCACTAGCTAAAATGTATTGTGGAGAAAATAACTGGACGATAACCGTTTCTGTTCATGTTGTAGATCAACAAAAGCTCAAGGTCTACTTTTTGGGCAGCATTGATTTATCCTGAACGGCATATTGTAGTGCTACAACTACATCCTGGGGCCACGTGTCTTCTTTTTTTGTATTTCTAAATCCAAAAAGAAAGTACGGCATTGTGGTGAAAATAATGATTCAAGAGGCCAAATGGAGAAGCTGATTCTTCTACTAGCAAACTGTTATGTAGTGGTGGCCCATGCACTACAGAGAAACTCAGGCAAGGACATAAGTACAAAAGAATATGCTTTTAACAATAAAAGCATATGCTAAACATATTCTTCTCTGTGTACGCTTGGTTGAGCTTACTTTGCAAGTTTGACTCTGGTATTTCTAGATGAAAAAGCCTGGCTCACTATGCATTGAATTATACCAGTGCCACCTCACTAACAATTCCTGTCAAGAGCCAAAAACTTCTGGGTGTTTCTTTCATCATTAGAGGTAGTTGACCTGACATTTTGGGGTCTTGACTTTTCTATTAGGGTTTAGTCTGAAATGTTTAGAAAAATTAGCCCTTTGGCATCTTAACTGCAGTAGAACACAAGTGGATACAAGAGGAGGGCTACAAAACTGATAATTTGTTTCTCATGGAAGTTCACTATAGGATAGAAAGGAACTGTACAAAAAAGATGGTATGCATCTTTCTCAAAAGGGAACGAGCAGTGTTCAGTGAGCAGTTCAGAGGTTTTGCTAGGAGATTTTTAAACTAAAAGAGGGGGGCAAAATGGCGATAAAACATCAATCCAATTGCCCCCCAAAACAGGGACAGAAGGTACCTGTAGTCAGTGTGCTGAAAAATGATAAGCTTAGGGTCATGTCTACAAATGCTCGCAGTTTAGGGAATAAGATCCATGAACTTGTGGCAATATTCGCAACTGAGAATGTAGATTTAGTGGCTGTTACTGAGACATGGTATAATGAAAAACATGACTGGGACATATCAATACCAGGGTACTCTTTATATAGAAAAGACAGAGAAGGTAAAAAAGGGGGAGGGGTGGCCCTGTATGTGAGGGATAGCTTAAAATGTAACGTAATACAAGTTAGTGAGGCGAACATAGAGTCAGTTTGGGTTACATTAGAATTTGGTAATCATATGGTAACTCGGGTAGGTGTGATTTATAGGCCCCCTGGACAAATAGAGGAGTTAGATAATCTACTAGTTGAGGAAATAGCTAAAATGACAATGAAGGGAGAAGTGATCATCATGGGTGACTTTAATCTTCCTGATGTGAACTGGAAATACAAAATAGCTACTTTCGCCAGGAGTACGCATATCCTAAACTCCCTACTGGGATTATCTCTAAAACAAGTAGTGGAGGAGCCAACTCAAAAGCAGGCCATACTAGACTTAGTGTTCACAAATGGAGATTTGTTATCAGATATTACTGTAGGTGAAAGTTTAGGATCTAGTGATCACCACACAGTGTGGTTTAATATAAGAACAGTGAAGCAGTCACACCACACAAAAGCAAAAGTTTTAGATTTTAGAAAAACAGACTTTTCTAAAATTAGATTAGGTGTAAAGGAGTCATTATCAGACTGGAGCAATTTAAATGGAGTCCAGGAGAAATGGGATTATCTAAAAGTTGCACAACTGAAGGCAACAGAAAATTGCATAAGGCTTGTCAGTAAGAGCAAAAAATTTAAGAAACCACTGTAGTACTCTGCAGAGGTGGCTAAAATAGTAAAAAAAAAAAAAAAGCTAGCATTTAGTAATTATAAAAATACTCAGAGTGAGGAAGATAGAAAGATCTATAAGAGTAGGCAGAAAGAGGCAAAGCAAGCTATAAGAGCTTCCAAAGCACACACAGAAGAGACTATAGCCCAGTCAGTGAAAAGGGGGGATATAACATTTTTTAGATACATAAATGAGAAAAGGAAAGTAAAACAAGGATTAGTTAGATTAAAAACAAAAGAAGGATGCTATGTATAAGAGGATAAAGGCTTAGCAGACTGCCTTAATGAATATTTTTGTTCAGTTTTTACAAATGAAAATGAGGGTAAGGGACTTCATTTAGGGAAAAAGACTAATGAGTCTTTTGATGCATGTAAGTTTACAGAGGAAACATTTTTACTTCAGCTGTCTAAAGTAAAGACAAATAAGTCGATGGGACCTGATGGGATACATCCAAAGTTATTAAAAGAACTTAGTGGTGTACTAGCAAAACCGTTAACAGATTTATTTAACCAATCATTGTTAACGGGAGTAGTTCCAGAAGATTGGAAATTAGCTAATGTTGTGCCCATTCACAAGAAAGGTAGTAGGGAGGAGGCGGGCAACTATAGACCAGTAAGTCTTACTTCAGTAGTGGGGAAAATAATGGAAACCTTGTTAAAGAATAGGATTGTTGAACATCTAAAGTCACTTGGATTTCAAGATCAGAGAGGGTTTACTTCAGGGAGATAATGCCAAATTAATCTTATTGATTTTTTTGATTGGGTGACTAAAATAATAGATCAGGGTGGTGCAGTAGACATTGCTTACCTAGATTTCAGTAAGGCTTTTGACACTGTCGCACATAGAAGGCTTATTAATAAACTGAAATCTTTGAATTTGGATTTCAATATTGTTGAATGGATTAGACAATGGCTGAGTGACAGGCAACAGAGGGTTGTAGTCAATGGGGTATATTCGATGCAAGGTCTTGTTACTAGTAGGGTACCTCAGGGATCTGTACTTGGACCCATTCTCTTTAATATTTTTATTAGCGATATTGCAGAAGGTCTTGTTGGCAAAGTATGTATTTTTGCTGATGATACAAAGATTTGGAGCAGGGTTGATATTCATGGAGGGATAAGCCAAATGGCAAATAATTTAGCTAAACTAGAAAAATGGTCAGAGCAGTGGCAACTGACATTTAATGTGGACAAGTGCAAGATTATGCACCTTGGGCGTAAAAACACAAAAGCAGAATATAGACTATTTGGTTCAGTCCTAACCTCAACATCTGAGGAAAGGGATTTAGGAGTAATAATTTCAGAGGACTTGAAGGTAGGTAGGCAATGCAATAGAGCAGCAGGAAATGCTAGCAGAATGCTTGGTTGCATAGGGAGAGGTATTAGCAGTAGGAAGAGGGAAGTGCTCATGCCATTGTACAGAGCACTGGTGAGACCTCACTTGGAGTATTATACGCAGTACTGGAGACCGTATCTCCAGAAGGATATTGATACTTTGGAGAAAGTTCATAGAAGGGCTACTAAAGTGGTTCATGGGTTGAAGGATAAAACTTACCAGGAAAGGTTAAAGCATCTTAACATGTATAGCTTGGAGGAAAGACGTAACAGGGGGGATATGATAGAAACATTTAAATACATAAAGGGAATCAACACAGTAAAGGAAGAGAGTATATTTAAAAGAAGAAAAACTACCACAACTAGAGGACATAGTCTTAAATTAGAGGGGCAACGATTTAAAAGTAATATCAGGAAGTATTACATTACTGAGAGGGTAGTGTATGTATGGAATATCCTGCCAGCAGAAGTGGTAGAGGTAAACACAGTCAAGGATTTAAAGCATGCGTGGGATAGACACAAGGCTATCCTAGCTATAAGACCGGGAACGGGGGACTAATAAAAGTACTCAAAAAAAAATTGGCCAGACTAGATGGACCGAATGGTTTTTATCTGCCGACACATTCTATGTTTCTATAAGTGGAACGGAAAGTTTTAGTTATGGACACAGGATAGAAAGATTAAATTGATACACGCTAGAGAAACTGCATCTTAGAGGTGATATAATAATTTTATATAAATATTACAGTGCCAATAGAAAGGTCTCTCTAAAGACCTGTTCATTAACAGAACAGTACAGAAAAGTACAAGAGGTCACCCGCTAAGACTTGAGGAAAGGAGATTTAGTCTACGACAGTGTAAGGGATTCTTTACGGTGAAGACAATAAAGGTATGGAATTCACTGCCTATGTATGTTAGCATAAGCATTAATATTTGTTTAGTGCTTGTTGATCCAAGGAGAAATCTGATTGCCTTTTGGAGTCAAAAAGGATTTTTTCCCCATTGAATGCAGAATTCGGAATTGCTGAAACAAGGTATTTTTTTGTTTTCTTTTGGATCAGCAGCAGCAAACAAGGAATATGAAAATGGTTGAACTTGATGAACGCAAGTCTTTTTTTCAACTTAAACTACTATGTAACTAATTTACTTTTTAATCGACTCAAAACAGTCACTAAGCTGACATTATACAGAAACTATTGTCACTTTAAAAATCATAAGGCAACCTAGTCTGGGAGCATTTGATACAAAAATTGGTGCTCTCATCCTGCAACATCAGCATATCGACCATGTTACTTATCTGATAATATGTACACTAAGACCTGGAGCCCATGCATGGCTGAAAACTCCCTTTCAACACATGTTAACGGAGAAAAAAAATGATCCAATAATGAAACACTCCAATATGTCAAAGTTAATGAAGGAAAATATTCCAATGTGAGGTATCACAAATATCATATAAATGAGTTGATATAGTCACCATCAATCAAGAAGAGTTGAAGTAATTTAAGACATAACTTTTATTAGCACTATTAAAATCAATATACACCAACAGGTTTCAGCATTCAAAATACCTTTTTCAAAGCAGATAATGTTTTATGGCAGCATGACCTTAAATATATGTGCGCACATCAAAAACTCCTCCCTGATCCCTAGCACAGTACAAAGTTATTAAGAACAATTACACAATATAAATTATTTACAAAATAATATATTTACAAAAATAACCTGGATCCTAGAGTCCTTAAAAGTTGCAAAATGAAATAGTCAATATGCCTCCAGTGAATTAACTCAAGTTTCCTATCTCCACTGGAATAGTTTCCAAACCACAACATTTTTTTGTTTAATATATTTTTTATTGATATTATTAATACATTTGTATGGAAGCAATTGCAATTTTACATATATGAGTACAATTCTGGAAAAAAAGAACTTGAATTATCCAGGTAGCATACAAAGCAAAAATTCACAGCTAAACATTAATTCCAAATGGGACAATGGGTAAACATAATAATCTGTATCTAGGCCTATTGGCAATAAGCAGAGTAAGATTAATCTAGTTAAATGTAGTGATCAACTTATATCATCCAAGCATGACGGCTGAAGTGTAATCCGGCTCCCAACTGTGATCGCTAAGAAAGACGTACATCTTACATCACCATGTAAGAAGAATTAAAAAAAAGAAATCAACTGTTCTGAAGAAGTCTTGGGAATTGACTAGGCAGAACTAACTACAGACAGCTTTTAAACTGATCCTGTCCATCAGGCCTTAAACAATCGCCTATTGTAACCTGTTGGGAGAGGTATATTGTTGAATAATAAAATAATAAAAGAGTACAGCGAAATGAAAATGAACAAAATTAAACTACAGAGTGAAGAGAGAATATAAGGCAGTGGAAAAAATAGGAAAAGCAATGTAAATGTTAAGAAAATAACCCAATTGAAGGGGACACCAAGAAAGGGTCCTTTAACAGCCATTTGGTCACTGTTGTGACCAACCATCACTCTCTTAGATACTAGTGAAAATCTATGTCTATGTCACTGTGAGGGAGGACATATCACACAGTCCAGTGCTTTAAGATTACAGAGTTTTCATCTGTTCCATAGGATAATTCAGGAAAGCAGAATAGGTCTATTAGTCCCAGGTCACATGAACAGATAAATGTCTTATTTATCTAATCCAAGTGCTTATCACCCTATGAGCTGTGACTCAATGTCAGGGACTGGTTGAATCTGGGGAATGTTTAAACTATGTAGGAAAATAGGCACTTCTGCCACAGCTGATGGACTACTACTAATACTCAGTTGGTTTTCATCAGTCTGTACTGTTAACGAGCAGAAAAGGCCACAGTGATACTTCATGTTTAATACCCTGAGATGGGATGCCGGGGGTCTGGTGCAGAGAGATAGAAAATTGAGTTTAAAGAGAGGTACATTGGAGATTTGTTTTGTAAATATATTTTTTTGTAAATAATTAATATTGTGTAATTGTCCTTGATCTCTTTTTACTGCGTCAAGTATCAGGGAGGAGTTTCTCATATTTAAGGTCATGTGACCATATAACATTATTTACCTTGAAAATGTTGTGTTCAATGCCAAAACAGTCAGTCTTTTAATGGTGCTGATAAGTTAAGCAATTGTGAGGCTGTCACTTGCCCTGCCACAATGATATGTAAATCACCTTTACAAATAAACTGGAGTTGATTATGTTCAAAAGCTGTGAGTGCCCATCTGACCTCTTTTTTATATTAAATGCTGATTGGTGTGGATGGATTACCTTCCACAGAAGGGCACCAGAAACATAGGGGTGTGGATAAGAAACAAAATTATCCTGCCCAGCCATCACAGTAACCCGGAACATGTACTTCAACTTTTCTTATTCTATCCTCATGGTGAATATATCAACTCATTTATGTTTGTGATGAAATTAGAATATTTTCCACCGTTAACAGGGATGTAGGTATTTGTTTGATATTGGATCTGGTTTTTATCCATGAAAAAGATGGATGTTTTGATAATTGTAGAAGCCATACATGGGCTCTAGTACTGGGTGTACATTGTATCAAATAAGTAACATGGTGGATATCCTGATGTATTTGTCATACAATAAGGCTACAGTTTAACAATCTATAAGTTGTTGTATCAAATACTCCCAGACTGAGTTGCCTAATGATTTTTAAGAAAACAGTATTTTTTGTAAAAAGATAAATTTGGACAATCTCCAGCTGTGGATGACTTGTGTAAGTTAACCACAGCAGGCAAGCAAAAACCAGCAACAGGAAATTAGGAACACTGGAAAGGCACAGAGACAAAGTACAGGCTGTAACCAAAGCAATGCAAACTCATGGATTGCAAATAGCTGCAGGTATTTAAATGGCTGCACTGCAAGTTAACAAGGCTAGCTGACACCAAGAGAGGAGAAGAAATAAAAACACAGTGGCCACTTGAGGCTGAAGGGGCCCACAATGTAATATGCAGAGAGCCAGGGATAGAACCATGACAGATACATTTTTTAATTGCTTGCATTATCTGTAGAAGATGGCTCGAGTTATTACATAGTACTGATGAGTACCCATCAAGCAAATACATATGCAGTGAAAGGTTAAAGATACAAGAGTTCCTCACATCCATTTTTTACTGTGCACCGTACAGGCAGAAAAGGTCACCTGAAAAATTCTGTTTAGGATGGTCAGCTGAATAACCTACAACCCTGAACTACTAGATTGGCCCAAGAGATACTTGTGATCAAACAAAACCTTGGATACCCTGAAGCGGGTAGGGGATTAGCAAAAGTTTCACCAAAAAACCCACTACACATATTTTCTATCTGCTGTGGAAATAGTGAGTAGAAAGATGTTTATGTTTGTATACACTTGACTATATATTGTACATTTATACCAGTCACCATTTTATAGTAAAGGGATAATATGAAATTGTGACTTACACTTTAGGTGACAGGTTAGGGTAACTGTCAGGGGGGCTAGGTGGCATGATACGGATTGGTAGCTGGTTGGGCACCACGAATCCCTGGCAAGATAGGTGATAACTTTAATGCATGTAAGATTAGGTGGCTACCTTTGTTAGTTTCCTGGCTTGGCTATGTGGCAAGCTTTATGAATAGCTGGGCCATATAGGTGGTAGTCAGGCTACCCACTTGTAGTTGTAGCATTATATTATCTGAATATGTATAATGGCTTGGTGGAAATTATGCATAACACCATCAGTGAACATCTATAAAGCACTTTTAGTGCTTTTAGTGAATTGGATAATGGTCATATATTTATTTCTAGCTAGATTTTGAAAATAAACACATCTAGAAAATTAACCATAGTGTAGTACTGTAACAAATTTGCAATACCTATTTGTCTTTTCCAATGATTATTACACCCACCTAATCCATTTCAGCCACCCAAAAGTGTTGATAAGGTTAATGTAAAAGCAATACCAATAAATCTTAACCTTTATTTAAACCTTAATTTAATTTAAAACCAAAGGGTGTTTCACTTTGCTGATCTTCTTAATACCCATGCAGTCAAATATTCTGGCCTTCAGTTGATATAAGTAAGCATGACAAAAAAGGGTATGTTATCAAATAATTACCGTATTTGCTCGAATATAAGACGACCCTGATTATAAGACGACCCCCCAAACTTTGGATATTCCTTTAGTAAAAAACTAAAAGCCTGAATATAAGACTACCCTGAACTCACATGTAAAATTTCACATGTAAATTGCTTTTTAATATTTAATAAAAGTTATTATATTAAAAAAATGCATTTCTTGTTTTTATTTCCTTTTATGTGCCAATGCTACCTCTCTCTCCCCCTCCCCCCAGCTTTGTCTCTCTCTCTCCCCCCCTTGCCCTTTTTTATTAAAGTTACAGAACAATAAGTACAAGTAGTGCAATTTTATTTGAATTTTTTTTTTTTCAGAATTAGTGATAGTGATATTGTAACACTGATATTAGTCATAAATCCATGAATCACCCCAAACATGTACATATTTTTCAAAACTGGACAAGTCATGGTATTTAACGTGGGGTATTTTGACACTTTCTAGGCATCGGCAAACATAACATATGTCAAAAACTCTGGAAAGGAAATCTGATATACATCTCTAACATCTCAAGAAATAATCAATTGTAGGATTGTAGGATTATATAACCGTATGCATCAAGTGTAACAATTTTTTCATAAATATGGTTTTTATAATAATCGAGAAAAAGGTTTTTTTATTGAAATTTTACTTGTAATGTCAACATTTGTGTATTATACATTATATGTATGTAAGTTATTGTGTAACAATTTATTGCAAATTACTTATATGCTCTAACCAATTTTGCACTTTAATAACACTATTTAGAATGTCATCCATTTAACAATGTTTCACTTTATTTTTACACACTTATGATTACGCATTGCTAAATGATAAATGCGTTAAGTGTTTGCTGTACCCATATTTCATGTGCAATTTATACCTCTATTTTTATTAAATGTATCACCTTATATCGGATTCAAGAGTGCCAGTGCATTTTCTTATGTTCATCAGTGAATCTGCAGCTTGGTTGGCTGCACCGGGAATCATCAAGTGATATATAGTACTCACCTTGCCAGTGGGTGTGAGCCTGGTATCTTTCCCCTGTGGAGAGTGTGTTTCTTACAAATTGCTTTGGCATCAATATCAATGTGTCAGCAGAGATCTACAGCATGGAAGAGGTTAATAACTCTTAGAAGAGCCTTTATAGTACTGTAATAAATTACAGTATAAAAAATGTGCCCCTAAAAAAAAATATGCACAAAAAGCAAAAAATGTGCTGCTGTGCAAGATCACTGCTTATGCAGTGATCAATGGCAGGGAAGGGGTTTAACACAGGGAATGGCTTTTTATAAAAGCCCTTGGGTCTCAATTTTTTGTATTAGCAATCACCCCTGTCTTACACTCTGCCTGGAAGTTACAGATTGTCTCTATGATGAGGCAATCTTGTAACAGCCTCCAGAGCACAGGAAGCATCTACTTCCTGTGCTCTTGCCCTTAGAAGGGCACCACCATACTTGGCAAAAGGACAGTGGGTGAAGATCTGAAGGCAGCAAGGTCAATTTTATGTGTGTTGCTGACTGCCTCAACATGCGAGGCATGTCAGCAATGCACACAGAGAGCATTTTTACATTTTAATTAAAAATCATGTTTTATTTTGTTAATTGATTTTATGTTTATGTATTTAATTAATGTATCATGTTTTATTTTATTACACTTTGGTCTATTTCGGGAGAACTATTTCAACTATAGCCAAAGTCTTCCCGTAGAAGTCAGTCAGACTTTTTAATTCATATGAGCAGAGGTTCTGCTGAAATGGGTTGAAGTCCACCCCATAGGCATGCATTTCATTTCAATTCCTCTGGAATTCAGCTGCCAATTCGCCAATTTTAATGCCGTTTCAAGATCATTTGGATATGAAACTCAGAGCTTCCTAAGTAGACCCTTTTAGTTATATTGCTATTGGAAGGTACTGCTTTCAGTTCAGAAAATGTGTTTGTTTAGATTGCCCCTTATATTTATCCATGTTAGTTAATCCCTTAAGGACCAGGGATTTTCTGGGCCAGTGACCAGAGCGATTTTCAATTTTTGATATGTGGTTGTTGAAACATAATTGTCCTCTCTATCATTTAACACACCCATACAAGTTATATATTGTTTTTAAATGACAGTTAGAGCTTTCTTTCTTTTGACCCTATACATAAAAATAATATTTTGTCACCATTATTTTCCCAATAATAATCTACACAATTAGTACAACACTAAGCCACTTATCCCAACTTATCCCAACTAATTAACTAACTAATAAAAAATAAAAATATAGGTTTCCAAACTTTTTTGGGGGGGAAAAATAAAAAAATAAAAACTTTTTTACATGAAAAATCTACAAACGCTAATAAACAAACCTCCTGATAACTAGATTCTAATAATTGTTGTGAGTTTAGAAATAGTCCATGCTTTTCTGTTGTTTTTTTTTGCACGTTATAGGGCAATAACTGGAAGTAGCGTATTAATTTGTCTTAACCATTTTCTCTTACAGTTATCTATTCACCTCACCTAATCATCACTCTAACCCTAGCACTAGATCTAACCCTATCTGTAGCCCTAATGCTTACCCTGACCCTAGATCTTAGGCTAAATTATTTTTTGTTGCTTATTGTTTTTTTAATGTTGCTGACTGCCTTCCATCATTAAGGGATTAAGCTTGACTTTGGAAGTTTAAAACTAGGTATGCTCATTTAAAGGTGCTATTCTATGTAACAATACTACATATAAGTGCTGCATTATGTAAAGGTAAACTAAAGATACACATCTAGTATTGTATTTATTCCAAATGCTCCCAGTCCCATAGAAAGAAAGTATAGCAAGTTCCTGACATTTCTTAGCAACAGTGTCCTGCCACCCACAATCCTCCTCTATCTGTGACTTATGTGGCTGGATATCCACGGCGATAATGTATTTACATTTATTGTGTTTTTTTGGGTGTGGGAGGGATTGGGGGTGGGTTATTTTGATATTGGGGTACACTCAGAACATATGTGAAACAGCTTTATGTATCCTTTCTGTGTTTTATTTGTCTTCTTGGAAAAATTGTTTAAGAAAAATGTATTTAGAAAAAAAAAAGAGAATGCTTACCACTTCCTCCTTTAGAAATGGCAGAAAATAGGTTGTACGCCATTAATTACACATAGTGTATCTGCAGATATAGCTGTTTTGGAAGAAAAAAGACACAGAAGTTATATTTTGACACTTTTAAATAAAACATTAATAATAATATTTTTTAAAATGAATATTTTTAGCTAGTACCTATATTTCGCTTATAGCTGTCTTTAAGAACATAACATAAGAAAAAAGGGTGCTTTGTTTAGATTGTTAAAAATACATATTTTTTTGACAGCTAAGATCCTTATTTATCAAAATAAAACTGAACAAACATGCAATGTGCACTCTACTAAGCAAGTGACTGTGTTTCCCGATAGCTAAGGGGTCTGCTTAATAAAGGGAGAATTGTATGCAACTGCACGGAATTAAGATGGGAATTTCAATCTTTAGGCCAATGTAGCTCATTTGGGACAATTATCCAAAACAGTTGAATGGGAGAATTTTTCCAACTTAGTTCCTTTAGACTTAACTTTGAAATTCCCATCTCAATTCCCTGGAATCCTCTCTTTATTGAGTAGACCCTTATGTGTCAAAACCAGAAACTCAATAACAAACTTCTATCAAGCTGCAGGTTCAAAAGCCCACAACAATAATTAATCACCATGCAGAATTGGATTTTATAGTCTGCCTCAATGTGCTGCATCACGTAAACGAAACAAAAAGACACAGATCTGTCTCATCAGATTTTTTCATCAGCTCCTTCTCTCTTCTAAAAATAAAGTGTAAAATAGTTATTGCTGATGTACAGCGATAGTCTTGCTTATTTCTTCAAGGCTTCCTATTGGATGTCCCTGAATTTCAAGGATCTGACATCTTTTTTAATGTAAAACTACCTGAGACCTGGATTTTGTTTTGAACTAAAAATACGTGCATGTGATATATATTAGAAACATGTATAACATACAGAAAATTAGCTAGGTGGAACTGCTTCTTTTTACAGGCAAAGTGCATAATAATTATAAACATTTTGTATGTATCCCTTGAGGGCAGGAAAAAGGTGTAAATATAAGGTCTTCTGGTGGAAATTATTCAAAAATTTGGTCCAAGGCTAGCCAGGAAGCAAATACATCATCTATATGTTTATAGAAACAGCCTAGGAGCTACTACAGTTTCCTAACTCCGAACTAATGCAATACATTGCAAGAGACACTTCTCATTGTTAGGGTTGCCACCCAGCCGGTCAGCAGTGCCAGACTTCCAACGGAACAGACGTTTGGCTCCAAAGCCTTGAAATTGGTAATGCATACAACTTTGGTGTCTGAGATTTGTAAATGGATATAGTGTTACCCCTAAATAGACAACTAACTGCCCTTTTCTACCTCTACATAACATGCTTTAACCCTTTAAGGACCAGGGATTTTCCTGGGCCAAGGACCAGAGCGTTTTTCAATTTTTAATATGCAGTTTTTGAAACTCTCTCATTTAACGTACCCATACAAGTTATATGTTGTTTTTTAAAGGACAGTTAGAGCTTTCTTTTGATACCCTATACATAAAAATTATTTACATTTTAGTGTTAAAAATACATATAGTGCAACACTAACCAACTTATGCCCCCTAATTAACTAACTAATAAAAAAGAAAAATATTGGTTCTCAAACCCCCCTAAACAAAAAAGACAGAAAAAAAAAATCTGAAGAGTGCGATGTTTGATCCATAAAAATCATGCAACAGGCATGCATGGGTTAAATTTTATTAAATAAATATATTAAAATTACCTTTATTTATTAAAAAAAACCATTATAAATTGCAAAAATAAAAACATTTGTAAAAAAAAAAACTAAATGAGGGCCATAAAGTGGAAAGAAACTGATCACAGTTAAAAACTGTGATCAGCAATAAAAGGGTTAATTTTTTTCTTTTCTTTCTCAGCAACATTCTTTATTAATTTATTTTTACTTGCAGGTCACTCTCTGTGCTTCACTATAAGAATGTGAAGCACAGAGAGTGAATTAGAGGCAAAGTCAGTGTGTGAACACATTGACTTTGCATCTAATTTGCATGTAATCACCGCGATCACATGCCCGGAAATCCACTGATCGGGTCCAGGAGCTTTGCCTCGGGTGCAAGGCTTAGTCCTGGACCCGTTGCAGACTAGCTGGCAGTGCCCATGGAGCACACCGCTGGCTAGACTGCATGACGAGTTAACTCGTCATAAAGTCGCGAAGGGGTTATTCACCTTATATTTCCTATACTGTTATCTTAATGCTGAAAGCTTTAGGTTGTTATTGCAAATCTACTCTTTGCTTTTTAGTTGTTGGACATTAGTTACAGGAATTGTTTTTTTTTTTATCTTTTGCTCAGTAAACTACTGAAGCTTTAATGAGATTTCAAACACTCTATCTATGCTGTAATAAATTAATTCTTCCTCATCGCTTGATCTAGGAACTATACTGCCTGAAGCTATCTGTAAAACAAGCCCTATTACTTGTGTAGCTTAGTGATAAATACAGCAGTGTGAAATCTCTCATGTGACAAACGAAATGGAACATTACATTTATATGTATTTTTTTTCTGCACCAAATGCTACAACCATTTTATTTAAGGAAATCATCTGAGTATATTTGAATATGAGTTTCAACATTCCATGTGCATATGAAATCCTGTTCTAATGTTAGTCAGGGCCGGCCCAAGAGATTGTGCTGGCTGGGTCCGAGGATGAAATGCTGCCCCCTGCACTAAAACCACTCCTACCAAAATCACGGCCATCAAAACATGACCACATACATTGTTATATTATGATAATAAAAACTAAATTGTAATTCATTTTGGCAGTTACTCTCACTCAAATGTAATTCATTTTGGCAATAAAACTTGCACTCATTTGCACTCAGTGGCATCTTAGTGCCAAAACAGATTGTTGGTGCTATCTTTGTGCCTAAACAGCTTGTCACTGCCATCTTTGTCCCCATACAGTTTTTTAACTTTTTTCACATTTGTCCTCAAAAATCTTGCCAAGCTGTCTTTGTTCCCAACAACTTAACAGTGCCATTGTTGTGCAAAAACATCTTGTCAGTGGCATACTGGTACCCAGACATTTCACTTCTATATTTGTCCCCAAACAGCGTGTCACTGCTATATGTGTGCCCAAACTGCTTGCCACTGCCATGTCTGTCCCCAAATAACTTGCCACTGATTTATTTGTGCCCAGACAGTGTATCAGTGCTCTTGTTGTGCCCAAACAGCAAATAAGTGCTATCTTTGTGTCCAAACATCCTGTCAGTGCCATAGTTGGGCCCAAACCTGTTCTGATTTAGTCAGCACAGACTTCAAACCTCATGCTGTGCTTTATGCATGGCTTGGCTCTACCTTGTGGTGTCAATTTCATGGATCAAACTGATTCTGTTGCTAGTCATCAAGACTAATATGTCACATCAAATTTACACTTTATAAATGTTTTTTATTTGCATTGCTATTGTATTAAAACAAGTACTAGAGATGACTAGGCTATAATCTTGACTATGACTGCCCTTAACACTATATACAGCAGCAGTAGCTGTAAAAGACCATTAAGGACTATGTTGCAGAAATAAATTATGGGCCCCCATAGAAGGCTAATATTTTCTTCCAATTAGCTTTTTTCCCCGAATAGATTATTTTTTTCATTTGGTAGGAGGACCCTTGATTGCATCAGTAATGGGGTATCAGTAATACCATTAATATGCCACTTTTGCTCATTAATATTCCACTGACAGTTATCCCATTAATATGCCACTGTTACTTTGCCAATTTGTATACCACTTTGCCATTAAAATACCACAGCCAGTTTGCCCATTATTATACAACAGCCAATTTTGATATGCCACTGTTTTTTCATTAATATGCCATTGTTAGTTTCCCCGTTTTAGTTTTCCCATTAATATGCCACTGTTAGTTTGCCCATTAATATTCCACTGTTAGTTTGCCCATGAATATGACACTGTTAGTTTATCCATCAATATGCCACAGCCAGTTTTAACATTAATATGACACAGCCAATTTGCCCATTAATATGCCACAGCCAGTTTGCCCATTAATATGCCACTGTTAATTTGCCCATTAATATGCTACTGTTAGTTTGTACGTTAATATACCACTGCAAATTTCCTCAATAAAAGCAAAACCTCCTCTCCCCCTTCCCAGTACCCACCTCTCGTGTCCCCGGACATCTCCATTGAGCAGTCTTCTCTCCATGCATGACTTGCTTCCATAGCCGGTGGCAGGGACAGTAAAATAGGACCTGGATTCGGACTGCAGCTGCTGCCCTAGATTCACTGTCTTTATGTGAGACAGTAATGTAGCAGGATCATGTTGGGCCAGTGGTTGCCCCCAAAGCAGCTGCTTCAGATTCCCCTTAACCAGTGGGCCCAAGGCAAGGGCCCTCTTTGCCCATTGGTTAAAGCGACACTTTAAGGGATAAAAAAACACTATCAGGATTTTTAGAGATCTGCATTGCACAGAGCACTCTAGGGAGGATTTTAAGGATTCTTGCTCTTCCATTTCTATTTTATTATTATGTTCGTAGATTGTACTCTGAGAAATAGGAATGTTAGAGTTTAATATATCAGCCAATTGGCTTTTGGTATGTGGGGTCGTAAAGCATGGTTTTAAGTAGAGATTCCAGGGTGGCGATCCTGGCCAGGAGTTTATCTTTTTGGAGAGATAGATCCTGTTGTAATCTTGATTTTTTCAATGAAGAATTAAGGCCCTTGACTTTGAGGGAGACCACAGTCAATGATGAGGGAGGTAAGCATAAAGTCATCCATAACTCACATAAACCAGTAAAGCATCATATCGAATGCTTTACATATATCAGCAATTTAAAATAAACATTTAGCACATTTTTATTATAGATAAAAATATATTTTTTACACATCAAGATCATTTTTCATTTTTAGTTATATAGGTCAATGACATGTTAACATCTGTTCATGTTCAATAAACATTCGTTTTCTGACAGGTATAATACAATTTTTCAAAGTCTGTTCAATATACATTCTGACATCTGTTCCATAGACATTTGGTTTCTGAAAAGTAAAAATAAAATTTTCTAAAAATAAGCTTGTATCATGTCACTTTTTTCATTTGTATAGAACTGCCTGAACAGTGTTATCCATAATACCCCTTTTCCATAATTTAGCCAACTCATTAAAGCTACTACTAGAAAGTAAAGATGTTGTTAACATACACCCAGAGAAGATTGGAAATGGTTTAATCCAACTTTCACGGCAACGTTTCAACCTCCCTGGGTGTTTGTCAAGGCATCCTGTCTGTTTTTTCCTGTTGTTGTTTACATAGACTTGGTACCTTTCACGTGGTTTTACTCACTCTGTTCTTCCATATATTTTGCTATGGGAGTCATGTCTCTCACGTAAACATTATAACTTTATTCCTAAAAATTAGAACTGTAAATAAAACAATTTAAAAGATTCACCAGGTACTTAACTTCTGCTGCAGCTTTTGCAATTAATTATATCCTGTTATAACGTAAGATAGTCCCTGTCAGTGTCAAAAAGTTGCCCACCACCATCTAAGTGACCCTCCTCTTTTTTATTATGGTGTTTGTGGGATTGGTTCCATCCCCTTAAGCATTTGCTACCATTAAGTATATACAAATGTCTCTCTCATTTTCTTTTGGAGCACTAACTTCAGTTGTAATATGTATTTTATTTTAAAACATTTTTGGTGTGTTTTATAAAGTAGTGTTCAGCCAACACACGTGGAAGATATGCTGTAATTTGATTTTATAAAGTGTCAAAGGAGGCAGGTAAGGCCATTTAAAAAAATTCCAATTTTTTATGGCTACCTCTGTCAATCAATTAATCAGTCAATTAATTTTGGGTCTTATGTCTGAGTAAATGTTACTGATCGAGTATTTGAAAGTTGAGTTTGCACCATGTAGCAATCTAGGTCATGATTTCATTCTTGTGTCCCTTATTTTTAAATTATAGTTAGAGTGTAGCTTCTTGCCTGCATGTAGGTGAGAACACTTTTCTTTGGGTATTTCTTTTTACATTGCTCTTATGTCATAATTTGTTCTGAGGCTAATTTGACTATGTTGTATACATATCTGAGACCCTGATCACTCCAGTTCAGTATTTGGTTTCCAGGGGAGTAAATTTGAAATGATGGATTGCCTACCAGTGGCAGCAACAATGACTACTTACAGTTCAATCCCTTTTTTAGCCTTATCTACTTCCATGCCCTAACAGGTACATACAGTAAAGGATTGTTTTTTTTTCTTATCTCCTGGGGGATTTTTAAGGAAAGGAGTATGTAGCAGAGATGAAAACTTCCCTGGAATAAATTGGTGTTCCAGAGTGGAAACAGTGAATCTTG
Source organism: Pelodytes ibericus (assembly GCA_036172795.1). NCBI lineage: Eukaryota > Metazoa > Chordata > Amphibia > Anura > Pelodytidae > Pelodytes > Pelodytes ibericus. The sequence continues at coordinate 87,448,415 of CM069859.1, forward strand.
GAAAAGGGGAGACCCAGTCCAGTGTATATCTGTATAGAGCCTCCAAATTACACTCTTTCAAGTTTATTTATAGGCTTTCTTAACACTACTACAATCAATCAGTTTCTCATGTTTTCTACCGAGGTGAACCTGGAGTACCTGTAATGTAAATAGAATTCTAGGGCAGCTCAATTTTTTGAGCAAAGCTGCTTGGCCTAATAGTGGTATGTTAACTTTCTGCCAACTCTTTTGGTCTGCCACATCCTTATGAATTGGTTTCTTTCTGTTCTTTCTGTTCTTTGGGGAACCCCTGGAACCAGTTTTTGACAGTGACGGATAGAAATAGAATACACTGCGCCTTTTATGTGAGAAGAGTAGCAGCACCGAAACACAACCAGTGCTTCACTCCTGGTAAAAATTTACAAACAATACACACAACGTGAACAGTGCGCTTCCCAAAAACACTACACACTCGTATTTACCCTATACGTGGAGGCAATCCTCTCCGTAGTATGCAAAGGGAAAAAGATAAAAAAAAACTCTTATAGTGTAGTATATTAAAAAATATAAAGTGATATAAGTGCGTAAACATAGACACACTCACATTTTACTGAGCAGTATCCTGCTCAGTCTATAGGGTGTTCGGGAGCCCCTCGTGGGGTCTTGGATAAAATAAGATTCCGAAGTAGCTCCAAATTCAAGTAGATGTGATGGAACAGGGGAGGAAGGAGATGTATTCTCAGTAAAAACACTTTTAATAATACACAAATAAATTTAAAATCTTACATTAAAACAGGCAGCATCCAGCTTATAAAGTGCAGAGAGTCCCAGTTTTTAAGGTGCAAAGTGTTCCTGTAGATTGCTCCTTCTCCATACAGTTTTTGTCCAGTTTTTGACAGTGACAATTATTTTAAATGTTCTTCTTTTGAACTTTGTAATACAAATTCTTTTAATTGTTGTCATGCTTTAATATTGTAGTATGGGTATTTATGGAAATAACAAGATACATTTATCATGAATATATATTGATGTAAGAAGATTTTATATATGAATGTTGTATGTTAAGAAAAATGATTAAATGACTAAATATAAAAAAAAAAAAAAACTTTGTAATACAGCTTGCCTCCTGTAAATGAGGCAAGCTGTGGGAGGAGAGTTGGACAGCAACGTCCAACTTGCCCTCTGATTTGAACTCTCTTCAAATTTTCATGAATAGCAATTTTTATTGCTTTTTAATGATGAGAGTTTGAGATGGGAGATTGAGACTTTGGTGAGGTAGGGTAAAATGGAGGTCGAGTTTCCTTTAGTGAATAGTGTGAGTAGGCACAAAACATACAAGACTTTTTTGTAGCAGTGATAGATTTGGTTTCTGTCCATCTGCAGCCAACCTTTACTTGTTGTGTTGCATTGCAGCTGGGATGCAAGAGCTATAGCTACCTATTGGTGAACAACTGCAACTAATCAGCCAGTTTTGGAGATACACCTTGCCTTTTTTGTGAGTATTGTCCTTGCCTGTGTTAAACTATCCATAGGTATTGTTTCCAGAACTGTATAATTAAACAATGTTGTCAAAGGTATTGTAATTTGTCCTTTTAATATTTTATAATATTCAGCCTTGAGACCGTCAACATCTTAGAATTATGCAGTTTGGTTACCACCATCTCCTCCCTTATTGGGGCATTTAGTCTTTCTCTTTATGCATTACTCAATCAGTCAAAGGCCAGCTTTTGGGAGAAATGTTATACCGTGCCTGGCTTGGCCTGGTATAATTCCATGTCAAAAGTTTGGAACATTTTGTTGATATCTTTTAAATTTGTTATGTTATCACCTGCCTGAGTTTTTAACAATAGTATATTATGTTTTGGCTTTCTGGGTCTCACTAGGGTGATTAATTATTTCCCCATTTTGTGTACAGTTCGTTAGGTTCATTCAGTGAAAATATGTCAACCAAAAGATACCTTCCTTGATCGTCTATTACCATGTTCTGAATTGTGTGGAGTAATGTATTGTGTAAAAGTATGGCTACACCCCTGTATTTGGAGTAGTGAGAGGCAACCACGCAAGAGTGTGTCCATGGGGTATTCAAGCTGTGGGTATATATATATATATATATATATATATATATATATATATATATATATATCATGTTAGTGGCTTTCGTGTAAAAATATAATTTGTGGGAATAAAGTTTTTAGGGGATTTAAGATTTTTTTTTCCTTATGAAGTGGAGAGGTCAACCTTCTATATTCCATGAGGCCATTTTCAGAACAGGTATTTGAAGGATGGTGGACTGTATGTGTGTCTCGTTATCCTGACTCTATCCTGCACATGGAATTTATGCATACCATTAGATAATTAAGGGGCCCTTCCATATTCCAAAGCATGAAAGTGAGCCCCTGGATATATGATGAAGCATGTTGTACTAGTCGAGGAGGAGGCGATTTTAGAAAAGAAATTAGTAAACCCCTATGCAAGTTTGACCTATAAACCAACACAAAATAAAGTGTGTAAAAAAATATACTTACAGCAATGGTGTGATACGCAAAAAGTATAAATAGATAAGATACTTACTAATAAATGTGAAGCATCTGAAAAAGATGAAAATACACAAAAGTGAAGTAAGTAAGCAAAAACGTTAAAAAGTTAATAAAAAGAATGCAAGCTCACAAATAAGGCTCCAATGAGATATGTGGAGTAGTTAAAGCGCCAAAGGGACACTACAAACACACAGTGGGTTCCAAAATAAATATGATATGTGGAGTAGTTAAAGCACCAAAGGGAAACTACAAACACACCATGGGTTCCAAAATTAAGTGGTTTTAGTAGATGATGTAAACTCTGCAGACAGTGCAGCAGTAAGCAGATGGAAACAAATGTGGGATGGCTTGTGAGGTAGCAGATGAAAAAATGGCTGAGGTCGAGATATGATGTCAAGATCAATTCGGAAGCTGAGATGGACAGAAATCGGAGACCGAGATGGACGGATTTCTGAGGCCGATATGGACATAACTCAGAGCCCGAGATGGATGTAACTTGGAGGCCGAGATGGATGGGAAAAAGCAATTGATTCTGTCAATGATGGAGAAATTCGGCATCTGAGATGGTGCGCAGGTCCCACAAAAGAAACCTCAGAGTCCCACAAAAAGAACCATCACATCAATTTCTGACTTAATCAGGGGTCACAAAATGGCACTGCGGAGTGTCTTTAAATAGAGATGCAGCAAGACTATATACAAATTTTAAGGGTCAGTGAGCACGAAAAACAGAATATAAAGTACAGGCATACCTCATAGTTTTGGTTCCGGACCACTGCAATAAGTCAAATTCCGCAATAAAGTGAGTCAGATAGGCTAAAATGATTAAGTACAAAAATATATGTCAATAAAATATTGTTGTGTCTGTGCAAATAGGGACATGGAATAGTCAGAGACAAAAACATAATGGCACCAAAAGACTTGCTCAATAGATAATTGTCTGTCAAGAGCAATAACTGGGAAGCATAATAAGTTGAAGCACAATAAAACAGGTAAAACCTGTACATGAATTTATTAAACACCATTAAACTATATTAAAAGTAGTCCCTAAAAATATAAAAATTGATAGATAATGGGAATTATTTTTTATGGGAAAATGTTTTTAAAATACAAAAAAGCAATAAATCAATAAATATATATTATTTATGATGATAAGATATATAATGATATAATGAAAATAAATATGTATTGATTTTATGTATTTTAAAAATGTAAAAGTGTTTTATCTATGTATTCTTTTTGAGTATCACACTTTTTTCTGTAAGTATATTTTTTTTTACAAACTATATATTGTGTTGATTTATAGGTCATTCTTGCACAGCGGTTTACTAATTTCTTTTCTGTGTAATTCGTTCCAGTTCTGTGTGCTGGTTGTTCAACTTCTGCTGCAGTTTGTCCTTTGTTTTGTTGATCAACCCTTACACGTTTGTTATTTTTGAGGAGTAAATTGTAACCTGGTGTATAAAACATATCAGCAACATTAAGCAACTTTGCCTCACACTATTTTTTTGAAACATTTTTCAACAGTTTGTCTTTTGGGTATTGGTCTAGAATGGACCTATAAAAGTGTCAAATAAAGTCTTGAGGGTGTTTTTGCTTATTTTTGTTTTATTGTGTTGGTTCCCAGGATTTACAGCTGTTTTAGTGTAACTCACATCTCCAGTGTATTTTATTATTCTTGATCAGATCTAAAGGAGCTGGGAATAGTAGGTATAATCTGTTGTTTTTTTCTTTAAGTAGACAAACAATTACTATACAATACAGTAAAACAAATAACGGTACATAACGCACAAACAAGAAAAATAAAACAAAAACAGACAATGACAGAAACCTGTGGAGATATTATCATACATTTTATCTGGGCTCTGGTGGACAAGTACAAACCTGTCTGCCCATACATTTCAGTAGGCAAGAGCGTTTAACTACTATCTATCTTAATTTACTACCTAAATTCAAGAACTCTTAACACAAAAGTAAACTATTGTCTTAATTCCATCAAAAGACTTAATCCGTTTTCAAACAATATATATTTTGTATTATTTTAAGATGGTAAATCACCTGTATTTTGATAGCATCCCTACCAATAACTTGAGAAGGTATCCAGTTCCTCACAATAAAAAATTTTGTAGCAATTAATACATGATACAATATCTCTTTTTCTCTCTCTCTAGGCATAGGTGGTTCAGATGTAATAATGCTATATTGGGAGAGAAGCTAACATTTAGGTTTAGAATATGATTTATAATCTGACACATCAATTTCTATATTATTAATTATTTTGAATAATTTATGGGAATTCCCACTAGATAATCACCCACAGAATATCCATATCTCCAACATAGATTGGACATTGAACCATATATCTTTGCCACCAACCTATTCAACTTCAGTACAACCTATACAACTTCAATCTTTATCAGATCAATATATTTAATCAATAGATTTTTATGGTCTTTTAATTTAATCAGTTTACTTAACTTCTGAATTTGTATAGTTTCTTCTCTAAATATTTATTCAAGAAATCCATTATTCTAAAATATGTAAACTTTTCTGTGGAAAGAAGCCCAAATTAGGTCTGCAAATCCAGAAATGATTTGTACAAAATTCCCCTCAAAAAGTCTTTTATGGTCTTTATACCTTTCTTAATCCAATAAGCAACAGTCATATCATCATCATCACATAATTTGGTGGTTGGGGAATTGGGGGGTTTTGCTAAGCCTTTATTATTTAAACCCATACTACTCTTAATATTATACCTATCAATTAACATTTGTTTTAACACCAGATTCTATTTTTCATTTTGTTTTTAAAATTTTCCTCAAATCGCTATTAACCATCCAAAAGAAGGGTACAATCTGTTTTTCACCCAGCATTTTGCATATTGATGAAAATTCTCTGCATTTTGTTGTCACCAGCAGTAATCTTGAAAGATGAGGATTTTTCCCCCTGAAATAGGAGGGCTCTAGTTTAACGGTATGCCACCAGAATGTACATTTTGTCTTGGAAATTGAGTTGTTTTATAATCACTTTTCTGGGATCAGTGCCCAATTCTTTCCTCTCTGGGCCAATTCTGTGCAGCCTTTCAAGATTAATGAATTTTATGCATTGTGTGTTAATTTTAGTACCTCTGTGAGCCAGATTTGTAACATAGTTAGTAATGCAGAGGGTTTCACTGATTCTGGAAGATCTGCTAATCTTAAATTATTTCTCCTGCTTCTGTTTTCTAGACCGTCCACTTTGTTGGACAAAATGTGCAGTTTTATGTTTAGGCGTTCCACTTTTTCTTGAAGTCTATATTCACATCCATTAGGTCACTGTGTCTTTTATTCCAGCTCTGTGATCCTAATTGTGTGCGCTGTAATAAGCTGCATTGCTGATGGAAAGGACAACTGAAGTCCAGGGAATGTTATGTCAAACATTGTCCAGATGATAATAATCACATCACTTGCTGAGCCTTACTGTCATGATTTCCATTGTGCCTTCCATAGATTGGTTGGCTATCTATTCTTTTTGTGCTTCTGTTGTTCTGGTTTGAGCTCTTTGTGGTTTTGCTTTGTCTAGATTGTTTGGTGGTTTATTCATGTATCTCTCTATAGAAGCAATTTGCGTGTATCAGTGCTGGGTTCCAAAAGTCTTGTGTATTTTTAAATAATTTAATAGTACAATGAGTCAGTATCTCTTGAGTGGAACTGAAGGATGAGTAAATAGTTCTGATAAGGAACACTGGCAAGATCCATTGCGGGTGTGTTCAGTACCTGTTGATTATGTGCCAAAATAGTCATAGTCAGTATGTATTAACTTTTTCAAAGTTGTTCAACATGGTCCGATGTAGGGCAAAACTAAATTGTCTCAGATTTAAAAAAAGGTAAATTGTATATTAAAATCTTTGAACACTTAACCTCTGGTGGGGTGTCTCAAAATATACTGTAGAGAAAATCTTGTTATCAAAATATAGTCAAAATAATCTTCACATGTAACAATATAACCATACATTAAAATGTAGGCTAACATTGACATTGCCATGAAGCAAGAGACACATTGGAAAAAAGAGCAAGAGCCACTATGGAAATATTGAAAATTCCCCATTATTTTACTTCTTCTTTTTCTGGTAAAAAGAAATGTGGTGTTGCCCTAATCCTCTCTGATAAGATCAAATTTGAATATATATTTCTTGAAGAGGACAGGGAAGGCAGACATCTTATTCTGATCTGCCTGCCTTTTTAATACCGCGAGGCAGAAGTGGATTCCATAATGGCGCCCGCACTCAATACCATGCCAGGACTCCTCAGACAGTGAGGCAGAACAGACCACACAAGCCCAAGACTAGCCCTGCAATCCCTATGGGGACCTCACTAAACAAAAAAGACTGCTTGACTTTTTCTATGCAGATAAAAAAGTAACTTGCTACTTTTGTGGATCACATTCGCCTAGCCATCTGTGATGAGTGTTTCTGCTCTTGAATTTGTGAGTACAACTCCCACTATCCTCACCAATTTGATAATTGTCCATATACAGAGAGCACTATTTTTCTCCTTTGTCTTTTTTTGTATGTACTAAATTGAAATTGGGAGAGACCTTCAATCAATTAACAAGAGCTTGTTAGAAGCCATAAGTATATTTTAAATATTTTTGAGTCTGACCTCTCACTATAACAACACCTTTTTCCCTCTCTATCACAATATATTTACCACAGATTTCACTAATTTAAATTTTTTTGCGCTCCTCTCATTATCCCTCTCTTGTATTCTGTGTTATTTGTAGAAATAAGAGGTAATTTTCTACCCAGTAGTGAGCTGCATTCACTAAATTATTTGACACAAAATTATAGTAGCGCCTTACACTGTTAACTCTTGTTCGAGAAAAGAGAATACTTACTGCACATCTGTCCACCCAAATCCTGGACTTGGACAATCAAGGCCGTAGAAACTATTTACGATCCATGGTGTCACAAAGTGAATTCTGACAGCCTGCCTGACTGGGGTTCTTGGAGGGGCCTGAGGGCCAAACACCTCCCTGTAGATTATGGACCCTGTCTGTAATGTGTTTAAGCCTTCCATTGTTTAATTATGTCAGGCACCCAGTCTGACTACCTTGCTTCTGGCTCCAGATTAAAGTGGCTAGATACTGCTTTACTGGTGATGTGTTTAAGTTTTCTATTGTTTAATCAAGTGTTATCTGATTGCAGTTTGGTGTATATGTGCTGTGTAAATCACAAATAAAAGAGTTGTTCAATCTTGCTGTACCTAACTGCTAGATGTCCTGTCTATTTGGGTACAAAGAGCAAGGCTCCAGGAAAGACTTGCTGGGTGAATGCTGAGCTGTAAGTGGGGGCTAAGGAGGTGATTTTCCACAACGGACAGAGGGTCTACTTCGTCCGGTAGACGGTCCTTTACATTGGTGGCAAGCGGTGGGATCCTCCTTGCAAGAGCCCAGTGGATAAGCAGCAGAGCACCAGCAAGGGATAGAAGTCGGCATGATGGCCGTGGATTATAAATGTTGCAAAACTGGCTTGTTGACCAGGGAGTACCAGGATGGTACTGCAGCCCCCTTGGCTGTTAACTACAAATTGATGACCGGTCCGGTCCCGCAGGATGAGATGTTACAGCGAGCTTGCAGCCGCCTGAATCTGTGGATGAACGCTCTCATATGGGACCAAGAGTACCGGGGAAAGGTCCTCCCCAGCTCCCAGGAATGGTATGTGAGCCTGCTGAGGGATAGAATGCCATACCTGGGTGAGCAGCCCCAAAAAGACTGGGTGGCTGAGTTAGGGGAACTTGTCCATGCTGAGATGGTCCTGGATTGTGGATACCGGGCTTTACGGTGGTATGCCACACAGCTATACCCTGAGCTGGAGGATGACTCTCCAACAGAGGGCTATGATTTTGGTGGCCCTGGATTGATATTGCAAAATCTCCAGCTGGATCCGGGCTTCGTGAGTGATACAGAGTACCGATGGGAAGAACTCCGGGAGTTAAGGGAGGCAAATATTCCCACTGTACCAAAACTGGAGGCTGATCTGGACTATTTGGTGACCCAAGAAGAGGAGCTGGAGAAGGCATACATACAGCTACTTCACCACATACAGCCCCCTGCCTATGAGACTGTGAGTATCAGTGCAGCTCCTCCCCCAGCAGATGCACTGACACAAGAACTGTGCCCCTTTACCCCCGTGGATGACCTAGTGGAAAATCTGGCATCCGGGCAGATTGCTGCTGGCTCCTGCCTGCCCCTACCCCAGACCCCAGACCTGTGTCCCATTTCCCCTGTGGAGGCCCCCGGCTGACATCACGTCCCCAGACCCATTACCCCTGCCACCCCTTGAATGCCCAGTTGAACTGCTGGCACCGTTCCCCAAAACCAAACAGGACCTGCCCTCCTTGTGCCCACCTCCACCTGGGTTCAAGGAGCCCTATTGGAACGCAATCCCTGGTTTTTACCCGCCCTATGTCCCAGCAGAAGAGCTGGCAATGGGGCAGAGTGCCGCTGGCCTCTTTCCACCCCTGCCGCTTGGGGAGTTTTTGTACCTGGCAGAGGTGCCAGCATCTGAGCAGAGTACAATTGGCCTCTGCCCACTGCATCCCATGGATTCAACCCCTTTACCTTTTGAAAATGACCCAGGAAGGGTGGATGGGACATTGGTCTCCACACCTGGGTCTCCTGAATGTTTGGCAGTTAGCATTGTTCCCCAACTCCTTTGCATGGGTACCACAGCCACCTTGTCCTGTTCCCTGCAGTATACCCCTGAAACTGTGCCTTGCCGGGATGTTATCTCCCCAGCAGAAGTGCTGGCATCAGTGTTCCCAGGGACTAAATGGGATACCCCCATAGTATCAAGCCCAGCTAACCCTGCCACCCTATCTGCTCCCCAGCGGCTGAAAGGATTTCTGGGAGAAGGAACATTTGGCCTTTCTCCCCAGCGGCAGATGTATGTTTCGGGAGAGGTGGAGGTTGGTCGGGTAAGTGCTATTTTTGAACAAACAAAGTGTGGGGACTGCAAACTAGTGAATAGCCATGGGGAGATCTCTATACAGACTGACTTAGGAGTCACCCCGTCTGGGGGCTCCTCCGGTGTCAGTCTCCCCCCGAAAAAGGAGATATGTCACGAAGTGAATTCTGACAGCCTGACAGCCTGACAGCCTGCCTGACTGGGGTTCTTGGAGGGGCCTGAGGGCCAAACACCTCCCTGTAGATTATGAACCCTGTCTGTAATGTGTTTAAGCCTTCCATTGTTTAATTATGTCAAGCACCCAGTCTGACTACTTTGCTTCTGGCTCCAGATTAAAGTGGCTAGATACTGCTTTACTGGTGATGTGTTTAAGTTTTCTATTGTTTAATCAAGTGTTATCTGATTGGAGTTTGGTGTATATGTGCTGTGTAAATCACAAATAAAAGAGTTGTTCAATCTTGCTGTACCTAACTGCTAGACGTCTATGTCCTGTCTATTTGGTTACAAAGAGCAAGGGTCCAGGAAAGACTTTCTGGGTGAATGCTGAGCTGTAAGTGGTGGCTAAGGAGGTGATTTTTCACAATGGACAGAGGGTCTACTTTGTCCGGTAGACGGTCCGTTACACATGGTCTCCTGGAGACTGAGGGCCCTGAAGACACCATATTCTGGGCTTGATCCTATGCAGAGAGGAGCAAGAACTGCAACTAGACAGGACACTTCTCGAAAAAGACCTACAAAACCCAGTTCCCAGGGATATTGTCACCCGACCTCACCGTTACACTGACAAAGAGGACATTTTACAAGCTGCACCCTCACATCAACCTCTGATGTATGAAGGCCACCCCCATCCAAATTCTAAAAGATGTTGCATGGGCCACACTACAGCTATGGAAGAGGCTTAGACCATTGGCAGACCTATTGCGGCAGACAAATATCACCTTCCAATGAGGCTTTCCACTGTCAATCATAGCCCACAAGGACTCCACAACGTACACCCTCACCTGTCATGAGGACCTGAGAGAGTTTTGTGGAGCTCTAGACATCACAGCGCCAGATCTCCCGGACTAGGCCACCTACGAGGCTGGAAACCCCCCCCATTACTGCTCCCCTTAATCTCATACAACACTCCCATATTAAGGGAATACCCTTAATGCTTTTGTCTATGGATGCAGAGAAGCAGAGCAGAGCTCCCACATGCCTTTTTGCAAACTCTAAATGTGCCATTTTGTTTTTGCTGAAAGTAATGGTTTTCTCTGGCCACTCTGCCATAAAGCCCAACTCTATAGAGCGTACGGCTTATTGTCATCCTATGTACAGATACTCCAGTCTCTGCTGTGGAACTCTGCAGCTCCTCCAGGGTTACCTTAGGTCTCTGTGCTGCCTCTCTGATTATTGCCCTCCTTGCCCGGTCCTTGAGTTTTGGTGGGCAGCCGCCTCTTGGCAGGTTTGCTGTTGTGCCATGTTCTTTCCATTTGTTTATGATAGATTTGATGGTGCTCCTGGGGATCATCAAAGATTTGGATATTTTTTATAACCTAACCCTGAATTGTACTTCTCAACAACATAGTCCCTTACTTGTTTGGAGAGTTCCTTGGTCTTCATGGAAGTGTTTGGTTAGTGGTGCCTCTTGCTTAGGTGTTGCATCTTCTGGGTCCTTTAAAAAAAGGTGTGTATATGTAATGACAGATCATGTGACACTTAGATTGCACACAGGTGGACATCATTTCACTAATTATGTGACTTCTGAAGGTAATTGGTTGCACCAGAGCTTTTTATGGGCTTCATAACAAAGGGGGTGAATACATACGCACATGCCAATTTTCTGTTTTCTATTTCTAAAAATAGTTTAATGTATATATTTTTCTCATTTCACTCCACCAACTTAGACTATTATGTTCTGATCCATCCCATAAAATTCAGATTAATAAAACATTGAACTTAAGGCTGTAATGTAACAAAATAGGTTAAAAGTCAAGGGGGTGAATAATTTTGCAAGGCACTGTATGTCAATTCCACACGTGCTACAAGAGCTAAGAGAATATGGTGTACTCTCAAATTTAAAAATTAATGCAACCAAATAGATAGCCCTTAACATCACCATTCCACCCCACACACAGACATCCTTTGAGGCTGTGTTCCCTTTTTGCTGGGCACATCCCTCCATAACCTACCTAGGAATTAAAGTGACATTGACCCCATGCTCTCTATATGAATTGAACTACCTCCCATTATTACACACTACTGACCAAGATCTGAACTCTTGGAACCAGAAATAACTTTCTTGGTTTGGAAGAGTATCTATGGTCCAGATGAATATCCTCCTACGTATTCTTTATTACATTTTACAGGCAGTACCAATTGCAATACCCAAGCCATTTTTCAAGAAATTCATTTGGAAATCCTTCCACCCCAGACTAGGATATAATTACGACACAAAACTCAAGGGGGACTGGGGCTCCCAGACCTGGAGATATACCATCAGGCCTCACTATTGTCGAGAATAGTGGAATGGACCAGACCAGCCCATAAACTTTGGATCTCCATCAAGCAAATATCCCTAGAAGTCCCAATACCAACAGTACCCTGGGTCTCCAACATGACAATTGACATATGACGTGCCTCACCCCACCATCTCTCCTACCCTGCACATTTGGAAGAAACTTAAGTCCAAAGAGGGTCTCCTCAGTACCCCATGACCACTTATCTCCCTTTATGCGAACGATGGCTTCTAAGCAGGAAGGTACGAGAGACCTTTTGACTCCTTATTCACAGAAAATATACCCTATTCGAGAATAGGTCATGTACTATCAGACAATAGCTCCCTCAAAGCCCTTACGGAGCTCACTTCACCCCCTTACCATACCCAGCGGAATACACTACTATATGCGCAAAACGCACGTTACCATGGATCACTCACGAAAACATGCCCATTCACCCCTACCCTTACACAGTTCGAGAGCCTTTGCGCTTCCAAAGACACCCCTCAAAAAATGATCTCCACACTACAGCAAATGCTCACGTCACTCCGCCTACCACAAAAACCTTATTTCATATGACTATGAGAGAAACACTGTAAAATAACGTTCACAGATGCACAGTGAAATAAGATTGTACCCTTAGCGCACAAATGCTCCACATCTTCCAAAATTCAGGAGAATGCATGTAACATTCTCACCCACTGGTACAGAACACTTTTAATGTTGCACAAATTGTACCCCTCCACTACTGAGATGTGCTGGAGATGTAGAGTCAGAAGGGAATGTTCTTGCACATCTGGTGGGAATGGCCCATAATTAAACCTTACTGGAGCACAATACACACAATCATTACCAAAGTGGCAGACGAATACCTACCTCACACGCCTCAGGCAATGCTTTTACATCACACTATGATACCAATTCATAAGTATACAAAGTATACTCACAATACACCTCCTGAACACTGCCAAAACACTCCTGCCTATGGAAGAAAACAACCCCTCCAACGATTAAGCAATGGATTGCTTAGGTTTAGAAGATCTGCACTTTAGAGGACCTCCTCCTTTCCTCTCAAGGGAAAAGTGAATCCCACCATAAACAATGGTACTACTGGAAAGATTTTCTAGATTTTCTAGTGAGGACTGTTCTTCAAGAGAGCACTACTTAATACCGGTCGGCCTCCCTTAGTCCTATTGTACTCTTTCTCCTCACATCCACCCCTGCCCTGAGTTCCATCTGCACCCTGACCCTTCCCATCCCCCCATGGACCCCCCCTTCTCCCCTCCTACCCCACCCCTCAGACCCCAAATACCCCCCAGCTGGGATGAACTACACGGTGTACATAATGTACAAATTGATTGTATAGACATGTTTCCATTTTTAAAAAATGTCTGCTGTATAGTTGGAATCATTTATCTTCTCCCTCCGCAGAATGTTCTCCCTCCTCCCATCTAATTACCCCTGAAATGTCTATTTCTTTTGTTAAAAACGTAATACAAATATATTAAGCAAAAAAAGAAAGGAATAGCCCTGGGGCCAGATGGGTTTACAGCTATGTTTTTCCATATACTTGAACCTACTGTATCTCCGTTGCTGACGAGAGTTTTTAACTCAGTCAATGGAAGGACAGGTTTTCCAGCAGAGATTATGGAGGCCACTATCTCTCCGATTCTGAAGGTAGGAAAAGATCCAACATTGGTAAAAAATTATCTGCCAATATCCCTTATCAATATCGACGTTAAGTTATAATCTAAGGTCTTGGCTCAGAGATTTAAGCAGGTCATTCAAGAAATTATCCATCCGGACCAAGCTGTTTTTTTTACTGGGGAGGTCAGGAGAGGAGAACACCCGCTTGATCTTCAGCATTTTGTAAGAGATACATACCTAAGAAACTCCATCTGTTATAATGGCTCTCAACGATGAGAAGGCATTTGCCAGAGTTAATTGGAGTTATCTGATGGAGACCCTGCAGGCATTTGGCCTTAAGAGAACCTTCCTTGAATATAAAATGGATCTTTATGCCAAAGCAAGAGAAAGGATTAAGGGCCCTTTTTTGGATTCTAGTACTTAGGCAATATGAAATGGTACTCAACAGGAGCGTCTGTTAGCACCCCTGTTATATGCTCTTACAATAGAGCCTTTAGCAGTGTTTATTCAGGATACCCCTAGAGATCGGACACCAGGAGCATACCATCTCTCTGTATGCTGATGATATTCTTCTTTCTTTGTCCCTACCAGTGACTTCTTTTTAAACTCTTTTGGAAGGAGTACAGAACTTTATTTTAGTGTCTAATTATAAACTAAAACTTGCCAAGACACAAATTTTCACTCTCTATTTATCTGAAACCAAGAGAACTGCCACTGGCTGTTTGGGTGGATTTACCTACCGGAATTCAATAGACTATCTTCAAATCAAGATCTGCCCTAACACCTTAGATACAGATCAGCTGAATTATGAAGACCTACTGAAAGAGATGGCCTCCCTGTTGGGCCGGTGGAGGGGCATGGAACTATCTTGGATGGGCCCCATCAGGGTTTTAAAGTCTTCTGTTATTCCAAAACTTGGGTATTTATTTAGAACTACACCCTATTCAGTCCCAAATAAAACACTTCAGAGATTTGCAGCAGGGTTGATATTCATGGAGGGATAAGCCAAATGGCAAATGATTTAGCTAAACTAGAAAAATGGTCAGAGCAGTGGCAACTGACATTTAATGTGGACAAGTGCAAGATTATGCACCTTGGGCGTAAAAACCCAAAAGCAGAATATAGACTATTTGGTACAGTCCTAACCTCAACATCTGAGGAAAGGGATTTAGGAGTAATAATTTCAGAGGACTTGAAGGTAGGTAGGCAATGCAATAGAGCAGCAGGAAATGCTAGCAGAATGCTTGGTTGCATAGGGAGAGGTATTAGCAGTAGGAAGAGGAAAGTGCTCATGCCATTGTACAGAGCACTGGTGAGACCTCACTTGGAGTATTGTACGCAGTACTGGAGACCGTATCTCCAGAAGGATATTGATACTTTGGAGAGAGTTCAGAGAAGGGCTACTAAACTGGTTCATGGGTTGAAAGATAAAACTTACCAGGAAAGGTTAAAGAATCTTAACATGTATAGCTTGGAGGAAAGACGTAACAGGGGGGATATGATAGAAACATTTAAATACATAAAGGGAATCAACACAGTAAAGGAAGAGAGTATATTTAAAAGAATAAAAACTACCACAACTAGAGGACATAGTCTTAAATTAGAGGGGCAACGATTTAAAAGTAATATCAGGAAGTATTACTTTACTGAGAGGGTGGTGGATGTATGGAATAGCCTGCCAGCAGAAGTGGTAGAGGTAAACACAGTCAAGGATTTTAAGCATGCGTGGGATAGACACAAGGCTATCCTAACTATAAGACCGGGAACGGGGGACTAATAAAAGTACTCAAAAAAAAAATGTAAAAAATTGGGCAGACTAGATGGACCGAATGGTTCTTATCTGCTGACACATTCTATGTTTCTATGTTTCTATGTTTCTATTTGATCTTCTATTTTCTAGCTGCTAAAAAAAAAACCAGAGTTGCAAGCACAATCCTTAAGAGAAGATGGCCTGGGCTATCCAGACCTTACTTGTCTACACGATTCCTCTCAGCTATATCAGCTGACAGTCTGGGAAATGAATAAAGTATGTAACGCAGGCAGGTACAATGCCGAGAAATGTAGATGTGGAAATATTGATTTTTAACACACTTCTGTGGTTGACCCCGTCTGCATTTAAAAAAATTTAAATCAAAAGTGAATTAGTAAATTAGTATTGTTACAACGGCCCACAAAATAGTAAAAAAATACAAATTGTTTAAACCCCTTTCTAAACTGATTCCCTTAGCGATCTTGCTAACTAGCTGGAAAGAGGCGGCATTAACAGGATTGACAATCTGTTTGCACAAGACCAGTTACTTACCTTTCCTAATATATGTAATAAGTTAAACATCATGATGGGGGATTTACTTAAATAAAAAAAAGACCGCGCTGGCAGGCAGAGACAGAGGTGAGAAGGGATCGGAAGATCCCCCCTCACCATCGCTCTGCCTGCCAGGCTGCACGGGGAGCCGAACAGGCAGCACAGAGAAACCTCCGTGCTGCCTGTTCGGCTCCCCGTGCAGTGTGCCGACACGGAAGTGCCGACAGTCACGTGAAGGGCGCGCTGACGTCATACGCGTGCCCGGTCACGTGACCTGTCGGCACAATCGACGGGAAGCCGAACAGGCAGCATGGAGGGACCATGCTGCCTGCCACTAGCCACCAAGAAAAGGTAAGTGCTGATGGGAGACTGTGTGTGTGTGTGTGTGTGTGTGTGTGTGTGTGTGTGTGTGACTGAGTGTGATGGGAGTCAAAGTGTGTGATGGGAGACAGTGTGTGTGACTGAGTGTGATGGGAGTCAGAGTGTGTGTGATGGGAGACAGTGTGTGTGACTGAGTGTGATGGGAGTCAGAGTGTGTGTGATGGGAGACAGTGTGTGTGACTGAGTGTGATGGGATTCAGAGTGTGTGTGATGGGAGTATGAGCTTGATGTGAGTCTGAATGATGGGGCATGTCTTAGGTGTGTAACGTGGGTGTGCAGCTTAAGTAGGGGGGTGCCCGGATTTTGTCTGCCTAGGGCAGCACAAAATCAAGATACACCACTGCCTCTATGATTAGGTACACCTTTAAACAGTGAATTGGTTTAACTTCTGAGGGACCTGATCATTCATGAAAGCAGCAGAAGGGCAGTACATTTGATGACATCATATGGTACTATAGTCAATTTGTGAGCAGATTGTTACCATACAATTATTTGGCAGTACATATTTAGTACATATTTACGTTTGGTGGAAACGTTTTTGGAAGTGTGGTTTTCAGTATACACTGATGTCCCAAAAAGGCTGCTGTTTAGCTAAGTATAATATAATAGTCTAAATGTAGTAACGGCTAATGTAATCCTTATTAGTGTTCTTACCGACCATTACAGTTTTTGGACCCCGGACCCGAACACGGACATTTCACTGTATGTTCGGGTTGGAGTTCGGGGTTCGGTGATTTAATGGCGCGTTTTGAAAGGCTTCAGGGCAGCCAATCAGAAAGCCCATAGCATTACATACATATACATTGTATGTAATGCTATTGGCTTTCTATAAACCGAAATAGAGTCCCCATTCATACGAATAGGTCAATTGACTCTCCCCCCCTTTTCTTTCCTCTTCCACCCCATCTCTGTTCTCTCTGAATGGGGACCCTATTTCGGTTTATAGAATAGCAATAGCATTACATGTATTCCATAAACCGAAAGTCTATAAACCGAAAGAGATTCGGTTTATAGAAAGCCAATAGCATTACATGTATTCCATAAACCGAAAGTCTATAAACCGAATGCTATTGGCTTTCTAGAAACCCAAATAGAGTCCCCATTCATACGAATAGGTCAATTGACTCTCCCCCCCTGTTCTCTCCTCTTCCACCCCATCTCTGTTCTCTCTCCCCCTCCTCTGTTCTCTCTCCCATCCCCTGTTCTCTCTCCACCCCCTCCCCTGTTCTCTCTTCCCACCCTCCCCTGTTGTCTCTTCCCCCCTCCCCTTTTCGCTCTCCTACTCCCCTCCCCTGTGCTCCCCCCCCAGACAGACCCTGGGAGGGGGCGGATCTCACTGGGTGCGATGTCTGCCCCATCCCCATGAAGCAGAGCGCTATGAGTTATGTGTGACAGAGCTCAGTAAGTGCTGCTCGCACTTCCTGAGCTTAGTGATGATGCAGGGCATAGGGGAGGGGGCGGACATTGCACCCAGTGAGATCATCCCCCCAGCCAGTGCCTCTACTGGCATTTTCTTTTTCCCTAGCGTGGGCGCCCCCACCATTGAGGCGCACAAAGGCCCTGCCAATGGGGATGATGAGCAATGTAGTCAGAGACAAATAAAAATGTAATGGCAGGCAGCTGTGATTAAGAATCGATAAAACAAGCTGGGTATGGGTATCAGGATAATTCAATGTCCAAAAACAAGCCAAAACCAGCATCAAATAATATGAATCAAAAATGCACCTAGGTTCAGAAAACTTCATCAAAGAACAGGCAATGCACAACTGAACCTGGGTAGCTTATAAATAAGATAAAGGTTATAAAAAGGGATCCAAATGAAAAAGCTCCTATGGAGGAATTAAACAATGCCTGAGCACCAGGGCATGTGAAAAGACGCACCTATGTCTGTGGGGCCTGAGCTGATGTCTTTCAAATAGGTGAGTGACAATGATAAACTACACTTTTATATAATTCAAAACTATAACCACTCAGGCCTTCCCTAAAGAGTACTGGGTAGACTCTTTTATTAGTGGGTACTCTGGAACACTGTTATTACACTGTCAATTTTTACCTGTGGATTGATATGTTTTGTCTTTTTTTTGTGTCTCTATACTTCAACAATTAAAATAATTAACACAGATTAAACACAGATTAAACAAACAAATTTAAATATTGCCTGCATCTATTATTGTCAAAAATGCTCTCTTCAGTGCTCTGTATCATCAATCTGTGGGGGTTCCAGACCCCGTCTCCAACAGGCTAGGAGTGCCTTACCTGCATCCACTCCCGTTGCTGCCCGACGGAGGGGAAGGCCGCCGCGTGGTAGGCCGCATCCCCGGACTCCAGTAACTCGCGTCCCGCGAGTTGCTGGTGCTACTGTTATTTTGGATGGCAGAGGGGCGTGGCCTATTGCGCGATGGTGCCGATCCATTGGTGGAGACAGCGGGGGTGTGGCCAGAGGCTGCCACTCACCCCAGTGAGTGTCAGGCTTTCCTATGTGAGTGGGTGGACTTCCCTGATTGGAGGAGGCGGGGAGGTACACTTGACAGCCCATAAATACCAAGCACTGACTTCAATCAGTGCTTGTGTATTGAGCTGCTAAGTGGTGTATACCCTTGGTTCCTTCCCAGAGTTCTTGTCCCTTGTCTTACCTCCTGTTCTCATTGATTCCCCGGATTTTGACCTTGGCTTTCCTCCTGGACATTCTGATTTCTCCTGCCCTTTGATCCTGGATTGTATTGTTTATTCTCTGGTTACTCCAACCAAGATCCTGCTCTCTGCTGCTCCCCTGTGGCCACTCACGAACCTCCTGCCATAGGCTCCCAACCCCAAACCTGACAGAATACACAAGCCAATATGGAGCCTGCAGGTGTGGCTGAAGCCATCCAAGCGCTCACCCAGCAAATTGCAGCATTGGCTCACGCAGTACAAGACATACGAAACAATCAACAGGAATTACAAAATCAAGTTCAAACCTTGCAAGCAGCGCCCCTTCCACCACCTGAACCGGTGTTACTCGCTGTTGCCCCAGCGGAAGGTGCGGTAGCTGCTCCCGAACCACAAGTCAAACTACCCGATCGCTTTAACGGAGACCGATCTACCTATAAAACCTTCATCACATCATGCGAACTGCTATTCGTTCTGAAGCCTAGAACTTATGCCACAGACTTCGTCCGTGTGCGTACGGCCATCTCACTCCTCACCGGGGGTCCCATGTCCTGGGCACAACATTTGTTACAAACAAACCATGCTTCTCTGGCTACTTGGGTGGCCTTCCGGCAAGCCTTAGATGCCTTATATGAAGACCCACACCAAGTTGCGGTGGCCGAATCATCTATCCGATCTTTGAGACAAGGTCGCCACCCGGTCGAGGATTACACCTCCGAATTCCGTCGTCTGGCCGTAGAGACCACATGGAACGAACCAGCCCTTATCCACCAGTTTAGGCTGGGACTCTCAGAGTCATTGAAGGACGAAATAGCCCGAGTGGGCCTCCCCGGTACGCTTGAAGAGGTTATCCAGTTGGTCACCCAAATCGACCGGAGACTTCGGGAACGACGTATGGAACGGATGGCTCATCAATCTCCACTTCCTCGAGTTTCTAGCGCCCCACAGACCACCTCGGTTCCTACCTCCAATCCTTCGGAGGAACCAATGCAAATAGGAATGGCCCGCGGACCCCTCTCGGAGTCCGAACGGAATAGAAGAATCAAGGGCAACCTTTGCATGTATTGTGGAAGCGCTACTCATCTGATTCCCCAATGTCCCAAACGTCCCCCCAGAGGTAAGCCCGACACCTCGGACACTGCCGTACTACTAGGATGTGCAGCCTCTCATCTATCCATTTCTATCTCTTTACAGTGGGATAAGATGAACACCTCACAAATGGCCATTCTGGATTCCGGAGCCAGCGATTGCTTCCTAGACAGTCAGCTCGCTCACTCCTTGAAGATCCCTCTTCGAGTCAAGGACCAACCTCTTACTGTCCATCTCGTAGATGGAAGTGCCATCCAATCGGGTCCGGTGACACACGAAACACTTCCTCTTACTCTCTTCATTGGTCACCGGCACAAAGAAACCCTCACCTTCAATATTATTACATCTCCGCTATTCCCTGTCATCCTGGGACTCCCTTGGCTTCGCAAGCATGACCCGAACATCCAATGGTCCCTTGGAAAGGTGATCTTCTCCTCATTATTCTGCAAAAGTCAGTGCCTCGCCTCTGCAACCCTTGCTACAACGTCAAATTCTGTAACAACACCCAACACCAGTCTTCAACTCCCGGTACAGTATCTTCCCTTCAGTAGAGTCTTCGACAAAAAAGAGGCTGAACTCCTCCCTCCACACCGCTCCTATGACTGCCCGATAGACCTACTACCGGGCGCCGCCATTCCATTCGGGCGTATTTTCCCCTTATCTGAACCAGAATTGGCTGTACTCAAGGACTATCTAGAAGACAGCCTCCGGAAGGGGTTCATTCAACCATCAACCTCCCCTGCAGGGGCCGGTATTTTCTTTGTGGGAAAGAAGGACGGAGGCCTTCGACCATGTGTCGATTATCGAGAGTTGAATAACATTACCATCAAGAACAAGTATCCACTCCCTCTCATCACAGAACTGATGGACCGACTTCGAGAAGCCCAAGTTTTCTCTAAACTCGACCTACTAGGAGCTTACAACTTGGTTCGAATCCGCAAGGGAGATGAGTGGAAAACAGCATTCCGAACTCGTTATGGACATTTTGAGTACAATGTCATGCCCTTCGGTCTGTGCAACTCTCCAGCCACTTTCCAACATTTCCTCAACGATGTCTTTCGAGACCTGTTGGATTCGTGTGTGGTGGTGTACCTGGATGATATTCTGGTTTACTCATCTTCATTACAAGAACATCGAGAACATATGAAACTCGTCCTCACTCGCCTTCAAGAGAACCATTTATACGCCAAAATTGAAAAGTGTATCTTTGAAGTCACCACAGTATCATTCTTGGGGTATATCATCTCTCCCGGTCATATTCAGATGGATCCCTCTAAAGTCTCCGCTATCCTGGAATGGCCTGTACCCACTACAGTAAAAGGCGTTCAAAGATTCGTGGGATTTTCAAACTTCTATAGACGCTTTATAAAAAACTTCTCTCAAATTGTCCAACCCATTACAAGTCTAACCAAGAAACATACTCCCTTCAAATGGACTCCCCAAGCACAACAGGCATTCCAAAACCTAAAGCAGAGTTTCACCCAAGCACCTGTGCTGGCCATCCCTGAACCCACACAAGCATATTCACTCGAAGTAGATGCCTCCGAATATGCAGTTGGAGCCATACTGTCTCAACGATCCCCTGAGAGTGGAATCCTCCACCCAGTGTCCTATTTCTCCCGGAGACTCACAACCCCAGAAAGCAACTACAGTGTGGGAGATCGGGAATTGTTGGCCATTGTGTTAGCCCTTCAAGAATGGAGACATTTACTGGAGGGAACTATACATCCTATCACGGTTTTCACTGATCATCGGAATCTCGAATATTTAAGAACAGCAAAAAGATTATGCCCCCGACAAGCCAGATGGGCTCTCTTTTTTACCCGCTTCAAACTTCACATCACATACCGTCCCGGAATCAGAAATGGGAAAGCAGACGTCCTGTCGCGAATCCATGAACCCGTTCAAGTCGAGACTCCCTCGGATGACACCATCCTCCAATCTCACCATTTCATGGCTGCACAAACTACTCTAATTGAGAGAATTAAAGAACAAAGTAAGAAGCATACGCTGTCACCCCGTTTACCTCCTCTCAGAACAGAACAAGGCCTTTTTTACAAGGAGGACCTCCTATTTGTCCCTCCAGGCTCCCGGGAAGAGGTCCTTCAGGCCATCCACGATCACCCTTTGGCCGGCCATGGAGGATTGAAGAAAACTCTCACTCTAGCCCTACGACATTTTTGGTGGCCTACCATCAGAAATGATGTTCAACGGTACGTTCGAGCCTGTCCGGTATGTGCCCGTAGCAAGGGAAGTCACCAACTACCTACCGGACTTCTACAGCCCTTGCCTATCCCTGATCAACCCTGGGAGGCCATCACAGTGGACTTCATCGTCAACCTGCCTATTTCAAACCAACACAATACTATCATGGTTGTGGTGGATCGACTCACCAAGATGGCACATTTTATCCCGGTAACCCGACTTCCCACAGCCGCTGTTACAGCAGAATTATTCATTAGCAACATCTTTCGTCTGCATGGAATCCCTCGCTCTATTTTATCCGATAGAGGAGTACAATTTACATCAAGATTCTGGAAAGCATTCTGCCAAGGACTAAAGATTGAACGCTTATTGACCTCAGCCTACCATCCCCAATCTAATGGACAAACCGAGAGGATAAACCAAATCCTTGAACAATACCTCCGATGTTATATCACCCATGCACAGGACAACTGGTATCGTATGTTACCATTGGCAGAATTCTGTTATAATAACCATCTCCAACGTTCCATTGGAATGTCACCCTTCAAAGCCAATTATGGATTCCATCCCACATTCATCCCTCATTACTCCCAAGTCCAAACCATTCCCACTGTTACGGATCGTCTCCAACTAATAACACAAGGGATAGTCCAATTAAAGCGACATCTTTCTCAAGCCCAGGAGAACTACAAAAAACAAGCTGATCGACACCGTAGAGACTATCCGGCCTACCAAGTAGGAGACAAAGTGTGGCTCTCCTCCATCAATCTGAAACTTCCAGGTCCCGCAAGAAAGCTTCAACCCAAATTTGTAGGTCCCTTCCCAATCACTGCCCTTATTGGTAAATCAGCTGTCCGTCTTCAACTTCCTGATACTTGGCGTATTCATTCCACCTTCCACACATGTTTGCTCAAGAGATGGGTACCTAATCCTCGAACAAGAGATTCCCAACTTCCTCCCATCCTTATAAACGACTCAGAGGAATATGAAGTCGCCCAGATCCTGGATTCCCGTATCCATCGTGGTAGATTCGAATACTTGGTACAGTGGAGAGGATATGGTCCCGAAGAAAACTCCTGGGAACCTGTATCCAATATTCATGCTCCTGCTAAGATCAGAACTTTCCACAGACTACACCCAAGTCGTCCTACTCCTTCACCCGACCGGAGGTCGTGCCTCAGGGGGGGGCTCTGTGGGGGTTCCAGACCCCGTCTCCAACAGGCTAGGGGTCCCTTACCTGCATCCACTCCCGTTGCTGCCCGACGGAGGGGAAGGCCGCCGCGTGGTAGTCCGCATCCCCGGACTCCAGTAACTCGCGTCCCGCGAGTTGCTGGTGCTACTGTTATTTTGGATGGCAGAGTGGCGTGGCCTATTGCGCGATGGTGCCGATCCATTGGTGGAGACAGCGGGGGTGTGGCCAGAGGCTGCCACTCACCCCAGTGAGTGTCAGGCTTTCCTATGTGAGTGGGTGGACTTCCCTGATTGGAGGAGGCGGGGAGGTACACTTGACAGCCCATAAATACCAAGCACTGACTTCAATCAGTGCTTGTGTATTGAGCTGCTAAGTGGTGTATACCCTTGGTTCCTTCCCAGAGTTCTTGTCCCTTGTCTTACCTCCTGTTCTCATTGATTCCCCGGATTTTGACCTTGGCTTTCCTCCTGGACATTCTGATTTCTCCTGCCCTTTGATCCTGGATTGTATTGTTTATTCTCTGGTTACTCCAACCAAGATCCTGCTCTCTGCTGCTCCCCTGTGGCCACTCACGACCCTCCTGCCATAGGCTCCCAACCCCAAACCTGACACAATCATAGATATTTTTCACAATGCATAATGCATAGTGCCCTAAGCTAGCCCAAACTGCTGTACTGACCAATGGGACAGTGGTGTTTACCAAGCACCTGGACCCTGGATCCAATGCATTTATGCCCATCCACATCTGTATGTAGCGTTTTATGATTTTCGTTAGCATTCTATAGCAGTATTTGTTGTGAAAGACCTGTTCATAATCTTCACCATGACTTTTTATAGAACTATCCAGAGCGTCTTGTGCCCTTGTACTACTAGCTATAACATTTTTTTTTCAAGAAAGAACATGCAACTTCACTGTCTGCCATGCCAGCTTTGTACAAGTGATAGCAGCTAAACCGTGACATTTTCAGTTATTGTGCAGCTTAGCATATATATCTACCTGAAAGCTGGGGACAAAGTAGGACATTATTGTTGAAAATAAACGCTACAATTTGTGCATTGAACTACATCTCAGATGTTGTCTTTTAAATTCAAGTGATAAACACACATCGTTGGAGGATCCATGGAGATAATAGAGCTACCCTAAACTGATAAAAGGACCCAGCCTGTCCCATTCCTCAAAATGCTTTCATGTGATAAACACTGGCAGCTTGACGACTTTCTGCCAACAGCAACCAAACTATCAACACACTTGGTGGCATAATGTTTATCTTGGGAAAATAGATCAACACATTCTTTTAAGTATATCTGTAACATGCTGTTATCTGTTTTTGTTTAGAATTGCATCATATAACTTTTCTACCAATGACAATATAAAAAAAGTTTTTGGTTTAGCTTAATTACATGCTTCAGTGAGAAAACACGTTCCTTTGCCTTCAAAAACCATAGTTCATCAAACATGTCTAGTGATATTTCTTATACTATCTAAAGCTTATTTTATTTTTATTTTAACATTTCTGAGGTGTTTGTGTTTTGCTGTAATTTATTTCTGTCTCATTTAGTGTACCCGCACAAACTATATATCATTTTTATCGTTATAAGAAGGGCTTTCTTTTGATAATAGCATATCATTTGATGTAAAAAAAATAATAAAATATGGCAAAAAAATGTAAAAAAAATGTTTTATGAATTTTATTTGAAAAATCTTATACTCATGTACAAGAGACAACAAAAAAACACTGCTAAATAGTTTCTAATATATGTCCTGAGTTTAGAAATAGCCCATGTTTTATGTTTTTGTGCTTTTTTATTCATGTTACAGGGCCAGAACTATAAGTAGTGCAAAGCTATTTTAAAATCCTTTTTTTCAAAATTAGCGATAGTGACATTGTAACACTGATTTCTGTACTAAATCCATGAATGACCCCCAACATGTACATATTTTTGAAAACTAGACCACTCAGGGCATTTAACTTGGGGTATTTTGACACATTTCATGTAGCCATTTTACCAACAATCTTTGCCAAAGTTTGCAGCAAAAAAATTTTTAAAAAAATTTTCACACTTTCCATGCACTAATTATACTACCAGCCTATGTCAATGTTTTGGGTAGTATTTTTTTTTTCACATACATTGTACTTTGGGCATGAATTCACAGATCCTGTTATATGTCAGTGCCAAACAACACCTCAATATGTGTTCAGCAACATCTACTGAGTAAAGGGATACCACCCATGTATAGGTTGGTTAGGTTATTTGGGGGTTAAAAGGCCACATTTGAGAGGTGCGCTTTTTGGTTTTCCAACTTGGAATTCTGACGTGCAGAAAACCTGCGCCCATGTTCCATTTGGGAAATTTTTGAAGCTAAAAAGTGTATTCTACCCCACAAAGCCATATATTTTTGAAAACTAGACACCCTAGGGTATTTCAGATGGTAGTATTTGAACACTTTCCATGCACTAATTCTACCACCAGCCTATGTCAATGTTATGGATAGTAAAAAAATTTCACATACATTGTACTTCGGGCATGAATTCCCAGATCCTATTATGTGTCAGTGCCAAACAACACCTTAATATGTGTTCAGCAACATCTCCTGAGTACAGGGATACCACCCATGTGTAGGTTAGTTAGATTATTTGGGGGTTAAAAAGCCACATTTGAGAGGTGCGCTTTTTGGTTTTTCAACTTGGAATTCTGACATGCAGAAAACCTGCGCCCATGTTTAATTTGTGAAGCCAGAATGTATATTTTACCCCACAAAACCATACATTTTAGCAAACTAGACACCCTAGGTTATTTCAATTGATAGTATTTTAACACTTTCCATGCACTAATTCTACCACCAGCCTTTGTCAAATTTTAGGTTAGTAATTTTTTAATGTTTTGTTTCCACATACATTGTAATTTGAGCATGAATTCACAGATCCTGTTATGTGTCAGTGCAAAACAAAACCCCAATATGTGTTCAGCAACATCTCCTGAGTACAGGGATACCACCCATGAATAGGTTTGTTGGGTTGTTTGTGGGCTAAAATGCCACGTTTAGGGGGGTGCATTTCCAACTTGGAATTTTGACATGTAGTCAGCCTGCGCCCATGTTCCATTTGGGACATTTTTGAAGCCTGTCAAAGTATTTTACCCCATCAAACCATATATTTTGGAAAACTAGACATCCTAGGGTATTTAAAATTGTGGTATTTTAACACTTTCAAAGTGCTAATTCTACCACCAACCTATGTCAAAGGGTTGGGATGTCATTTTTTCCCCACACACATTGTAGTTCAGGCAGGAATTTTCAGATTCTGGTATTTGCCACTGCCAACCATCACCTCAATATGTGTTCATCAACATCTCCTGAGTACCCCCCAGGGATACCCCCCATGCATAGGTTTGTTGGTTTGTTTTGGGGCTAAAATGCCACATTTAGGGGGTGCGCAATTCCAACCTGGAATTTTAACATGTAGTCACCCTGCGCCCATGTTCCATTTGGAACATTTTTGAAGCCGTCCAATGAATTGTACCCCATCAAACCATATATTTTTGGAAAATAGACATCCTAAGGTATTTCAAATGGTGGTATTTTAATACTGTATATGTACTAATTCTACCACCAGCCTTTGTAAAAGTTTGTGGTAGTTCTTTTTTGAGAGTTTTTTTTCCACATGCATTGTACTTCAGGCATGTATTCACAGATTCTGGTATATGTCACTGCCAAACACCAACCCAATATGTGTTCAGCAACATCTCCCGAGTACAGGGATAGCACCCATGCATAGGTTTGTTGCTTTGTTTTTTGTCTAGAAGGCAACATTTGTGAGATGCTCATATCAAAATTCCAACTTGGAATTTTGACATGTAGTCAACCTGCGTCCGTGTCCTATATGGGATATATCTTTGAAGCCAGCCAATGTAATTTACCCCCACCAAACCATATATTTTTTAACTGTAGACACCCATCACTCCTTGTGGTAAGTGCTCAGCAGCCACCGATACATCACTAGATGATGTATCAGAAAGCTGACCAGGGTCAAAATCGAACCCTGAGTCCGTGGCTTAGAAGAGCCTATCTAGTACTGTAATACATTACAGTACAAAGTAATTCATCCATAAAACAGTGCAGACAGCAAAACATACTGTTGCTGTGCAAGATTACTGCTTATACAGTGATGAATGGCAGGGAAGGGGTTAATACACAGTGAAAGACTTTCATAAAACCTGCCAATTTTATAAAATGTTATTTTATATCAATAATACTGAAAGTGAGGAGAGGGAGGCAGATCAATATTTGTGAATATTGATCCGACCAATTTTGATCTGACCAGGGCGAATGAGAAATCACCAAACCGCCTTTGCCACTAATTCGCTGTTACTGATCGCTATGCGCTCAGACAGCTTAAAAAAAAAAACTCAAATATTTTTACTTTACATGTAATCCCCTAGCACAGGGGTGGCCAATTAATTTTTACCGGGGGCCGCATGAGCAACCCGAGCACTGCTGGAGGGCCACATCGACAATATTTCTATTAAATTTTGCTCAATATCTGTCTCTCCCTGTACCCTCATGTCTGTCTCTCTCTCTCCCCATTCCCTCATGTCTGTCTCTCTCTCCACTTATGCTCCATGTCTCTCTCCACTTATGCTCCATGTCTCTCTCTCTCTTTCCATTCATGCTCCATGTCTGTCTCTCTCTCGCCACTCATATCCCATGTCTGTCTCTCTCTCGCCACTCATACCCCATGTCTGTCTCTCTCGCCACTCATACCCCATGTGTGTCTCTCTCTCGCCACTCATACCCCATGTCTGTCTCTCCCCTCATCCCTTATATATTTTTCCATCTCTATCTTTCTGTTCCCCATGCTGGTCTCTTGTACACACAGTCATACATAAACACACACAGTCACACAAACACAGTTACACACTTAGTCACCCTCACAGACATACATTTACACAAACACCCTTATACACACTGTCACACATACATAAATACACACAGTCATACTTAAATACACACAGTCACACAAACACAATTACACACTTAGTCATCCTCACAGACATACATTTACACAGACACCCATATACACACTGTCACACATACATAAATACACACACAGCCACCTTTACACACAGGATACACTTGCACAGACACTCATGTACATACACTTACACAGACAGTAACACACACATAGTTATACACATTGACACACACATACACACATTCACACACACTTCCACAGACACTTCCTTTCTTTTTTTTATTTTAACCCCCCCCCCCAAAACTGTTATTACCTAATCCTCCTTGTTAATCCAAGCACAGCACAACGGGGGAAAGCTCCGCCCCCGTCGCGTTCTGTGATTGGCTGCAGGGAGGAGGACGTTCTCTATGGTGTCTTGGCAGATACCCTAGAGAACGTCCTCCTCCCTGAAGCAGCCAATCACAGAACGCGACGGGGGCGGAGCTTACACCCGTCGCGCTGTGCTTGGATTAACAAGGAGGAGGATGGCAGGGAGAGAGCTCCCTGCCACAGCGCCTCTCCTCCCTGCCTCATGCGGGCCGGACAGGGACGCACAAAGGGCCGGATGTGGCCTGCGGGCCGTAAGATGCCCAGGTCTGCACTAGCGGGTATGTGTAAAAAAAAAAAAAAAATTTTTTTAAATATACAGACAGATAAAAATTGCTTTGGCGTCAATATAATTGCGTAAGCAGTGATCGACGGCAAAGAAGGGGTTAATAACTCTTAGAAGAGCCTTTGTAGTACTGTAATAAATTACAGTACAAAAAAATTAACCCCTAAAAAATGCAAATCAGCAAAAATAAATGTTCTGATGTGCACGATCAATGCTTACGCAAGATCAGTGGCAGGGAAGGGGTTAAACACAGGGAATTGCTTTAATACATTTTTTTTATTGTTTTATTATTCGTGTGTTGTGTATTTATTGTTTTTTTGTACTTTTACTTACTTTTTTAACTTTGATCTGTCCCTCTCCCTCACTAAAAAAAATGTGAGGAGAGGGAGGCAGATCATAACTGGTCAGATCAATATAGGGTTAATATTGATCTGACCAGTCAGTGGGGATGCTCATCAGAACATCCCCACTGCTTGTCAGTGTGCCTGGCAGTCACGCAATCGTGTTAAAGCCAGAGAGCACAGGAAGCAGGTAATTCCTGCCTCCTGTGCTCTTGCCCTTAGAAGGGCAGCACCATCTTGGTCACACAGTGACCAAGATCGTGCATTTTTCTTTGTGTTCCTGATTGCCTCGACTTGCAAGGCAATCAGAAACACTTGCTGAGCATAGGAAGCAAAAAATTCACTTCTTATGCTCATTTTTTAAATGCCCGCATTTTAAAGGCACTGTGCCTTTAAAACCGGCATTTCAATCGCTCTCCGGAGCGATCGAAATGCCAACGGGCATTTTTTTTAGTATTGTACGATGCTTCCACACGGAAGCATTGTTACAATACCGCTTGAGCACTGAAAGCGGAAAAACTCTGCTTTCAGTGCTCGTTTTGACACAGGACGGACTAGGTCCGTCCTGTGTCACTAACGCCTCGGCACACAGGACGGACCTAGTCCGTCCTGTGTCGCCAAGGAGTCAATATAACTTTAGAACAGAGTTCTGTAAATAGGCACATTGATGAAACAGAAGTCTCACTGTTTGATAAATGTGAGAATGATACTATAGGGTGCCACTGTTATTGTAAAAGTGCTAAACAACTATTTTATTCTTGTGGGTGGACTATGATCATTCTCCACTATGAGACATACATTCACTTACAAATTAACTTAAATAAAGTGAAGCATTGGTGTGCAAAATATACACTAAAGGGTCTACTCAATGAAGAGAGAATTGCAGGGAACTGAATTTCCCATCTCAAGCTTGGGCCAAAGTAGCTTAGTTGGGCAAATTCTCCCATTCAGCTACATTGCAAATTTTTCCAACTCGGCTACATTGGTCTAAAATTTGAAATGTCCATCTCAATGCCCTGCACTTATCTCTTTATTGACTAGACCCTTAAAAATACCCCAAACACACTTGGCCTTCAGATATCCTTCTCTGAAGCTCCAATGCAATTAATCTCAAATAAAATATGCAAAAAACAACCACGGTGTGGAAATTATGAAATGTAATAAAATGTCATTGAAATCTCTATTGAAATAATACACCGCACTTACATACATATACATATATGTACGTATACATATATACAGTCATTCATTTTGTGTTATCACCACAAGCAATTATAAACAAAAAAATACAAACCCAAGATAATCTGAATATAAGTACATGAGGTCATCCAACTTGTAATTTTCCCAGATGGTAAGGGCAACAATGGAACACCACTGAAGAAAAGTATGGAAAAATAATATAAAACTATGCAGACATTGATAATAAATCAAGATAATATATGAATAATGAAATAAATAATCTAAACAACATCTTGCCTAAAAATGTAAATTTAATGAACATAAAATCATACATCACTAGATATATACACATTGAAAAATAAATTAATTATACAAAAAGTGAAATACATATTTTAAAGAATAAAAAATACAACCATCAGTGTCTACTTATTCATTCTTGTAACATGTAAAACATACAGTATATTCACATATAGAAAGATACAAGTATTGAATTGTTTATTATAATTAAAATTACGTGTAGCTCATTGCAAAAGTCTACTGAGTGAATTAATAATTTATTTAATGTTGAGTTAAAAAAAGAAAGATAAAATACTAAAAAATATTTTGATAGGGAACTTGAACTGGATAGTTAACCAACTTCTGTTTTTTTTAAGAGTGAGTATCCTTCTTGCCACCATCTCCATTAAACCTCCATTGTGTTCGTTTTTATTAATGTCTGTCATGCTACATTATACTGTCATGTATTTGCTATCTTTTCTATTTTTACATGTGTGGAATCACTAATATATTGCTAAACATGAAGTAAGTATTTATTATTATCACATGTTGGTGTGTAGATGTTAGATCATTTACCCATTTTTGTAATTTGGTTAAAACCATATACCACTAACTGTCCTGATGTAAATAGAGTATAGTAGTGATGGTAGTTAGAGGGAAACTGGGGGATAGTGGAGATGGTAGTTAGAGGGAGACTGGGTGGATAGTGGGGTTGGTGGTGAGAGGGATAAGGGAGATAGCAGGGATACGGGAGATGGTGATGAGAGGGACACTAGTGGATAGTGGGAATGGTGGTAAGAGGGACACTGGGGATAGTAGTGATGGCTGTGAGAGGGGCAAAGGAGGTATAGTGGAGATGATGGTTAGAGGGACACTGGGGGATAGCAGAGATGTTGTGAGAGGGACACTGAAGGGATGATAGTGAGGGGGACTCTGGGTGAAAAGTGGGGATGGTTTTTAAAGGGACACAGGAGAGAGTAGGAATGGTGGTGAGATGGACTCTGGGGGATAAAAGGGATGATAGTGAAAGGGAAAGCAGGGGATATTGGGGTTGGTTGTGAGAGGGACACTTTGGGGATGGTGAGGATGGTGGTGAGAGGAAAGCTGGGGGGATGGTGGGGAGAGGAATACTGGGGGGATAGTGGGGATAGTGGTGACAGGGACTCTGGTGGATAGTTGGGTTGGTTGTGAGAGGTACACTTGGGGGATGGTGAGGATGGTGGTTAAAGGAACGCTGGGAGGATGGTGGTGAGAGGGACAATGGGGGGAAAGTGGGGGTGGAGGTAAGTGAAATGCTGGGGGGATGGTGGGGAGAGGGATACTGGGAGGATAGTGGGGATGGTGGTGCGAGGAATGCTGGGGGATGGTGGTGAGAAGGACACTGGGAGGTAGTGGAAATGGTAGTGAAAGACACTGGGGATAGTGGGGATGGTAGTGAGAGGGAAACTGTGGCTGGTGGTAAGAGACACTGGCGGTTGGTAGTGACAAGGACTCTTTGGATGGTGGTGAAAGACACTCGGGGATAGTAGGGTTGGTGGTGAGAGGGACGCTAGGGGATATAGGTGATGGGGTTAGAGGAACACTGGAGGGATATAAGTGATGGTGGTGAGAGGGATAGTGGAGATAATGGAAATGGTAGTGAGATGAACATTAGGGAGATAGTGGGGATGGTGGTGATAGGGACACTGGGGAGATAGGTGATGGGGTAAGATGGACACAACGGGGGGCAAATAAGTGATGGTAGTGAGAGGGTCACTGGAGATTGTGCAGATGGGGATATGAGTGACACTGGGCGGTTAGTGGGGATAGTGGTGAGAGGGACACTGGGGGAAAGTGGGAATGGTGGTGAGAAGGAGAATGTGGTGATAGGGGAATTGGTGGTGAGAGGAGCTCTGGGGGATTCCTATGAGCCAGTGAAACCTACAGACAGGGAAATTTCCACCTCTCATTGGCTGCCCTTTGGGGTTCAGCACTAGCTGGGTGACATTACACAGGGACTGGTCTTGGGTCTCTGGAAGTTCTGGAGAGTGCCCAATAGTCCCAAATCCCATTATTCACTACTAGAGCTCTAAACATGAAAAACTGAAAAGCAGCCATATGTCTGGAGAGCAAAATCCATTGTTTCTATCAGAAATGGCTCCAACAATGGCACCTATCATGGAGGCAAAAAGTCTGAGGTCACAGGTAAATTGCATCTGTGCTTAAGGCTGTTTTTTCTAATGGATATGTTATTTCACTGCATTCTGTCTCAGAAGACCCGGCACCTTTCCTCCATGATAGCAACGGCTCTGGCAGAACCCCCTACTAGCAGATCTGAACCCTAGGTTGATGCCAACTTTGCCTATAGGTGGCACTGGCCCTGCTTAAATATTAGATAGTATAATGAAAATAACTAAGAACAGAGAAAGGTGTGAACATGCTACATCTTATCCAAATTTTATATAGGACAATTTTCTAGTCATAAGGTACCAGTCATATCCTTATTATGTTACAGTGGACCTAAATACACATGAATAAAGAACACATTTTCCTGTGTAAAAGGCATTAACAAACATAATTATTTAAAGTGGTGGGGATTATGACATATGCTTCCAAATTATCAGGATCACAGTTAATAATACATTGTAAATGCAAATTCAAAAGAAAGGTAAAACTCTGGCATGTGGACAAACTCTCTCCTACACAGGCTTACAAAAGGACCTGCATCACTGTGTGTGAGGCAAATCTGAGTCAGATCCTTTGTCACTTACAATCAATAAGACTGCACTATTGTTTTCAAACTAAGATTAAAAAATAAGATTTAAAAAAATGTTCATTCTAAAAGCTCAACGTTTTCAACTTTGCTCCAAAGGTGTTTTTATATTTGCCCCCCCATAACATTTTTTATTGCATAGGCCCTTTGAGGGGTATTTTAAAAAAAGGGAGTGTACCCTGGAAAGCCCATCAATATTTCCCTGTTCCAGACCTTACCTATGTTCCACAGTAAAATGAAAATATTAAAAACTAAGGAACCATCTGGTAACCCTAGGGTTTTTCTCTTTATTCTGACAAATCCAAATAAGCAGAGAATCATGTGTAATTAGCATAAACTTTCTTCCTAACAGGTCAACCGAAGAGTCTCTAAAGCCCACTTAATTGACAGCAACTCTTTTTTCTAAGAGGGACCTGCTTCTAACCTTTAATTAAGTCTAGAGTTGTTAGGTAACATGCTTTGCCAGGCCTCTCTATTAACTCTTCAAACCTAGACATTGGGAAGGAGTCACATTTGGATACACAATTCAACTTGCGATAGTTATTGCAAAATGTTAAAGTGCCACCAGGTTTTGGAACCAGAACAATAGGACTGTTCCATTCACTATGTGACTCTTCGATTACCCCAGGTTTAATATTTTTTATATCTCCATGTTTATAGCCCCCCTCTGGGCTTCAGGAACCCATCTGTGTCAATCCGTAGAGTACCTTTAAGGGTTTTATTAAACAACTCTAATAAACCATCAGTCCATGGATGATATACAGAGGTCCTAAAATCTTTTAATTGCTGAAACCTGTACAATTCTTTTGTATTCATAGATATAAAAGGGGTTTCTTGATCTGTCAGAGGTCTTGGGAACAGGGCCAGCCTAAAGTGTCCCAGCGCCCTGTGCGGGCTTCCCCCGTGGCACCTCCCTATGTATATGTCCCTTTTCTCTTCCTTGCCATGTCTGTCTCTAGCTAACTCCCCCATACCTATGAGGTCTAAGTAAGTAAAACAATACAAGGCTGTAGTATAGTGTCTGGTGGAAACTGATTTATTTGGTATCTTGTAACCTGTACAGAGCATCGGCTTTAGCATTCCGAGACCCCTGCCTGTAGGTAATGTGTAACCCAAATCGAGAAAAGCACAGGGTCCACTGGGTTTGTCTGGGCAAAAGATGTCATGCCTCCCAAAGGTAGCCTAACTGGATGCTAGGAGGTATCTATACTCCTCCAGAGCTACTTTGTTAGCAAGGAGTTCTTTATCCCCTACTTCATAGTTGCATTCAGCTGGTGACAGTTTTCTAGAGTAATAGGAGAGTAATGACGTAGATCCTTGGTCCCAGATCGATGGGAGAGGACGTGCCGACACCAACATCAGATGCATCTACCTCCAGAAAGTAAGGTTGCTGGGGATCAGGTAGGACTGATATAGGAGCTGTGGTAAAGAGTCTTTTAAGTTATCGAATGCCTGTTGAGCCTGCTTGATGTTTTTCCATTTGAGGAAAAGCCACAGATGAAGTGTATCTCTCTACCAAAGTAATCATCTAGTCTGCTGTATGTGGGTTGCTTTGACTAACCCACTGCCACAGGGTATCAGGGAGGCCTGCAGGAATCAGTCTATTACTACATTCAACAATGTGGCTGTCTGACTTATCCTCTTAGTCATTTCTGGGCAAGATGTTTGCGATCAAACATTTGGTTTCTTGCAACTTCATCAGAAGACTACGACCACGAGTGAAACCTCTGAACATGTACTGCAGCAGTCATTCCCAGGCATGCCAAATTTTAATCTTACAACTTGTTATAGTTGCTAGCTGCAAAGGCTCTAGGTCATAGTAGGAATGTGCCAATATGCTTCCCCCCGTTTCATTCTGCTGTGCACTCAATGGCATCAGCATTATCTGTTGAAGTAATTTTTTGTACTACTCAAATTACTTTTGGTCTTTGAAATCTCTCATCAAGGTCCCAGTTCAGCTTCTCAGATATGGCTTGGACCTCTTGATTGGGTTCCTCATGGGTCACTCAGAATGCCTCAGCTTGTGTTACAGCATCTGCTGTACAAAGGCCATGATTAAAGCATTCTCTGCATGGGCCAGCACCAGGTAGACTAGATTAATGCTTTGGATAACAACCTCCATGGAGGGTATCAAGTAGCTTTATACTCTCAGACACATAATGTTATTGAAAGCATGCTCCACCAAAATGTCCTTTGTGGTGAAATATCTTTAAATTACCACTGTCTTCTAGGGAAAGCTGCCACACAGGACAAACGCCAACTCTGGTTTTAAGCATCATATTTTCCTTAACACATCAGCAAGTGAAAATAAGAATAAACACAATTAAATCCTTGTTCTTTTTTGAACACTAACTATACATAGAATTCTCTATCTAAAGTTGGGTGGCTTTCCCACTTTCCAACAAATACAAAATGCAGAAAACAAAAGTAGAAATGCTCACCTCATTTTGTAGCGGTCCATCTCCTTTGGCTGGAATATCAGTGATCTGAGTGAGGCTGGTCTTAAAACATTGTTGATTAGGCAACTGGCTGATTGGCAACTGGCTTCATCTGCAGAGCCTCGGCTATTCAGTGCAATGCCTTGCCTTTAATTTTCCATGGGAATTTAACCCTAAGAAGGGAGAGGAAGAATTTGCCAAAGAAGTTCTTATATACCTTCCATCGACAATTATACCACAATATAAATTCCTTAGGATTATGTTTCTTAACCATGTTTCTTGGTTATATATATATACACACACACACAAAAGTATTGGGACACACCACTTAATTATTGAATTCAGGTGTTTCAATCATGTCCATTACCATAGGTGTATAAAATCGAGCACCTAGCAATGCAGTCTGCATTTACAAATATTTGTGAAAAAATGGATTCTGAAGAGCTCAGTGAATTCAAGCGTGGTAGTGTGATAGGATGCCACCATTGAAAAAAGTCAGTTTGTGTAATATCATCCCTACTAGATATTTTACAGTCAACTGTAAGTGATGTTATTGGAAAGTGGTGTTCAAGAATAGCAGCAACTTATCCATGAAGCGGAAGAGATCCAAACTTTCACTGTCATTAATATCAGTACAAAAAATATGCGCTGGGATCTTCATGGAATGGGTTTCCATGGCCCAATAGCTGCATGGAACCTAGTACAATGCCAAGTGTCATATTGAGGGGTGTAAAGCACTTGTGGAGACTTCGCTGTTAGACAGTCTCATGAGCGAGTATGGGTTTGGCAGATGGCAGAAGAACATTACCTGTCTGACTGCATTGTGCCAACTGTAAAGTTTGGTGGGGGAAGGATAATGGTATGCGGGCTGTTATTCAGAAATTGGGCTAGGCCCATTAGTTCCGTGAAAGGAAAGCTTCATGCTTCCAGCATAACTGTGCACAAAGAAAGGTCCATAAAGACATGGGTGGTTGAGTTTGGTGTGGAAGAATTTGACGGATCTGCACAGAGCCCTGACAGAGATTGCAAGGCATGTCTACTCGTCCAACATCAGTGGACGAGAAGTCCAAAGAGATCAGCCCACTCACATCAAAACAGGTTCCAAAAACTCTTAAAGCTATAGATTTCATTAAAGCTACTTAAAAACACCTTTCTAAGATCACAAAATTGGAGATTTAGTCACATATATGGCCATATTATGCTAAGCCCACCACTACTTCAAAGTATTCCTGTATTGGTGGGTCCTAACACTAAATACTGTTACTTATGATACTTAATCTTGTCATGTGTATTGCTCACCAGGGACCAAAAAGGCCTTCCTATTGTAGAATACAGAGACACTCCTACAATTTATAGGTCACATATAGATTATGCTATTCATCAAATTATATAGTATATATAAAGTATATATATAAAAATTCATTAGATTAGTTCATTGGGTAAGTGTGTCAGGTCCATCTGTCCATCTGAT
The DNA here is from genome assembly GCA_036172795.1 of Pelodytes ibericus. Classification (NCBI taxonomy): domain Eukaryota; kingdom Metazoa; phylum Chordata; class Amphibia; order Anura; family Pelodytidae; genus Pelodytes; species Pelodytes ibericus. The sequence goes on from CM069859.1 coordinate 87,485,898, forward strand.
ATCATATAGTTGAAGAATCTTTCAGCTGCCTCCCACTACTTTTGCAGCATGCTCCAAAGTAAACACCCCATGGTGTGAAGTACTAGGACCGCCATGTCTTTGTAACTAGAAACAGAATGATAACCTTTTATATTATTGTAACAGACTGCATCTGAATGTATGACTGCTGTTGATTGTAGTCCAGCCAATAAATATACCAAAGAAGCCTAAAAACATGAATTTATTACTGTTACACTATATATTTGACGAAGGGTCATTAAACTCTGGAGGCACACAGAAAAAGTCTGGCTTTTCTACAAAAATATTCATATTGATTTTAGGAATACATTTCCTTTCATGTTATGCCATTAGCAGCTACAATAAATGTTTATTTATTTTTATATATTAATATTATAGACATTTAATGTGGGAAAATATTTCATAATAACACACTTTTTAATTAAATATAACAATATGGCTAAAATAGGTATATACACAGAGATAAAAAAGATAATGTACATTTATAGCTATAATTTATTTCACAATGTGCATTAAAGACTTGTTAAATGTTCAAGTTAAAAAGCATACTGATTAATGTATTTAACATTCACTTGGTTAATTAAGTATTCCTTTGATACTGCTTTTCTCCTAGCAATACCAATTTTGAAATATGTTTACTTTACATATACTGTACATGCAAGCTCTCCAATGAGCCCAATAAAAAATAGAACAGCCTCCTAGAGTTTCCTTGGTTACAAATGATCCAGATAATGTACTAAGAGGTACGCTCTGGAATTAGGCATAGAGTATAATGGAATAAAACAGATGTTAAAAGAATGTGCAGGCAGTGCAGAAGTCCATTATGTACAATTAATGTTAGATACATCACAAGTGTCATAGATGTACTAACAGAAGGCTTTTTTCAAATAGGAGATAAACAAACTCACTTTCTGAAGCCAACATAAACTCAAATAGATGGGATTTTTTTCCTGATTTCCTAATCATCTCGAGATACAGCACTATGTATTTTAATTAAAGAGAAGATCTTTTGTATGATATTTACATAGAGCGAGTATGGGTTTGGCAGATTCATAGAATTGAGTTTGAAATAAAGTCCCAACATTTGTGTTATATCTGTTTAACAATAACGACTATACTATTTCATGTTCAATTATTTATAATATACTGCATATACAGAACATCTGTACAATGTCCCTCAGACCTCCAATAAAATTAAAGGAACCCACTGTGGTCTGGTGGATGCTGATGGCCCCTACAGCCCCAATAAAAATAATGAACCCCACTAGGCACCACCATCAAAATAAAAAAAATGCCAGTGTCCCTCTGCCATCCCCAGCAGATGCATAATGAAATCCCAGCTCTGAGAGTGGGTACTTCATTTTAAGACAAAACGGAATGGGAAGCTGTGATTGAAGGAATCATCTGATTGACTTCCACAATCAGCCAATCAGATGCCATGCTGTCTTAAAATAAAATCCCTGCTTGCTGGGGACAGATGCTTAAGACACCCTTCTTCTCACACCAATGCCATCATCCAGTTGTTAAACTTGCTCATCTTTCACACTGCTCCTTACTGCTCTTGTTAGAAAAAAATCTAAATAAAATTATTAAGTAAAATAAAAACAAATAAAACAAAAAAGCTAATTTTAAATGTATATGAAAAAACTGAAAATATACTTTATTAAGATAATAATAATTTCTAATGAAGAAAATTATAAAATTGAAACAACATTATTTACTTAAACTTTTTTGTATAATTATTTAAGCTACTTTCACACCTCACACACTCACAAAAGTTATGGTATCATTTCAATTCCACAGTATAGAATGTTATATTGCTAATCAATGTTGGCATCTACACTTTGAAAATGAAACTATTAACTAATACATGTTAGATGATGGGGGAAGGTGTAACTGTAGGTGCCAAAATGTGTTAGGCATCTTATATGTCCCAGTCGGAGGGTCTCCTCCATTTTTGTAGCCTCATTTATGGATTAAATAATTCCATTTCTACATTGTTATAGAGCTTTATTTTAGTGGCAATGGGTGGATTGCAAAGCCATTACGTTGTTTCCTGTCATGATTTATGACACGGTGGAAGCACCCGGCGATCCCATCTGCCACAGCATACAAGTACTTTTTTCCTTAGTCGGCATTCTGTACTCTCTTTCTTGAAATGATTGCTATCCTAACAGCTGTTGATGATGATCAATAACCAGAGATGTGATACCACCATAGAGCTGATATGACATGAATGGAATTCATCAAGAGCTGTTATGACAGTGCATTAACATATATTCATGAATATACCTGTGACTGGATATGTGTAGGGGTTCATGGGTGGAGGGGCATGGCTGTAGCCAAAGTAACATACGTGGGAGGAATAGAAATATATTGTCACAAATGGGATCCAGGTGGCATGGAATCCTGAGTGCCCGAGTTCAGTAGTTCAGTGTGCAGATATGGAGACACTGGGCCTGGTATAGATGGGCAGGAAAAGGACATAAAACAATACTAAAGAACCAAAGAGACATACATAGCCATACATAAACGCAGAGCACCACACAAAAGGACAGAGCTAAAGAGACATATCAAACATACAGACATAAACACAGGAATTAGCCTAATACTCCGAGATGAAAATGGTGACAGCTTACTTACACCTGATGGCCATAAATGATAAGTTTGCTAACCAGCATCAAGGTACCTTACTATATTTATCCACAATAATCCCATGAAACAAGAATATTCCCTTACTCATTTTCTTACACTAGATGAGTAATGCATTGCTTAGTGTGCTACAGTAGTTGTCTTCATAACATTGAACATTAATCCTACATAAAGAGACTCCATCATTTACACATTGTTTTATACTGCAAATGTCCAAACACGATTTACATGTTGTGTTAGCAGATATGCAAGCAAATACATAGTTTCGGAGTTTTTAAGTGGCTCCTATCAGTATATTGTTAGCCTAGCATAGCATAGCTTCTATCGGTATATTGCTTGCCAAACATGGAAGCTGATACTGCATAGGTCCAATCAACATACAGTTAGTCAAACATAGATTGTGCAGTATAGATCCCATTAATATATAATTAGCCTTACATAGGAAGTTGTACAATATTTATCATATCAATGTACAAATCGTGGATTTTTATCAAGACAATAGAACATGACAAACGTACATACATATATAGGGTAGAGGCTTAAATACTTACCCCACCAACGTGTGCAAACTGGCGTGTTGCCGGAAAACATCTGTCCGAAAAGCACAGCACAGAGGTGTGGGCGTGATCAACAGCAACTGTATCAGGGACGCGTTGCCATAGCAACGTGCGTAATGTAAAAACCTAATTCATTCAAGCGTGTAGAACCAAAAACAGGTTATATTATTTCAGAAATAGTTGCTAATATATTTATAGAATCACAGTCATATATTATCAATATTATGTGATATCAGGGGGGCTAATTAGGATAGAGATAAAACGAAGACTCTTGCACTCCTATTATCCGGTAAAAAAGTAGCAGAATTTTTACTTAAGTAGATTAAACGATGTGGCATAAAAATATATCAGACGTGGAAACAAATACAGAGCAAGGGGAAAAAGAAAAATCGCCTTACGCGTTTCGTGCCGACTGGCACTTAATCATAGGCTAATTAGGATAAACATGTTCATCGAGTATTCAGATTCAGTTGTAGGTACCCATGCAAACATAATTATTCAATCTCTATTGCAAATGACATAGCCCACTTCTTTGGTAAAATTACACTTGAACGTTCTAAATTATTGTATCACTTATCATATTGAAAATTATAATGCCACTGCCGATAACCAAATCCACACTAGTCCAAAAATATAAACAAAGCACAAAAAGATAGACAAAGACATTTACTGTCTTAACTCTTACTTGCAGATTTCCAGGCAAAATACACAGTAAGAGTTTTGCTAGATACCATTAGGTATGAGGTAGAGCATTACAAAGTACTATGCAATATATACTCCCACTGTTAAGTAAGTATTTACTTCTCTTCTGAATACATAATCATTATATCAGTGTGACCTCTAGCTGGTTGTCCCTGGTAACTTGTCTCATATTAAAACACATACTAACTAGTGCACATAATCACAAAATGTTAAGCCCATGAAATTATATTTAGCCAAAAACATAAAAACGAGCTATCCGTAAGATAACACATTCATAACTATCTCTCAGACCAGATTTACTGAAAACAGCAAGTTTATAAATCTTGACTTACACTGTCTCTTAAATACATTTTCTTAAATCATTGTAAGATCAAAATAATATTAAATTCCAATATTTTGCTGCCATCTAGTGAACTCAAAATATATGCTATCTATCTATCTATCTGTCTGTCTGTCTGTCTGTCTGTCTGTCTGTCTGTCTGTCTGTCTGTCTATCTATCTATCTATCTATCTAACAATCATAAACATGTTTAGCTCCCAATAATTGCATGCTGATGACACTTGCTTCACCTTCTTGGATCAAGTCAGTAATAACCTCTCCTCGGGGATCTATTCACCAACTTTAAAGTTGAGTAGCTGGTGAGGTGAAATGAACACCAACTTAAATATGCATTGTGCCGGGCCATACTTGGTGGGCTTCTACTCCTGGAAGATGGCCATGGATGATACATAGCTAAATATTAGTAAACAAAAATAGAGTACACTGCGCCTTTAACTGTGAAGGGAGTGGCAGCACAAAAACACAACCAGTGCTTCACTCCTGGTACATAAAATACACACAAAACAAATAAGTGAAATCGTGCGATTTATCATCTGATAACACCTGTGAATTCAAGACCCCTAGAGGGGCTCCCGAATACCTATGACACTGAGCAGGGTATTGCTCAGGAAGATGTGAGTGGAACCCTCAGATACTATATGTCTTTTGGTCCACTTATTAGTCTTAATATACTACACTATATTACTTTATTTTGTGTTTATTTTTCTTCCCCTTACATTATATACGGAGAATATTGCCTCCTATAAGGGTAAATAACAGTGTTTAGTGTTTTGGGAAGCACACAATTTCACTTATTTATTTTATAGCTAAATATTACTCTATTTGTATTCTTCTAACAACGATTTATACACAGTAAACTCTGTCTGGCAGGAGGACCTCACCAGCTTTGACCCTGCACAATGTATAGTTAAGTCTGTGAGATAAAATGTTAATTTCATTGCATTTAATGTTACCTCACCTTTTAGTGAATAGTTTCCTCTGTTTATAACTGGGTTGTGTCGCAGTTGATAAAAAAATAATAATGGTGATACAGTTAGAAGATTACATTTTGGTTTCATTTCCTAATATTGTTTTTTTTAATGCGTCTTTTTTTAAGTACTTGATAATACTTTGTATTTGATTTAGCAGTGATTAATTTGTCTTTCTTTGAAATCCTAGCTGAAGAAGTGGAATATTTTTTAGCTGTTGATTGAATTATTCCTGTTACCTTTGAAATTGTTACTGTTGCCATTGTAATAATTATATTGTTTTCATTATTTATAATAAGCTGAAAAATAGGAAAAATGGAAAATATAAAACTGTGTATTTTAGGTAATAGAGAGCATTTCACCGGCTTAAAGTATAAAGTAAAAAGAACAAAGGTAAGAAAGCCCATGGTAAAATAACAGTGGAAGCAGGAAAGGGCACAGTATTAGGACATTTACTAGTATTTGCCCACAATGGGAAGTTTTGGTAATTTAGAGGATTTACAATTAATATGTTTATTTATTTTTTTATTTTTTTTACAAAATTCCATATTATTCATTATCTTATGAAATTACAAATTATGTTAGCAACCTATCATATCATGACCAATGTTATCGGGGTCAAAGAGCTAAATTCAAAGACTAGCACACAGTTAGAGAGATATTGCAGAACTAAATATGTTCTTTGAACATTACAGTTGCCCTTGACAAATCACTTGTCACTGTAAATACAACAACAGGGCAACAGGAGTGAAAAACTGGCTCCCCGAGGAACAAAAAGAGTATCAATAAAAAACAACGCTATCAAATGGCCTGGACATTTAAACTTAAAGCATAATTGTAATGATAATTGCATAATACATTGATAATTGATAATACAATCACATATTTGAATAGAAATACTTTAAAGCACCAGTTATCAAATCAGTCCCACTGGCCCACTCAACAGTCCAGAATTTAGGGATTAGCCAGTTGTGTCTAAGGTTTTATTATTTTTTTATTATTTTTATAGAATCAAAACATTTGTCAGCATGATACAGACAGTGTATTTGTAAAGTGCGTGAGTATTTTTACATTTGTAAAATCTATATTCTAGTATATCAAGCAGAGTGTCAGATTCATAATGGTACTTTAATGCATGTGAATTGAAGGAGGGATGCTACATATAATCTAACAGATGTTGGCAATGAACAATAACCAGTGATGTGATGCCAGCCTATAAATGGCATCGTCAGTATTGTTAATCCACAAGAGCTGTTATGTCATTGTGTAAAATAATATGTTAATGTATATTCATATTTAAACATACATTTTAGTTTGGTTACTAACTGGCACATGGGATACATGTGTGTTTTAATACATACCATGAAAATGACAGGTTAATTGACGTGGAAACTGCACAATTTTTGCCAAAAATCAAATATGCTATTACAGCATTTATTTATCAATTTCCATATCATCTTACCACTTTAAATTATTTTTTACTGTCATTTTTGGTCCTAAAATATTACATTTTCCAAATCCTAGTTTATTTATTTATTGTAAGGACTTATAATAAATGGGACTGGGAGTTGGGCAAATGTTCCCAGACCCTCTATAATAATAAACAGGCCTTTAAGTTGCGCCATTGGCTCCCAGACTCCAGTATAACACATTGGGCGGCAGGGCTACTTGCCCCCATAATAAACGGGACTGGGAGCCACACAAATACATTATATTATCCACTTTCTTCACTGGCTTCCCATTAAATGATTTACATATTTTAAAACTGACTTGCACACCTTCAAAGCCTTAAACAATTAGTAGTCACACTATCTAAAATGTCAAGTATCACTTATTTTATCAGGCATTTAGTCAGTTCATCTGTCCAATAGGAACTCAGAGGTGAATTTTACATATATATATATTGGTAAAAGCTTTTATGCCTAATAAGCACAGTAGAAAAATTAAAAAACATTAAAAATAACAATGTATTATATCTAATTTTATATGACTCATTAATATATCTATAAACAGTTTTAGTTATGTATAAAGGACTGAATATGATGGACATAAAGATGAAAATGTAGACCATTTCTACATTTAGATATAATGATATATAATGGGTACTTTTTAAAACTTTCTTTACTAAGGATATGCTGTTTCTTACATTCAAATTTAAAATACAAAAATTATTATTATTCTACTAAGTAGAGCAGCTTATTGGGAAAAAAGGTTAAACAGTTGGTTGTAATTTATGTTATTATTTTTACCTAAAGCTCTGTACTAAATATCAGAATTCATTGTTTATTTCATTATAGTGTGTGGTTGCATTATGAAACCAAAATCTGTTTGTGTTCAGGCCTCACAGCTTCTTAGTGCAATTTTATACCTTTTCTTTTAAGGTATGAGAAAATCTACCTGTGGTTTCCCATTTAATTACCAAAACCAATGACAGGGCCAGCATAAAGAAAAAAAAAAAGATAAATATGTTTGCAAAGGAATAAAATAATCTTAGCATCATTATTAATTCCAGTGCTGTATTGAATTTTCCACTTAGTAGTGATTATGACATAACAGCGTACATTAGTTCTCTTCAACTAATAACAATAACAATATTGATGCTGGATTTTGTCAAATATAGTCCAAGATCCAAGGTAAATACAATAAACATCTTATTAATTACCAGGGGGTCCAATTCAGATAATTTTGGTGATCTAAAATTTCTTTTAAATTGGACTATTTAGACATACTCCAAATTGGTCCGAATTCGGTAACAATTAGCCAATTGTGAGCTGAAATATTTGGGTGAATGATTTTGTTCAGAACCCAAAATATAGCAGCAAGGTTCTTGGGGGGGGGGGGGGGGTTGAAACAGAAGCTACTTGGGACTCCCAAATTTCAGTAACATTTTTTAAATGATTCATTGCAAAAATATTACCCTATGTGTGTTTTGTTGATACTGAGGGAATTCATATATAGCACTGAGCACCTACCATAGCACTTACCGCTATCAATATCCGGCAGTGCTCCCTTCTACTGGCGAAAGTGTTCGTGCAGGTGAAAGATCACCAACGAGTGGGCTTTTTTTTCTTGTTGCCTTTAGTTCACTTCCTAAGCACATGTGTGCAGCCGGTGCCGCCATTTTTAAATGGCTGCTACGATCACTCCATGAAGTGATCATAGGGCGCCCCTGCACATTTTTGCTTGTTTCTCAGGGCCTCTAGATAAAGGCATTCGGTCGCTTTCTCTGCTCTTTTATGTGCATGATGTCCAGTCACTAACTGCTTGTTTCTGCGTCACACAGACATGCCTGGCACGTCAATTATCATGAAGGTGTTAAAGTTCGAAAAAAGTTTTATTTGCAAGTGAAAAAAATATGAGCATTTGAGTCCAACATAAATTGGGCTATTCACTAAATGGTGAGTTAAGGTTATTAGCAGGTGCATTGAAGTGAATAGCAGGTGAGTTCAAGTGAATAGCAGGTGAGTTGAGGTGAGCTGAACAAACCTGGTTAGTTTCCCCGCTATCTGAACTCATCAGGTTTGTTCATGCACAATCTATAGCTGAATTGGTGAGATGAAACTCACCTGATTTTCACTTCAACTCACCTACTCTTCACTTCAACACACCTGCTACTCACCTCAACTCATCTTTTAGTGAATAGCCCCAATTCACTTTTCTCAAGAAACTTTGCTCATCCCTACAATCCCTTTTCATTTTGATGTCTTCACTGTGTCACTTGTGGGCACATGACTCCTGGTACGAGAATTTCACAACCTCACAAGCAAATCCAATATAAGATTAAGCACAGAATGTTTGTCAGACCATATGCTAAATAAGACTACTTGTCCATGTGAATACATTGGAAAGCCTGACCTTACCCTGACCTTACATTGCTTGAACAGATTAGAGGACATTCGAAACATCTATTTGAGATGGTGCTACAGATAAACTGGTGGCTAAACACTTCCTTGAAGCCAAACATACATTGTCAAGACAGATATTCATTGCCATAGACCGCATTCCATACTGAGAGGAGAGAATCATTTACAAGTTTTGTTAAGAAAGGAGTCCTTTTTGGTCCTCACTTTAGACACAGTAGCCCTGAATGAGTTTAATACATTTGCCTTTGTCCTATTTGTTGGAGATCATATAGAGAGAGAGGTGGAGGAACTGTGAGTTGTTTCTCCATTTATTTCTCTGTTCTGGGCTTGGTCATGATAAACCTCCAATTTGTATAATTTAAGTTATGTATGATGATAATAAATGTGCTGTTTGTGGACCTACAGGAAATTTTGTTTATAACATGGAGATTATCATATTTTTCCAGAAAAGTTATATTTGTTTCTGATACACAATTGCAGATATCAAGGTGCCCCAGGCCTTAATTTTTGGGCAACACCCGCTGTCAAGTCAAGTTTTAGGCTTTATGTTTTTTTATAGACTATGGAGTTAACATTTTTATTTTTCATATATATTTTTCAGTAATTTTTGATTGCAAAAAAAAATGTTTCATGTCAGCATGCATTTCTTACCACTATATGGTTAAGGTGAAGTAGTTTTATAAACACATTTGATGTATAATTTATCTGCTGGGAGGTCTTATAAATGGGTGGGAGGGATTTTGTATGTTAATTAAAAATCGAAATATGAGACTGAAACGTAGATATGTTATAGTAGTCAGCTGATGAAAATACAGATTGGTGTGGTGCTTAATGATAAAAATTGGCTTCTGGAAAAATACAAGGGCCTGACCACATTGAATCCCTATTGACTGCTAAACAAAGACTCACAACACTGGCTACCAGACTAAGGAGGTACACTAGAGAAGCAGAGACCAGAAAAATAAATGCACTGTTCTCAAAAGACCGATTCAAGGTGTACTCCCAACTGCAGTGAAACAATTACCAGCAGAGCCACCAGCAGCAGAAATTGAACAGTACTGGAAGAACATATGGGCGAAAGAAAAGACACATGATACCAGTACAAAGTGTCTGTAGGACCTGAGCACAGACTAAGGCAATCTACCAGAACAGGAACCAGTCATAATCACAGCAAGAGACATTCAGCAGCAAATCAAGAACATGAAGAGTGGGACAGCACCTGACCCATACATGAACCACACCTGCTTGTTAAAGTAACTAACAGCTATACATGAACTCCTGGCAGCACAGATGAACCACCTCCTAGCAGAAGACTATACAAAGTAAGCAGGACATTACAGATATTCCTTAAGAAATCACTGGGGTTCTGGAAAACAGCACTGAAAGCCGGCTCAAGATGGCTATTAAAAGTCCGGCATATACCAAGGTCATACACTGTCCATGCTGCTGTTTTGCATATGCATGAACCCCCAGAAGGCTAATCCCAAGGACTAAATAAATTCAAGAGTGGAATCAACATCAACCCCCTCCTCTACATGGATGACATCAAGCTGTATGCTAAGAGTGTACAAGACATTGACTCACTGATCTGTTTGACACGGATTTACAGTGATGCCATTGAAATGTCATTGAAACTTAAGCTGGGAGAGTGACTGACACAGATTCCAGGAACAACATCAGAGCAATGTCCAGAAGAGTGCAGTGGCTAGGAATAGCTAGGATACTGAGTTAAACCCTAAAATATAATATAATAAAATAGATTATAAAATTGATTATAAAATAATATATTTACAATACTATAATACTTAAAAATACAAATGAATACATAAATAAAAAGGTTGAAATTGGGCACCAAAATATACTTATTTATCGCTGTATAGCCCACACAATGTGAAACACATACACACTAATAAATGTGATAGGTTGTATTCTACAGACACACAAGTGGAAAATAAAAGAAGTGTTGTGCAGAAAAATAATAATAATACTTATCTTTTACACTTGCCAGTGAATGACTTAAATACTTGGCACATTATACATATATGGAAAAAAGAAAAAAACATACAATATGGGACACTGAAGAAACCAGCACTACTGAAATGAGCCCTCTAAAAGAGAACCACTCACAAGTACTAGAGCCTATGTTATTATATTAATTATATTATATTTCTAACTAAAATCATTATAATGTAGATGATTGATAACTTCTTGGAGTTAGACTAACTTAATTTCCATCCCATTTGCAATATTATGCTACCATTCCTCTTACTTGATCACATTTTCTTTGAACCAATATTTAATTTTACAATTATTTGCATAGATCCAAATTATCTGTCTTTAGACTAATCAATTAAAAATAAAAGTGTAAATGAAGTTTAAAGGGGACAGATATAGCTATCTATTGTTTGAGATCTTAATTCCATTATTTAAGTTTCATTACGTAACTAAAATAAACTCTGATATACGGAACCACAATTCCCAGGGGTATTTAAAGTGGCAGCAAGCATTTTTTTTTACATTTTGCATATTTAATATAAGCAAAAGTTAACAATCTTGTCTGGAGTAAACTCAAAGGGTGCTATTTAGTCACTAAAAGTTGATCTGTAGGATAACTTTTCATCTTACCACTTTAGATATACACAGTGCAGGGACATTTGTGGTAAGTTAGCTGAGTAGGAGAAACACACCAGGTTTGTCCCTAATATCCACTTCTTATGTTCCAAATTCTTTATGCCATTTTTGTAGAATCGCAAAAACAAATAAGTGCCATAATGATTTGGACCACACAATGTACTTTGCAGGTTTGCGTCTCCCATTATTTCTTTGAAATACACATCTGTTTTCTTTTTATGAGGCTAGCACATTCGAAATGCATCGAATTTTCCACATGTCCCCAGACTTCACAGACTCCTTTTCAGCCAAGAATTGTCACTGGTAGCTTGCCGTTTCCTTATGAAATGTGATTAGGTGTACCATTGACACACGTGATATTATATGATAATATTAACTTCACTTAGTTCAAATTCAGTGGTGATTGTTGTAATGTGTGTCAATATGTTAAGAGCATATTGCTAGAATATGACTAACAGTACATCTTGCATTCTAGTTATCCCATTATCAGTGTTTGATTTGTTTTCCATCATTATTCTCTAATGACACTAATACAATATCTGATGTACTGTCTTTTTCTCCTTAGTTCCCTCTCTCTAGTCTTTATGTTTGTAATAATGTTCTATATGCAGTGTTCCTTTCTTTTCTCCGAGCTTTTATTTTGATAGCATATGTAATGTATGTGGGTCATTGTATCTAAATTCTAACATGTCATCAGGTTTGTTATCTTTTGTTTTCCGTGTTACTAGATTATTTGTTTCCATGGAAATGTGCTATTGTGAAGTTTTATCCAAGAACAAACATAAAAATGAATGCAGTTTTGAATGGTTAAGCATTTTGAAAATGCATAGATATCCCAGCCTTGTTTTATTACTGTGAGGGGCTCCAGAAGAAATGAAGGGCTAATTCAGTTTATTTACAGTTAAATGTATTATTCAGTTTAAGCCCTGAAAATTGTAAAATACTAAAGAAAAAACAATGTTTTCAGTTTCTATTAATTATAAATATTTAAAATTAATAGTTGCTAACTGATTTTTTTTATTTTATTTTCCAATTTCTGTACACTTGGATACCCATGACATCTTTCATTACTAGATAATTGAAGTGTTATGCATGAGTAATGTCTAATAAACTGACTATTGCTTTCTTATATCATTGATATTCACGTGACTCTTAGCTGATAGCATTTGGTAATCTACCACCTTTGATCTTCTTCTCAGTGACCTAGAACATTGGTACAATTCTTTCTTTTCTTATGTTGAATAATTAGCATCCTATCAAATAAAACTCTTTAGAAGTATGATGTGGCCAAATTATGGAGTTAATGCTCAACTGTATATTTAGCAAATTAACAATACAACAGCAGAGTAGATATACTGAGATTTTATTCAGTTCATAAATTGACACTACTTTGTGAGTTTTTTTTATCTATGCTTCCTCATATGTTTTATGTTTCATATGTTTCAGGTAAAATTAATCTTTAATAAACATTCTATTTCATATGTTATCATCCTGCATATCATGTCCTGCAAACCTAGATTGTAAGATGAGGTCCATTATGTTATCATAGTAATACACCTTTGGTATTCCGTTTAAATGGCTTGTAATCTAGGTTTGTACGTGATATCTTTTTATATAGACCTTCTGAGCTGCTATATTAAAATTCCCTGGACATAAAATATCTTACATAATATTGTAGCCATAACTTTCACTACAATGGAGTATAACATATCAATGCAAAAGACTTAGACCACAAAAATGAATATATACACATTTGTATCTACTGTGCCTTTTACAACCATCCATCCAACATGTATGTATGTCGTGAATGCTTTTCACCTAAACACATTTTATACTGTGAATGTACATAAAAAAACAGGAGTGAAATTTACCTATACATTGAGTAATTAGAATTGCAAGCACATGTATATATGTATATATATATGAGAAACATGAGTTTAACTTGTGTATCCTGTGCATCACATCACCTGTGATTTGCAAATAAACTGCTTTCAGTGGGAAATGTGGAAGTTGCATACATATCAATTTATAGTTGCATATGTTCCTAGTTTAAATGCCCAACATTTAGATTAAATATTCTGGTACATCTTTACCATTCATATTAGTTTATTAGTTTGTACTGAAGTTTCAGTAAATGTAAATACTGTAATGATGTTTTACGTTTTAACATGATGTTTATCCAGTCTTTATACATAATTTACTATCAATATGATCCTTCTCCCAATTCATAAAAGCTGTTGTAGCAACTCCGTTCTTTGACTTAATCTTAATCTCCTAATTAAAAAGGAAATCAACATGAAATTTTAATCTAAGTTCCTTTTTGATTAAGCATTTTTGTACATAGTAGAAGAATTTGGCATATATATTACACTGATCTTATAGGTATGTTATCAGTGACTGCTTTTATTTTTAAACCAGTTGTATTTTTGAAACCTGGGCATTCATTTTTGGATTAATACCAATTTGGCATTAGTCCAAAAATAAATTCAAAACTGGATGAAAAAACTAATGGAAAATCATTTCCTCATTTGTCCATTCGTTGGTCCACTCAGGAAGCTCTGGTTTTCTCACTTTGGTGATCTGTGTAGCCCTCACCGAAGTGAGAAAATCTGAGCTTCCTGAGTTGACTAACCAAAGTGGTATCTAAACTTCATGAACATTGGCCCTGTAGCCAATTTTCATGCAGACAGACATGGCCTAAAATAAGCTGAAGTCAGACATTTTGACTGAAATAATCTGAAGTTCCTCCCATGGAAGTTAATGGGAGGAATCCAGCTATTTCTGTAATAGCCTTGCAGCTCCCAAAATAAGCCTTGGTCCTCTCCGAAGAAGTCTACGGGGAGGACTGAGGCTAAAATGTCATTTGTGAGTTCCATTTGTATGAATCCAGATGAATGGAATTCCCTAAACGAAAATAATGAATGTGTCAAAGGACAAAGTGTTTTATGGACATAATTTTTTAATCTCTTTCAAAACTCCAAAATATTATCCATTATGATGTTTTAATGCCACATGCCAGTAGTTTCAATAATATCCCAGTGTAACTATAACATAGTTCCTAAATCAACATTGTGTGACATTCATTTCTTTAGTTGGAACCAACTAAACACATTTTCTAAAAGCAAAAATCATTTTTCTTCTCTGCACTGATTCTGTATACAATATATTATTGATGCAGTCCTTTTTAATGTAAATATACTGCCTATTTGTACCTAGCATGTTCATTTTCTCATATTTTCACATCTGAATATATTAGAATCTTTATTATTATTAGAATATGCATTTTGAAATACATTTGGTGGACATTATGTAACATTGTGTTTTCTGTTTTACATACAGACAGCCCAGACTGTCCTTGTGGTGGTGGTTGTGTTTGGAATATCGTGGCTTCCACATCACGTGATTCATCTGTGGGCAGAATTTGGAAGCTTTCCTCTGACCCAAGCCTCATTTGTCTTCAGAATTACAGCTCACTGTCTTGCATATAGCAACTCCTCTGTGAATCCTATCATCTATGCTTTTCTATCTGAAAATTTCCGGAAGGCTTACAAACAAGTGTTTAAATGTCAGATTGGTTGTGACTCAATGCAAAGTGATGCTAAAGAAATTAAAACCAAAATGGAAACCCCACCTTCTACGAACTGCACTCATGTTTGACTACACATAAAATGATTGCCATATTATGATTGGTTAGTGCAGTCATATGATTTAAAAGCACAATGTTCTTTGGCTCAACATGCAATGTCATTGTCTAGTTTAACTAGGGCTGATGTCTGCTTCGGATAGATTTTTCCATCTTCTCAGCTACTGCAACTGTATTATAGGTACAAATAAAACAAAAACAAATGCAGTACTTTGATCAAAAGAAATGCAATACACATGTCTCAATTAATTTTTAACAGTGTGATGAAATATTTTTTTTTTTTAATCAAAAATAATGCAAAGTACTATGTGAGCCTGTTCATACCGTGTTTTCAATGCCAAATTGTCAGGAAGTGATTTAAATTATGCTAATGTAATGTTATATATGACATTTTTAATGCTGCTGTAAAATATTGATGTAGAGGTAAATATATTGGAACATTTTATTTGCCAAAATGGTGCCAAAATCAGTTCAGATGAGTTTCTTTAAAAATTAAGCAATGACAGATAAATATGTACAATCACTATATGTATATATATATATATATATATATATATATATATATATATGTATATATATATATATATATATATATATATATATATATATGCCAATATTGATGTTATATTGATGATTTTGTAAAACAAGACTCACTAGTGGCTTGTTATTTGCACACACACACACACACATACACACACCTACCCATAGATCTATAATATATATTAGTAAAAGCATCAACGTATACGGTTTGTACTATATTGAGCAAAATATGTATTATAAATGATATAAGGTTTTATATTTTATCAATCTGTGCATGTACTAATCAGTTGTTGATTATAAATACATAAATATTGCTGTATGTTTTTAGGAGTGTCTTATGACACACAAACTACGTGGGATGCTTGCACAAATGAATATATCCATATTACACCAAATATTATTATTTTCAATGTTTCTTTTTCACTGCTTATTTATGATTATTGACTTGTACAGAGCCGTACTAAAAATATTAATATCAAATTGAGAGCAACTCTCTAAACGAGTCCATAGCTACTTCAAGTGTGAAATGAAATATGAGCTGGGCAAAGGGGCATCTTGAATATTTGTTGTAAAGCTTTGTTTTTCTCTTTGCATATAATGTTATGCTTTCAGTATGTCTAGGTGAGGTGTACAACTGCTACCAAAGCTTAATTTTAAATGGAATAAGCATACACTTTAATAAATAATTGGTTAACAGACTGAAATAAAAAAAATTAGATTATGAACACATTCTAAAGATGAGTCAATGTTTTCAATTGCATAACAAATGTGTCCAAGGGGCTTAGTCTAAAAGACAGGCTAGCATTTTCTTATTGTCTAATTGAATCATTTTTCTGCTCTGTTTAATCCTTCTATTGCCATTCTATTTTGTATATGGTTTTATTATTTCCATTTAATAAATACACCATTTTTGTTCATCAATCTTTATGCTTGATTTAAAACCTTTAAAGTGTAAATTGTAACCCTTCTACTTTTAAATTAGTTATTTTTAAGTGTATTGCTTGTATAATCGTATGGTTTGCTCAGCTCTATATAATGCTAAGTTAAAAAGCTTATCATTAAGAACATAAAGTCTATGGACTACAGTGAAAAATCACAGTGTACATTTTCATGTAATAAGGTTCACGTTTGAGGATTTTTAAAACAAAAAGGTTATAAGTATCATTATATATTTTAAAACTTTAGGAACATCTGGTACAAAATGTTGAATTCATTTCTCTTTAGTTCATGGGCATTACACTCCATTCCATTGGGTGAACACAAACAACTTTGCTCACCATTTTCAAATTTTGTGTAATGGCCTACGGAAGCTCAAACACCTGGAGCATGCATGCCTGTGAGTTTCTACTATTGTTCCCCAAAATGTAGTGCTGGCATACACATACTGTGGAAGTGATTAAAGATCCACAATGCAACATATTAAAAGCAGGGTCGTCTTTACCACAGGGCAAGTAAGGCAGTTATCGTGGTTCCAAGCACACTGGAGGGGTCCACTGAGTCTGCACTGCAGCCCTATACTTGCTGCTTTTTTACTTTACATCCTCACTTGCAAAGGTTGATGACAGGATGCTGGTTTACATTATTATTTATTTTACTCTTTCCTTACTTACTATCATACCCTGTTCATTATGGTATAATTCAGGTTTCCTTAGTTCCTGCCAACTACCAACGGTGTCTCCTGTCTTTCACAATATTCTCCAACTTACATTAGATCCCAACTTTCATCCTACTGGCCTCTCCCTTATTCACTCAGACTTTCTTTACCTTGTACTGGATGTTAGATGTGTTCCTTCCCCTTTATTCATGTTTCTTCTACTGTGTGGAAGCAGAACAAACCACTGGTAAGATCTTTATTTATGTATTTATTTTTTATTCACTTTTATAAATACAAGTTTTGTAACACATATCTTATAATCACATTTTAGACACATTAGACAAAGACATAAATATAACCGGTTACATATCTTGATTTCTCAGAGAGAGAGAGATACATCTTGATAAAACAAAAACATAACCATACATATCATTAATATTTCCCCATTCATTCTTGGCTGTGTCCCCTCCCCTGTACCCTTTGGTTTTTTTGCATCTTTATTTTAACCTTTTCAACGCTAGAGGGACCTTCTTGCAATCAAACAGTGGGATACTGCTATTAAAAACAAATATGTAGTATTGATAGTGTTTGATTAGCACTAATGTGAAATGTGGTCCAGTATATACACCTATCACAGTGGAGTAGGGAATTTATTTAGGGTGGAAACAGGGATGTTTTTTTTCAGTGCCTTTGGTTTAGAATGGCATGACACTTCAGGCAAATGAATGGAGCATGTAGCTTGGGGATGAGGAAAAGTATTTGCAAGTTACCTTTGTAGGTTGGTGCATTACTATGTAGTAGGTGAGATTGTGATATATTATGATGAGGTCATAGCATATTGAATTAGGGAGAAAATGTTGGTGCAACATGGAACACTGAAGTAATGTTTTGTTTGTGTGATGCCATAAGGTGAGGTGAATTGAGAAAAGTGTGTAAGATATTTATTTTTTATATACATATCTTTGGCTTCATTGGACATATATAGTCTTGCTGCAGCTGTTACAGCCTTGCTATAGTTTATCTGTAAAATCCTATTATATCATTTTTAGAACAGGGAAAACAACACATTTTGTACAAAATAGATGAATGTATCATTAGTAAGACTGCTTTTGTCATCTGTTTTCACTACATTTTTTTAAATAGGCATAATTTAAAATATTTACACAAAATCATTTTTCCGTACAAATTGATAAATTCAAAGCTTACATAAGAAAATACATAATCATGAACTCACAAACTTCAACAAACTATAAAATGGCATTTTATTTTTTTAATGCATCAAAAGTACCTTGAAACATAAACAAAACCCCCAATTGTCACTCACAGGTTGTATCTACATCTACCACTTCTCAATGGTCTCTAGACTGCTCATTTTGTCTCCATAATATAATTATTTTAGAATTACTTTCAGGCAAACCCATAATCCTGTTCCAAGAGAATCAAGAGTTTAATTTGTTTATCTGAGTTACATGCAATGCTATTTTTTTATATATTATCCAAGAATTTCAATATTTATGTGGACAGCCTCTATTATGGGATGAAGCTTTCCAAAGACTTCTTAGTTTTAGTTTACTGAGAATGTGTACAATTACTTGCACAATCACATTCATTCATATTAGAATATCCTCAATAATCAGTATATACACAAATACAAGTGCATTTTTGGACAAATAAAAAAGGAAGGAGAATGCAATGGGATTACTAAAATCACTTTTTAAAATAATTATCATTACATTTAATGTTAAAGACAACTAAACCTCTTAACTATAGCTACATGCTTTATATAAAATATTGAAGGCATTGCTTGCAACAATGGATATTAAAAAGCAGTGAGAAACAACATGATGCTGCATTTCAAATTTTAGGGATAAACCAAAGTGGAAAACTACTTCAAAGAGGGGGTGCAGTTTAAAGGAATGGAGTGTGAAGAATAAAGTTTACTAGAAGAGTCTGTTACGAAAGTCCCACAAAATAAGAACAATAATTGTATCACTTATTACAGTGATTGAGTCAACTTTAGTGTGTAAAATGCATACACTGCCTCTTAGATACAAGAAACAATTTGAATAAATTGTCCCCACAGTTGAAATCCAGCACAGTGATTGAAATGAATGCCATATGTTACAGATACTAGTTTCTTAAATCAGCTGATATCAGTATATAAGTATATTTTTGGTAGTGCAAATAAACTCATTTCAAAATGCCACAGAGTGGCTGTGTAAAGTAAGTGCTGCTAAAATCCTTAATCTTCTCAATTTAAAGGTATTACTATCTCTTGATCCTCCAAAATTTCGATCAATAGAATCACAAGGATAGCAGTTGTTAAATAATTACAATTCAATGAGCCATAAATCAGAACAAGTTCTTTTCAGCTTGCCAATTCCATAAAAAGAAATTATTATTGCAATTGTTACATAAGCCTAACAATTATCAAAAAACAAACACCACAGAGGTAGGCTGCTTAAGCCAATGCTTGTGGTTCCCTTCTACTACAACACGTTCAGTGCTGAGCGGAAGGCAGGGTACCCAATACTCTGCACAGCAGCCACAGGCTAGTGCATACAGGAAAAGGAAGGCAATTGAAAAAAAAAATCAATATAAAAGTATAAAAGGCTGTGCTGTATTTGTGTGTGTAAAAAAAGGGCTTATGGCTAGGCTAGTAGAAGTAATAAGCACACACACAGCAAAAAAATAGAAACGCCCGAAGACCATTTCTGCCCGACTCTTACTTCGTCAAAGGCAAATTAATAAGCAGGTATACTTAAGATAGTGGAACTGAGTATATCTGTCAATAGTATTTTCTGTCTTTTACATTATTAATAGGCAAAGTGTACATGGATAGCAGTCTCCTTTAAAAGGTCTGTGAAGGTCCATAGAACCTCATTAAATTGTCTGTTACCCAGTATTAGTACGAACGCAAAATATTTTCGAGACATGACAATACTGACAGAGGTCTAACAAAGGAAACATATGATTTACTGGTACCTTGTTTGGAATAAAATATGAGTAAACAACTTTTTTTAAACTGATTTTCTGTCTAATTTGTTTTACCTTTTTTAGGTCATTGTTCATATTTCTCAATTGCTTATAAAAAAAAAGGCAGTATCAGTGTTTAACATATCTGCATATTACAAAAAACAAAATAAAGTTTATTATTTTTAATGTTTAGTTAATGTATGTTAGACTTACACAGAACAAACTCAAATTGAAAAAAAAAAACAGATGCAATTTTAGCAATCATTCTTAATTATCCTATTCTGATGTGAAGCATAGCATGACAATCTTATTTAATCCTTCAACGGTCTAAGGAGTTTCAACTGCACTTATCTAGCAGATTATTTCAAGTGTCTTAGCAACAAACATTCTTATTAGGCCCTAGTGTAATGAAAATATACATTGTAATAATTTATCATACCATAAAAACAGAATTTGGTAGTATTTCTGTACAATATTAACACTGTATATTTTCTTACTAAAATACACTTTATACCAATATTATTAAATATGTAGTGGGTTCACAAATGTTTATCTTGAAATATGTGTATAATGCAAATCTATAGTACATTAGACTTCTTATACTGTTGATAAGTTGACTGTTATAAGTGATATGTAATCAAGGTTTCTTTTAGGCATAAACTTTGCATCATTTAAAAATCTCTTGATTCAATTTGTTTTTTATATTGAGATTTGTTGCATCACTTATTTCCTACTCCCAAACTTAGAAATCTGCTTAAAACCTGCCAGTAAATGTCATGACCTTAGCCAGGGCCGATCCTAGGGTCATGAGCATCTGGGTACAGTTTTTTTTTGGGTGCCCAGGTGGGTGTGGCTAAATCACTAACTCCTCCCCTTTGTACATGTAAATGAGAGGGGAGGACTGACGACAACAGAACAAACTTATTTTGAAGGTCCAACACAAACTTTTCTTTTAAATAAAGATAAATATTTGGCCATAATACTGTGTAGTGCAGTATACTACCATTTCTATGATGCTCAACGAGCAACATGGGAGACTTTTGGCTGGCTAGCAGAGTTTTAACTACCGTTCCTAGTATGGCCAACCAGCCAAAGTCTCCCATTAGCCTGACTGAATATCATTGGAAAATAAGTATACAGTCTCTCTCTCTCCCCCGTACCCTGTTGTCTGGTTCTTTCTCTCCCCATACCCTAATTTCTATCTCTCTTCCCATACCATCATGACTATCTCTCTCCCCATACCCTCATGACTATCTCTCTCCCCATACCCTCATCTCTGTGCCTCTCTACCCATATTCTCATGTCTGTCTCTCTCCCCACACCTTCATACCTGTCTTTGTCTCTTCCAATGTCCCTTATCCATGTCCTCTCCTGACCTCATCTCAGAACTCAAATAGCGCTGCCCCAATCTCCACACACATAGTGATGACTCAAAGAATCATGTTCCAATGCTCTGAGTCATCACTAAGCACCGCAAGAGCAGGAACCACTGAATGAGCCTGAGAGGCTGCAGAGCCGGCTCTTGTGGCAGTTAAGCAGTACCTGTGCACCTGTTTGCAGAGGTGTACCTAAGGTCTCTAGTGCCCTTGGCAAGGAGCTATATCAACATACACAGCCACACTTACATAGCCACATTTACACAGCTACACACATACACAGGCACACTTATACACAGTATCACACATAAATACACACAGTCACCCTTACACATATACATACACTTACACAGACACCCTTGCACACACTGTCACACATACACACACTCGCACACACTTACATACACACTCACACACTGTTATACACACCCTTACACACACTCTTAAACACACAGACAAGGAGCTATATCAACATACACAGCCACACTTACATAGCCACATTAACACAGCTTTACACATACACAGACACACTTACACAGAGGGTGACACATAAATACACACACAGTCACACTTACACACATACATACACACAGTTACATACACACTCACACACACCTCACACACACAAACACTGTTAGACAGCCTTACACACACTTTTTACACTGCTTGTACCCCTCCCTGCTCATTTACCATTACTTGCAGGGAGGAGGATGTTTCAGACAGTGTTCTGCCTCTTATCACTGCAGAGGCAGAACACTGTCTGATAGCTACTTCAGAATGCCGAATGTCAGCTGAAATCTGGCTCTCTGAGTATCCGGAAGTTACACAGCGTGACAGGGCGGAACTTCCACCCGTCGTGCTGCGCTCACCCCTTGGTAAGTTACCGCAGGCACTCACCTGCGGGCTGCACCTCAAGGTGAGGTGCTGTTAGGGAGAGAACTCCCTCAAGCCACGCCTTTGGAACCCTGTGCCTGGGCGCAGTGCACCCCATGCACCCGCCCAGAATCAGCCCTGACCTTAGCTGTCCATCCTTGTAATTGGGCTATTACAGTCAGGCACATCCAACATGATGAAGTTAAAGCCACAGCGAAGGACTCCTTAACTGCAGATCCTGCAGTGGCTAAAAATAGCTTCACATTGGTAGGGGATGAGTAAAAACTTTTACCGTTTCTTTTGCAATTTATTTGTATATCTTAATACTTTTGCATTATACATGAATTGTCCTGCCTCACTTGCCAGAGAGACTTGGAACCACAAAACTGGCACATGTTTGAAAAACTATAAACACTGGTGCACCACTGTTAAGCACTATAACCCTGGGCTCCCTTATTTACATAACCTCCATTAACATCATTATATTGGATGGCATTAAATGTAATAATCTACTTTGCAAGCATGTGCACAAGCACAATATCATTTGTACAACTCCAACATTCCTAATCCACAATCTAATCACCTCAACCCCTTCCCGCCTGTAGGACGTTCTATGCGTAAAGGCTAGTAGGATGGCATAGAACATCCTGTATTAAACAGCTCATCGTGGCTCCCCGCAATGAGCTGTGTGCGGATCCCTCTGCAGGGACTTGCAGCGGTGTCCCCACTGTCAGGTGAGGCCACTTCAAGTGCCCTCACTCGGGCACAGAAAATGTAGCTACATTTTACAACAAAAACCTGCAGGACAGCTTATACAAAGGATCGCACTGCAGGGACTTGCAGCGGGATCCCCAGTGTCAGATAAGACTACTCTGAGTGGCCTCAGTCTGATATAAGACATATAGAGAACGTTCAAACCGAGCATCCGCCATCCTGAAGTTCGAGCATGCCTCCATGATGTCACAAAGTATTGCGGGATGTCGGCAGGGACCGATAAGGTATATATTGATGCTGATCAGGTCCCTGCTTGTATGTTTCTGGCCGCCGATCACAAAGTGAATGGGCCAGGAACACACAAACGCTGGTTTGGTGCTTTGGTCATTAAGAACCAAAGTACTATCCGGCATGTAAGGGTAAATATAGTTTGCCACATACTCCAATTAAATGTATTTAGTTTTCTGTCAATGCACTACAGCAAAACTCTAGTCAGCAAAATAAGTACTTTGCTCATCTCATTTGCTGCTGTATATTTTATCTGACTTATTCACAGGATGTGTTGCTCTGATTAATATCAAATGTATATTACTTACCCTAGCTCTCTAGAAACTGTGATTCTGAAAATTAATACAATTATCTATTTTACAAATGTATTTCTGAACATTAAAAATGTTATACATGAAGTCAAAATGTTAATATTATACTTATTTGCTTGTATGTTATTCTCTATTTTATAATGTTGTTAATAGAGTGAAGGGTAATCCTAAAGCAATTGCTTGGTGATGTAACCATGAACATATCATTAAAATTATGTCTAGGCTTCTGCCTGGTGCTAATCGAAGATGTGACTGTACTAGTCATTTTTGACTACCTGTGAGCTAAGAGTAAAAGGAGTGTGGTAGCAATTCTGAAATTAATATTGGAAAAAGGTGACTCAAATCTATTCAGTTGTCCATAAAATGGTTATTTGATTTTCACATAAACATGTATTCCTTAAGCATAATTTCCTTATTAGTAAAGCTAAACAGATAAAGATGTGCTACGATATGTTACATGCAACAGCCATACAACATAATGGTTGCATTTTTGTGTGCAAACAATTTCGAAAACATAATGGTTTGTAAAATGTGGAGAAATAAAATGTCACAAATGCCTGAGCTGTTTAGTTCAACGCTAATTGCTATGTAGTTTGGGGTAAGACTATTTAATGTTCAGTTTTAGAAAATGCGTTTTTGTGTCTAATGTTTCCTCTGTTAATGAAAATTTGAATTGTTTTATTAATAATGAATTAAAGGACAATAATGTTTGTGTATTGTGTTCAACTGTTTATTTGCATTTAAATTTCAAACAAATAAAACTTTAGAAAAAAAGATCTTCATTATTTTTTAGTTCTTTTGACAAAAAAATATCTGTAGAAATTGGAGTGATCTCATCTGAACCAAATGTTTTTCCGATTAGAAAATGTAATGTACTGTAGAAGTAACTATGCTTCATTATGTTTAATTAGTTTAACTGATTTTGTTTTCTTTTGGTCTGTTTGTTGTTTAATCATATAACAATGATATTGGATTTCTGGTCTATTTCACCTGTTAGCAGCTCTTTCATTTAGACAGATAATATTTACATATTTAAACAGTTAACTACACAGTTATGGATACTGAGCACAAAATGGACATATAGGAAAATGCTCAAACATAAACGCTTTTATTGCAAACCAAAATGTTGCAGTGTTTTAGTTCAAATGATGGTAACATTCAACTATCCACCTAAGTTTACACTACATATGATTTATTTCTGACAATTCTAAGTTATACTTTATTTATTGTATTGTATTTGTTTTATGGTTTGTAATACATATCAATGATTCTATTTTGAGATTTATGCCACCATCTATACTTTGAAGGATTTTTAACTATGTAGTTTTATATTACTCTACTGACTATCTTAAACTATTAATAAATAAAACAATTATTGTTTTTAATGTGCATAAAAACTAAAGAGGAAAATGAAATTGTTTTATGATGGTTTTATTGATGTAATAAATGCATATAGACCGGGGTAATTTAATGCTTTGTATGCTCTTGGCAAAAGTAGAAACTCATTCACTAAACACACAGAGCTTTTTCCTTAGCACTCCCTTAATCGGTGTACTTTCCCCTTTTACTATTTCCAGGGATGTATGTTGCTTCCCAGCAACAAAGTGTTACACTTGAAGTTTCTCTTCACATTATATCTGTAGTCTTTCCTTGTGCCGGAAATTAGAATTCAGAGAAAAGTATCCCTACTTGACAGGTCTGGGCATTAAGCATGAGGCTCTTCATATTTGTGAATGCATTTTGACATTTGCATGTAGTTCTCTCCGTAAACATATCTTTTATGGTTGGTTTGTGCTTTGATTCCTTTGATGCTCCTGGAGAAAAAGGAGGCTTTGGTAAACTGTGCCACACAACTTCATATTTGTCTAATATCTCAATAGAATCTGTTTATCTTTTCCTCTACTTAGTCTGCAATGAAGATTGTTTTTCTTTCATCATAAAGAGTAATACAGATTCTAAATTAACAATATGAAAAGATCAATTATTTAATATCGGGGGGTTTGTATAACATTACCCACTGGCTAGAGTCCATGTTAAATGGATTCTATCAGCTATATACTATGATATGGACCCCCGGATTGAGTGGCCACATGCTAGGCAACTTTAGGTAATGGCAGCATCCATTTTGAGGAATGGAAGGACTCTGACATACCTTATAGGATCCTTGAGTCACATATGTCACATATGATGTCTACATATTGCAAGACAGTATATAAAACATTTATTTGGCCAGTATAAATGATACAACAAAAATAATCTCTGCACCGCAAGGGGGATCCCGGCTCCAGCTTGACAAAAAAAAAGTGCCATTCACAAGTGTCTATTCAGGTGCTCTGACTGTCACTGACCAAACGCAGTTGAAAATAGCAAAATGAAGTAAATTGGCACTCCAAGGACACAGGTACGATGAAAATAATAATTTATTGAAGCATGAGAGGGTGAGAAAAGGCAACTTTATATGTTTTGTGTAAAAATAAATCAGCTGAGGTGCAGCATAGACAATAGTCAGATGAACAGACACACATGGGAATGGACACTGGTTTTGTCTAACCTGTGAGTTCCATTTTAGTAAAAGGAAGAGAGATACTTTCTGAATTACATATATGAACAGTTGCTATATTAAAGATATAGAAACTTCTTCATATATTCAATAAACTACTTCAATATAGTGAAGGACAGGAGTCTACAAAAGCATGACCTTCACAAAGCTAGAAAGCTATCAGGGCTGCCATCAAATGTTGCTGTTTCCCCGTCCCTATATCTCCCACTCTCCCCCTACCCTTCCAAAGTCATTTTATACAGGTCTTTGTATATCATGCTAATGATTAAAATGCACCACAAAGACATGCCCCATCACCTGCATTACACATCCAGGACTTGCCGCTGCCTCCCAGGACATGCCCCATCACCCACTTTGCACACCAATGACTTACCCCTGCCCCCAAATACATGCCCATCACCCATATTGCAAATACAAAACTTACCCCTGCTACCCAGGACTTACCCCATAAATTTACCACAACCAGTTTTTTCCATTAATAGGCCAATGTTTGCCAATTAATATGCCACAGCCAGTTCGTCCATTAGTATGCCACAGTTTGCCCATTAATATGCCACAGTTTTCCTATTAATATGCCATTGTTTGTTTGCCCATGAATATGCCACTGTTTGTCCATTAATATGTAATTGTTTTCCCATTAATTTACCACAGCCAGTTTACCCATTAATATGACACTGTTTTCTAATTAATATGACACAGACAGTTTCTCCATTAGTATGCCACTTTTTTCCCATTAATTTTCCACAGCTTTCATCCTTCAACCAGATTTTTTTCTTCTAGTAAATTGGTGGATTATCTCGCTGCACACAGTTCTTGGCTTGTTCAGCAGAATTAAAACAAGAATTGTAGGCAATTTTTTTTAAAGGCAAAGGGTTTTTCCATTCTTTTGGCGGCTACTTAGTATAATATTAATTTAATAGTACTGAATACTTGATTGAAAAAAATATGTATATTAATTATTATTTAATGCCCTGATAATTGTTTAGAGTCATTGCCGCATTTTACTGCTAATAAAATCAATGCGCAATATACGCAAGATATTTATTTTTGCTTGCCTGAATCCAACTGAAGAAAGTGTGTCTGATTAACATTTCATGGACCACTATGTATGATGCATGGATTTACAATAATGACCCCATACACAATAAACTCGCTGTTTTTTATAATGTAATGTGTTTAATTAAATGGTAAACTATAACCTTACTTACAAAATTGTGTTGCAGGCTTTGAAAAACACATTTGCTAAAGCACAAATAAAATGTAGCGCAAACTTGAATTTCATGAAATCACCCTAGTTTTGAAACAGAATCTCATGTAATGTTGATAAAAGCATTATGTGCAAAAAGTGCAGTAGTTCTAAGGTACAATTCCACAATGAATCTCAATAACGATATGTGCAAAGTCACACACCAAAAATTGGTGCAATAAATCACTCAATATATAACACAGCAAAGTGCAGGTCACACAATAAAAACACATAAAAAAAGAGTGCAAAATTTGTGTTCCTTCTTCAGATGTCACTCATCATTCACAGCATAACAATGTCCACAGTAATATATTGTGCTATACAGAAAAAGACAGACTGATGGACAGATAGAATGTAAGTATCAAATCTCCATTTTAATACAATCACATTTAAACATGGCAACTCGCTCTTAGCAGTCAGATGCCGCCACTATGACTTCCTGGTAGACATAATGATATTGGCGAGCACAATAAGTTTCGCTCAGTCATGATTCTGTGTGTGGATACTGATTATTGTGTATGTATGAGTGACTTCTAGAGAAGGAACATGAATTTTCAGATCCATGTCTAGCTGAATTAACCACTGTGGGGGCAATAATAATCACTATACATCTAAATAAAAGATAGCACTATGATCTATTTTATTTCTCACCTACATGCTGATTTAATATACTGAGGACTGTTTACTGATTGCAATATAAGAATATTTTTTGCTTATCCTATATGTGGAATAACATAGGGTTAGTTTATATTGTTTATGTACACACACTGTATGATACTTTGTTTGTGCAGAAGTTTAAAATTGCACAAACATGTTGTTTTGTTTTGTTTTAAACTATACGCTATAAGAAAGTGTTAACAGACACATGTTGTAAAAACATTCTGACTAAAAACTAAAAAGTTAAGAAGATCTGTTAACTTCCAAAATGCTCAGGGGCATCCAATTTAACCTGACTTGTATGATTACACTTCAACATTAATTTATTTAATCCCTTTGGCAATAGCTGACATATCCTGTAAGTTTAAGAAATAGGTGAGTTCAGAACAGGTGAGCAAATAATTGTGCAGCCTTGGTAACAAAATAGTCCATAGAAAAAAAGAAAATCAAATAATAAATCAAAGTAAGTTTCTGATGACAAAATGTTTCAAAGGCTATTGTTGATCATCCTGATAATATTGGGTTATATTATACATTTCCAATATTTAAGAGACCATATTGCTCACTATGGATTGGTATAGCGTTGGTATAGAGTTGTGCTTTAATGAAGCACAGATGTAATGCACCTTTTAATGATTAACTAGTACTAGAGCAAGGATGAGCTGTTTTCTTAGAACTGCATACTTTTCAGCAGCACATATGTGACACTTTTGACACTTCCTGCTTTCATCTCAGCAACTCAACAAAACTAAAGAGCAGAACAGTTCTTACATGATTGGAAATTATACATTAATACTTTGCCCCTTGACTTAACCCCATTGTGCTGGATGGTGCTTTGGTCCTTAGCGACCAAACTGCCAAACTGGCATATTTGTGCGGACATAGGGGCAAAAAGGTATCCCCCAGAGCAAAAAGGGGGAAAATTATACATTATCTCTTCAGGGGGTCTTGGGAAAGCCCCCACATATTGTTTATTGGTGGAGGAAGGGTTATTTTTTATTAATTTTCTGGTGGCCTTGGGAAAGGCCCCAGAATATTAATTTTCATTGTATGGAGGGGTTAACACCCCTATCACTGTGAGGGCATATTTTTTGTTAATGGACCAAAGACTCTGGACAATTACCTGGCAATTTATTTCATCTGGATTGCGAGCCTCTTGGCAGGCTCCCAGCCCCAGTATTAATAATTGGGGGCTCGGAGCCAATAAGCAGGCCCCTAGCCCGTTAATTAGAGCAGGGGTCCAGGACCACGTGCCCCGGCCCTCATATTTATGATTGGTGCCGTCAGCTACCAGCACCATTTTAATTATAGGGGGCAGAGCGATTTGCCTTGAGGGGACCCCTTTTTGACCGGGGAAATGCTTTTTTGTTTAATTTTCTTTTTTACTTTTTTTAAGTGAAGCTTGACCTTCAAATGGGCAACAGCTTTAAGTCAACTGTAACTCAGAGGATTTATCCATATAAGTAATTTTATAATTGTAAAACAAGCAAAGTCATTTATTTGCTGATATGGAAAAAATTTAAAAAACAATATGTTGGGCTACAATACATGCAATGAAAGAAAGAATCCAAGACAAAGGAGATACACTGAACACCAGCATTTATAACATTTTGCAGAGTACTGTGACCCTGCCACAGATAATTTACATTAAAAAGTAATTGGAAATATTAAAACTCCCCCAAGAAAAGGAAATGTGTTTACTATCCTCTATAAGAGAGAGGCATTTTATATATATTTACACTGCAGACTCGATCCCCTCTTGGTAGGGATAAAAGTAAAGATGTGAATGCATATCTACACAGATGATTGAACTGCAAAACCTGATTATGAGTATGTCCTATCTTAAATATATTTATATTTACACCTTATAGGAATCAACATTTGATAAATAAATGGACCTTATCACTTTAAAAGGTAAAAGGACTATTTACTAATAGGTAGAGTTGAGTGGACACCTGGATGTTCGGGTTCGGCGGGTTCGGCCGAACTCGGAAAAAAAGTCCGGGGTCGAACTTGACCCCGAACCAGTTGTGACACCTGTAGGGAACTGGATAGAGACCTCGATGCAGACCCAATAATAAATAAAGAGCAATATACTGAGGGTACGAACCTAATTAGTAATATAGGGTACACAGGAACACATAACAGTTCGAAATCCCGCAGGAAGTTAATAAGCTTGAGGCCACGGGTAATGGTTAGAATCCAGCAGGAAGAGGGTTAATGCATATGAGCGTAACACAGCAATTGTAATCCAGCAGGTAGATGATAACAACGTATAATCACAAACAGTACTGTAATCCAGCATGTAGATATAAGCGTAAACAGAAACTGTAATCCAGCAGGTAGATGGTTAAAGCATATAGATGTAAACAGCAATTGTAATCCAGCAGGTAGATGGTTAAAATATACAAGCATGAACAGTACTGTAATCCAGCAGGTAGATGGTTAAAGCATATAGAATGGTCGAGGTACAAACCGGGTTCAGTGGGACACAGGCAGACAGAGTGGTAATAGGACAGTCCAGGATCAAGGGCATAGGCAGGCAGGGTAGTCATTGGCAGCAGTGTGCGCGCTACCGGAGCGGGATTCCAGGTAAGCAGAACGGGGTACTCGGGGGATCTACTTCGTGGTAGATCCTGACACTAGTGTTAGGGGGGACCTAATATCCCCCCGGTCCCCACCCATTGCCGGCGGGTGGGGACCCTAAAACAATAATGAGGGGGGACCTAGTGTCCCCCCCCCGGTCCCCACCCATGAGCGGCGGGTGGGGACCCTATAATAATAATGAGGGGTGGGGGACGGGTAAGTCTCTCCATTTACCTGTCACAGCACTCTGTGTCATTTTACACAACGTGGGAAAGTTCTTTAGAATTTTCCCAAGCTGTGTAAAATGACACAGAGCACTCTAATTGGTTGTATTTCAAACCAACCAATCAGAGTGCTAGCCATTTTAAACAGAGTGGGAAAATTCAGAGAACTTTCCCACGCTGTGTAAAATCACACAGAGCACTCTGGTTGGATTAAAGCTTAATTGCAGGGCGGGGGGAAGGCTTTATGAGGGAGTAACTAGGGGCTGGGCACCCCTAGTCACTTTATTTGTGGTCCCAACCCGCCACTCATGGGTGGGGACCGGGGGGAGGACACTAGGTCCCCCCCTCATTATTATTATTAGGGTCCCCACCCGCCGCTTATGGGTGGGGACCAGGGGGGGACACTAGGTCCCCCCCCTATTATTATTATTAGGGTCCCCAATGGGTGGGGACCGGGGGGTGATTTTAAATTTAAGGCGATATGAATCGCCGAACCCCGAACTCCAACCCGGACATACAGTGGAATGTCCGTGTTCGGGTCCGGGGTCCAAAAATCGTAATGTTCGGTACGAACCCGAACTTTGCGGTTCGTGTTTGCTCAACTCTACTAATAGGCTTTCTTTCTTATATTTCTAGCAAAGAATTTAAATATACTACAATTCAGGTTTATGGAGATTTTTTGTTGTTGTTGTGTGGAAATGTATTCAGGTTTCATTTAAATGAAATCTTCAATGACTGTAAAGTATACATTACTTTTCTGTGAGAGGCTGCTACACTGCTATGTCCAGAATTTCCTCTTTTACATTTCTAAAAACAGAGGATTGTTTTGACTATGCATGTGGACTGAGAATTAAAAAAAAAGATGGCATTGTTATATTTATGTTTCCTCACTCTCTTCTTCTAATAGAAAGCTGTCTTGGCATGGTTTCATAAGTAGAACTTTGTTTATTTAAAATCTGCTTATCTTTAACATTGTTTTTATAGAAATATTGTAATATTTTTGCATGGTTTTAACCTTTTTTCACATTTGTATATTGCAAAGTAGGTGATTTATTTAATTTTATTGTGTAATTGTGTATCTTTATGTTTAATTTGCATGTTTGAAAGTAAAGAGTGGAGGCTCAGGTGCTAAGGTTTATTAACCCCTTAGTGACAAGACCTTTTGACCTTGTCTTTCCCTTGGTGACAAGGGCTGTTTTGACATTTATGGGGTGTTTGTGTTTAGCTGTAATATTCTTCTTTCTCACATACTGTACTCACACAAATGATATGTTGTTTTTATCATCATAAGAAGGGCATTCATTAGATACCATTATGATAATCAAGTCTTTTAATTTACTACAAAAAAATCATAAAATATGATGAAAAAATAAAAATGTAATTGTCTTTTTTTTTCATTGCAATGTTGCTGACTGCCTCTAGGGGCACAAAACGTGTAAGATGACTCATTGGTGATGTCAGTATGTCTGTATCTGCATTTACGTTGGCACATTAAAACAATGTTTATTTGTAAACCTTAAGATTTTTGTATAGAATAAGCTTTCCTGTTGCTGGAAATACATAATAAGCCATCTGGAGTAAGCTGAGCCAGTTAAAAAAAAAACACCAAATATATAATTCAGTGTAACCCCTAAAGAGCTATCTACTTCTTAAGTTAATTAATGTACTTCTGTTCACTGAGAGCAGTCGTGCACCTTTGAGTGTGCGTGTCTCAAATCATGTAAGCATAGATGGTTGCTCAGAAAACACGGATGATGTCGATTTCCTGAGTCAAATTATAAGTAAACATATCTTCTTTGACATTTCCAGGCACATAGGAATATTGAGATGATGAGGAAATGAATTCCACATATAACGCTACACAATAATCGAGGAGTTTCAGTGCAGCATGTTGTGCAAGACACAGAGATGTGCTGCATCATAAAACCCTGTTTAATTAGATTACAGTCACCAACATCATTAAAAAAAATGAATATTTCCATAAGAAACATCATCAAACTGATGAATGGCCAACATTAAACAAGGAAGAAACTGATTGTGACTGACAACACTAACTGTTTTTTACTGAAATGTGCCTCCAGCAAGTAACTAATTAAGGACACTTCACAAAACTGGCAATCACAGAATATAAGAGAAATAATAGAAAAATGCAAAGACCATAAGCTATCATGGTGAATTATGTTATGTTAATCTAGTAGTCATTACTTTTTTATCTCTTTATTATGAAAAATATATATATTTATAGATCTTATATTTTCATATCAATTCCATTAAGTATCAAATAGTTAAATAGACTTAGAAATAATTTCTAAGAAAGTTGAGCATGAATCGTTTATTCTAGAGGTTGAGGCCTTACTATATAGGAGACTTCAAAAATGGGGGTAACCCAGAGGGAACAACAACATTAACAATAATTGAAATTGAAGTCTCAAATTAAAAAGTTACGTAACATAACGTAACGTAGTTAATAGTATAGACAAGCAGCTTAAATAAATACAAACAGGACAAGTGAAAAAAGTGCTCTAAAGTGTACATGATAATTAAAATGGTCTGCGTGTCTAAAAGTACACAGTTTGCACCATAATACCCTTGTTTTATGTAATAATGCAAAAGTTCAGAGAATTAGCAATGCAACATGGTTAGGGTAAAATGTGCCAGAATGTCAAATAAGATCAAATAGATACAATGTTCCAAATTAACTTATGTAGCAGGCAGTGAAGTGAATGTATATATATATGTTTTTATCAATCTTAGGGGCTGCAATTAATTTGCAGTATTAGAGTGACAGGAGCAATTTAATTATATGCAGCAATAGATAAGGTCACAGGAAAATTCCCAATCATCAATGTTTTTATGCTTAATTACTCTGTGTTCTTTCCTCTATACAAACAATAAATACTTGCTGTAGTTTGATTAGATAACTGGGCCGATAAATAACTGTTTTTCAAATTAAGACAAAAAACAAAGATATGGGATCCCTCTCAGTGAGAATGGGCAAAAGCTGAAATAGCCAGCTCTATAGAATGTAACCTACTCAGGAGAGGAATCACCTTTTTTTGCTCACTTGCACCATTACAGAGGAAACCTCTCCAGTAGCATATCAGACTGGTCCCACCCATAAGGGCAGCCCAGATCCAAATAGCCTGGCAGATCCCCCCTGCACGAAGAATACAGCAACCACATATATATTTTTCGGCCTTCATTGGCTTCATCAGTGTGGTACCAGCAGACAAGGGCATTGCATAGAAGAAAACTCTCTAATGACAGACACTATGTCAAGCTTCTGGAGACTCTCACACACATCTACACAAAAAAAACCTGAGAAAAATAATACAAGAACTGCCACTTAACATCAGGCACCAGGTAGAAGGTTTAGTTCCAACAGACCCAAAAGGTGAGCCCCTAAATGCTCCCCAAAATACACAAAGGTGGAAACCCAGGAAGACCCATAATTTCATGTATTGAAACACACAGAAGATTTTTCTCCCTGGGTTAAAAACATACTTTAACCCTCAACCAAGGAAACACCCAGCTTCCTACAAGATACCACCGACCTTCTAAACAAACTTGCCAACTTTGGTCCAGTTACAGATGGCATCAGTCTTGCTACTATGGATGCAGAATACACAAGCATCCCCCTTTTGATAGTGTAGCAGCATGCTACAAAGAACAGAAAACTTAGGAATGTAATATGTAACACAACTAATACAATTCATACTTAACCATAACTATTTCAAATTTGGACAGGACTTCTATCTACAAAGAATGGGGACAGCAATAGGCACATGAATGGCACCACAATATACCAACCTGTTCATGACCAAATTAGAGGAGGACTGCAACTCCATCTACCTCACCAAACCGCTAGTATATCTCTGCTACATGGATGATATTCTAATCATTTGGACTTCCATCCCAGTATAAACCTGACACTGAGTTACTATCACACCAGCATCTTCTTCACGAACAGTAACATATACATTAAGAAAAACTACATTCAGACTTCACTGTACCAAAAACCAAGATCAACCTATTTGAAAAACAAGAGTTTCCATCATACCAAAAACTCAAGCCTTCAGATACAATTGCATCTGCTCAAATGCCAAAGACCGAGATGAACATCTTCAGTACAAATATCACAGATCCTCAAACAAAAAATGCCACCAAAATCTCCAAAGAAAATCTCCTTAGATACCAGCAGCCACAAAAAGGATATCGCATACCATTAGTGGTGACCTACAATACACCAAATGGATGTCCTGCGCAAGATTTTGAGGGAACTACAAACCATTTTACACTACCCCACTCTACATTCATTCATCAGCTTACCAACCTCAAACAACTGAGGAGAGGAGCACCCTGCACAGAGAAATAGTAAATGGTACTCCCTGCCAACAAAAGAGATTTCAGACCTGTGCATCCACAGCACATGTAAAATACCAATTACAAACTCACATTTGCACCACAAAATTATTAGCTGATTTATGCGCAAATCATTAAATCATATAAATCTAAAAGTCAGAAAAAAACACATACACCTGTTGGAGAATATTTCTGTCAACCTAGACACAGTATTCAGGATGTGAAGCTTTTGCTACTGATGGGATTATTCCCACAGGGAGAGGACAATATGGGAGGTTAAATTAATACGCCAGTTTATGGCCTTAGCCGCTGGCCTTAAAGAAACTGTATTACCTAAACATTGTTTTTACTGTGCATGTAGAGAATAGAAATAATTGATAGTGAGCTATATATTGTATTAGTGAAACTGTAAGCAAATGTCTAAATTAGGAGAAAATTGTGTTTTAAATGTATCTCTGTAGTCTTTGTTTATGACATCACCTGTGACTTGATATGCAAATTAACTGGCTTCAATGGGAAATGTGTAATTTACACACGCACATTTAAAACACACTGTCTCCTAATTTAGGCATTTGCTTGTAACTCTGCTAACACAATGTATAGATCATGTTCAATCATTTTTATTGTCTATATTCACAGTGTAAGCAATGTTTAGGCTATACAGTCCCTGTAATAGAGACAGTGAACTTACCTTGCAGTGTAATCATTTGACACCTACATGGATCTGGCATGTGTCTAATGGTTTTATGGCCCCCTAACCAGGGAGTGGAGGGATCATAGATGCTCTGACCAAACTGATTTTATTTGTTCTAACTGGCTGATTTACTGCTGAGAACATTCTTCAATAACATGTTTTTTTTATTTCCTTTTTTTAAAAGCTATTTTTTGTTACTGGGAATTTTGTTTTAGCCTCATACATGAGGAAGGGACCTAGAAACTTGATCTACAAAGCTTGCAATCAAACCCTCAGTTAGCTTATACATGGTCTCATTTTAACGTTTCTTCTGACAAATTACTCCTAAAAGCCACATGAACATGGAATGGTACCTAAATAATAATTGGTTGTCTAAAACATCTGTAAAACAAACATAGCATTTTTTCCAAAATAGGTGAATTAAACTTAATTATACATAACTACCATATAAGAACATTGGTTGCATTTCCAGTAAAACCATTAGTGAAGTCACATTAATGTTATTTTCTGAAACATGACAAGAATACTTTTTTAACCCTGTTGGTAAGGACTTGCTCAGTTATCTATTTATGTTTTGTGAAATGTTTGTTCCACCCACCTTTTTATTTTGGGAGAGAGGGGGTTAAATAAATAAAACAGTTCCTATTGCTACATAATTAATTCTTATGTTAGTGCTGCCTTCAGAGTTTGCTATAATTTCTTATCACTCATTGAGTTTATGCAACTTTACAAAATGGCCTTGCATTGGGTATGTTGAACTAATTGCAACATACTAAAGGGTCTACTGAATATAGAGCGATCTGGCCGAAATAGAATTTTTCAAAAATGTGGCTTCTCAATTTCCAAAGTTTTTGAGACAATTGTCATCCATATTCAGTTCAGGGACCTTGGCCCTGGAAATTCTTCAAAAATAACTGGAAATTGTCAAAAACAGCTGAATTTCCAGAATTTTAATTCCTTAGTTAAAAACTGGAGAATTGAAATTAAAATCATTAAAATTGATAAGAATGCTTAAAAAAAAACCTAGAACACCTGGGACCAACAGACTGCCATAGGCCATAGAAATGTAAAAATTCCCAAGCCCTTATTTAAGGTTCTTTACCTTTAAAAGGGAAAATATGTGTTTTCGGTCCATGGGGTGGAGTATCCATAAGATGAGGGTGAGACGGTTTTCCATCTCATTTTCAGGGAGCTATTTAGCCAGGAGAAAATCTGTGCCCTGGCCTAATATATGTGGAATTCTGACAGGTAGACTGAAAAACAATTTATAGAATTGGTTTTGAAAAATTTTTGGATTCTGAATCAAAAAATTTCATCTATGTTTCTGGAGATTAATTTGTATTGCACTGAATGAATGTGTGGTGTTAAAGGTCCCAAACAATGCTACACCCACAGGAACATGCTTGTCACACCTTGTGAGAGGGATTTAATGTCAATTACACACTGGATCAGTGGTTGTATTTTTAGTGCTAATATGTTCACAAAGATATTTAAATATACACCTTATAACAGAGATATGAGACTATAACTTCCCCATACCTCCGGATCTCAGGCCTCTAAAGATTGATTTTGGAAAAGAATAAGTGAATTCAGTGCGTTTAAAAAACGTGAGGCAAAAATTTCAAGAGAAAGTTTACCATACGTAATTGGGAGTCCATCTAGACAAGAACTCTTTCATAATAATCTGATTTATGCTGCTAATTTAAAGGTATTTACAGGGGCACTCCCACCAAAAAATTAAA
This sequence comes from Pelodytes ibericus, assembly GCA_036172795.1. Classification (NCBI taxonomy): domain Eukaryota; kingdom Metazoa; phylum Chordata; class Amphibia; order Anura; family Pelodytidae; genus Pelodytes; species Pelodytes ibericus. Next base: position 87,524,015 of record CM069859.1, read on the forward strand.
AGGGTTTATTTTTCATTGTTGATCTTTTGTTTTTGTTATGTGAGTTTATTTTATGAAATATTTTACTAAACAAGTATGCCTGGGTGCCCCCCCCCCCCCCCTTTTGTGAAATATTGTGTTTTTTTGTGTCACTTTGGGGCTTGGGACACAGAATGCAGTCTGTAAGTCTGAATTCTGACCACGAAACTTGCATTGAATAGGAGGGTAATGTAACTATTAAATCACAGGGGCAGAGTTATGATCCGGTCAATCTCCTCTCCTTGTGTTGAAAGGTAGGGAAAAAAAATTAGGTACTCAGCCACCTAGTCCTGTCCATAAGTAATACACAGGAGCCAGTAAGAGAGCAGGGGTTTGTCTTATGACATGATCATACAGGCTCTGGCCACAGGTGTAAAGTGAGACTTGCTGGAATATTTTGGAGAATGTTGCATCCATGGGTAAAATTCTCAAAATGGATGCTGGAGATGGACACCTCATTTTATTTTTACTTTTATATGCAATTAATTCATACATCCAATTAAAGGGACTCAGGACAGGGCATCCCAATAAAGTGAGTCTAAGACAGGGCATCCCATTAAAGGGACTCAGGTCACCCATTTTACAGGACTCAGAGAATCCTCATTACAGGGACTCAGGACACAATCAGCTGACCATACTGCAAAAATCCAATGAGATACATGACAGACACATCGGCACACTTGAGTCCAAAAATGGAGTAAAATTTAACGATGATGGAGGTACAAAATGTGTAAATGTAAATCGGGAACAGCAGGAACTTAGCGCGTTTTGCATCTAGCAGCGCTTATTCATAAGTGTGTTTAATAAAGTGCATGCGAAAATAATTGTACTGCATAACTAAATAGTGCTAAATTAAAGTATAAACTAAAAAACGCATAGCAATGATCACAATAAATTTCATCAGTGTCAGGCTCCAGGTGCCGCTAGCCGTAGGCATCAGGGTCCCCCTGTCGCCTTCACTTACCTCTGGAGCTCCATCCTCCCACATTGGAGCCACGCAGTCGTGGACTAGACCTCATCCCTGGACTCAAGTAACGAGTCCTCCAATGAAGGACTATGTAGAAGGAGGAGAGTGTGTGTTGCCTTTCTGGCACACCTACTATACAGTGAATGGCAGAGGGTGGATACTGAGAGCTGAGGGTAGGGGTTATGGTCCTGACTCCCTATTTAAACCCTGCTCACCTGCCATTCTGTGCTTGTTTATTCCAAAACTAGGGGCTATTTGGAAATTGTATTCTGACCACCCGGCTACTGACATTTGGCTTTCCTCTTGGATACTGCTGATCTCTCCTCTCCTGACACTGGCTTCCCAAACTCATTTTTGCTACTTATCTTCCTGCCTGGACCCTGTGGACTGCCTTTGACCTTGCCTTTGCCTGAACCCTCTGTACTGTTGCATCTGGTTTTACCTGCTGCTGGAGCTTCTCTGCGCTATGCTCCTGATTTCAAGCCTCACAATCAAACAATGTGTTTGTTTATGACGACAAATCTAATATGTGATACAATATTATTACAACTTATATTTTAAATAACATACATACAAATATACAAACATGTATAGGTATTCACCGTCGACTAATACAATTTAAGTAGAAGTAATTTTATTTATTACTTTTTCTTACTACGTAACACTAGATGCAATCGCATAGATAATTATGAAACTGTCACCATGTGGCCGAACTAGGAAGTGCCACCATGTGGCTGGACTAAGAATATAAGGAAAAGACAGAAACCAGCATAGATCATAAGAGTGTAAAACCAAAAGGATACAGAAATGCCTGGATACAGACAGACGCATTTCTGTTGACTTGTGACAACTGTTTAACCCCTTCGTGACTGATGACTGTCATAGGGAAAAACTCCTTTGGTGAGTGATGATGGTCCAGGACCGTCATGCAGATCCGATCACGATATGCAAGCTGGCATACCGTGATTGCACAAAAAATACATGGCTAAGTATCGATACCGGGACACTTCAGCCATGTCCATTGAAGCCCCCCTGCCTGCTTTGACATCTATAGTCTCGTCTTGCTCCACAGTGATCGTGGGGAAGGGAGAGACTAAATATAGTGTTGCAAGTCTCCCCCTGGCACCCCCAAGCACAACAAGCCGCCCCCCCCCCAAGGATTTTTTTTATTAGGGTTAGTGTGCTAATCCTAACCCTTGGGTTAGGGTTAGAGTTCATCAAAACTCTAATCCTATAGTTAGAATTAGGGTTTGTACTAACCCTAACTCTAGGGTTAAGGTTAGCGTTAAATAAAAATAAAACAAAAAATGTAAAAATTAAATAAATAAAATAAATAAATTAAAAATGTAAAATAATAATAATAAATTATATAAAAATAAACAGTTATTCTGTAGAGGATCAGTGACATGTTATGTATGTCTGTGGTCCTCTATGTAAATTTTTTAAAAAAAAAGACTGCTAGTTTGGCCAGTGCCGTCTTTCCGCATGGGCATTGTGGCAATTGCCCAGGGGCCCCCGAATTATAGGGGGCCCCATGCGATTTAAAAAAAAAATAACCCACTAGATGTGGTCCGAGAAAAAAAAAAAACAACTTCCTGTCATTGCCACTGGATTTGACAGCAAGTCATATCCAGTGAATGGCGATACAGAGCACCAAGGAGGTGGTGAGTACTGGGAAAGGGGTTAGGGGGGTAATAGTTAATTCTGGCAAATTATTGGTCAAATTGGCGGCTGGGCATATTAATAGCTAACACTGGCATATTATTGGTCAAATTGGGGGCTGGGGCATATTAATAGTTAATACTGGCATATAATTGGTCAAATTGGCAGCTGGGGCATATTAATAGTTAACACTGGCATATTATTGGTCAAATTGGCGGCTGGGGCATATTATTGGTCAAATTGGTGGCTGGGGCATATTAATAGTTAATACTGGCATATAATTGGTCAAATTGGCAGCTGGGGCATATTAATAGTTAACACTGGCATATTATTGGTCAAATTGGCGGCTGGGGCATATTACTAGTTAATACTGGCATATAATTGGTCAAATTGCCAGCTGGGGCATATTAATAGTTAACACTGGCATATTATTGGTCAAATTGGTTGCTGAGGCATATTAATAGTTAATACTGGCATATTATTTGTCAAATTGGCAGTTTGGGCATATTAATAGTTAATACTGACAAATTATTGGTCAAATTGGCGGATGGGGCATATTAATAGTTAATACTGGCATATAATTGGTCAAATTGGTGGCTGAGGCATATTAATAGTTAATACTGGCATATTATTTGTAAAATTGGCAGCTTGGGCATATTAATAGTTAATACTGGCAAATTATTGGTCAAATTGGCGGCTGGGGCATATTAATAGTTAATACTGGCATATAATTGGTCAAATTGGTGGCTGAGGCATATTAATAGTTAATACTGGCAAATTATTGGTCAAATTGGCGGCTGGGGTATATTAATAGTTAATACTGGCATATAATTGGTCAAATTGGTGGCTGAGGCATATTAATAGTTAATACTGGCATATTATTTGTAAAATTGGCAGCTTGGGCATATTAATAGTTAATACTGGCAAATTATTGGTCAAATTGGCGGCTGGGGCATATTAATAGTTAATACTGGCATATAATTGGTCAAATTGGTGGCTGAGGCATATTAATAGTTAATACTGGCAAATTATTGGTCAAATTGGCGGCTGGGGCATATTAATAGTTAATACTGGCATATTATTGGTCAAATTGGCGGCTGGGGCATATTACTAGTTAATACTGGCATATAATTGGTCAAATTGCCAGCTGGGGCATATTAATAGTTAACACTGGCATATTATTGGTCAAATTGGTTGCTGAGGCATATTAATAGTTAATACTGGCATATTATTTGTCAAATTGGCAGTTTGGGCATATTAATAGTTAATACTGACAAATTATTGGTCAAATTGGCGGCTGGGGCATATTAATAGTTAATACTGGCATATAATTGGTCAAATTGGTGGCTGAGGCATATTAATAGTTAATACTGGCATATTATTTGTAAAATTGGCAGCTTGGGCATATTAATAGTTAATACTGGCAAATTATTGGTCAAATTGGCGGCTGGGGCATATTAATAGTTAATACTGGCATATAATTGGTCAAATTGGTGGCTGAGGCATATTAATAGTTAATACTGGCAAATTATTGGTCAAATTGGCGGCTGGGGTATATTAATAGTTAATACTGGCATATAATTGGTCAAATTGGTGGCTGAGGCATATTAATAGTTAATACTGGCATATTATTTGTAAAATTGGCAGCTTGGGCATATTAATAGTTAATACTGGCAAATTATTGGTCAAATTGGCAGCTGGGGCATATTAATAGCTAACACTGGCATAATATGGGTCAAATTGATGGATGGGGCATATTAATAGCTAAAACTGGCATATTATTGGTCAAATTGATGGATGGGGCATATTAATAATTAATACCGGCATATTATTGAATGGCATATTAATGGCAAAATAACACTGGCATATTAATGGGCACATTGGCTGTGACATATTAATGAGCAAACAAACAGTGGCATTCTAATACTTAATGGGAAATATTTTAATGGGCATACTGTGGCATATTTATTGGACACACTGTGGCACATTTTAATCGGCAAACTAACACTGGCATATGTTAATGGCAAAGTGACTGTGTGTGTGTGACAGACAGTTTATACGACAGACATTCTGTATGTGTGTGACTATGTGTGATTTAGTGTAGTCTAGATTTTTTTTTTTTGCTGGCTCCTTAAACTCTGTTAAGTTTGTCAAGCCCTGTTAAGTCCTGTAGGTACAATGTGGGTGCAGAGGAAGGGAATAAAACAAAGACATGCAATTTTTCAATAACCTTTTAGGGAGCAGGCATGTTAGAATATTTGGAGACAGATTTCTAGTTGCCCTAAGATGCCTGCTCCCTAATGGTACTAAATGAAGCAAAGTGGTCTTGGTGCTTTCTTTATATTCTTTAATTACAACATTCTATTTTTAATGTCTTTGCTTTATGCAATGTTTCAATGTAACAGAATTTCATTATAGGCCAGCAGTTGTCATTGCCTTATATATGTTAAAAAAGTTTGTTTCTAAACCAACTTTCTGATGATTAATTGTTTAATATACACAACTAATAAATAATGTAACAATTAAACTACAAAGTCTTGGGTGATTTTTCGTTGATGCACATCCATTGTAGGTGGGATCATGTTGTTATGGGCAGGGTTATGTTGTTATGCATGGGGTTATGGGCCAGTTGAGGGGAGGGGCCATGGGGCCCCCATTGGCTTGCTTTGCCCAGGGGCCCACACAGGTCAAAAGACAGCCATGAGTGAGGACAGTGCTTTGCATTGGCCCCCAGCAGTAGATAGGGGCCCACAGCAGCTACACATATGATCCATGCAGCCACAGGATAGCAAGGATAGCAACAATCTGTGCTTCCTACTATAGACTACATTTCCTATGATGTTATGATAGCTTTTGGCTGGCTGAGCATGATAGGAAATGTAGTCATTACATAATTACATAATAAAGACACGTTTTAAAGCTGCAATGACCGTATCCTAAATTTAGCCCTGTACCTACCACATTACCCTAGCAAACCTTTACATGTGGGGTACCGCTATACTTAGGGGAAGTTGCGGAACATATATTGGGGTTTTGTTTGGCAATAAAATAGAACAACCCCTTTAAATTCATACCTAAAGTTCAAAGTGTGTGGAAATAAAACACACACAATTACTATGCCAAATCTTGTCAAAGATTGGTTGTAAAATGACTGAATGAAAAGTGTCAAAATACCCCAAGTGGAATACCCTGGGATGTCTATTTTTTAAAAATGTGTACATGTGGGGGGTTATTCAGAGTTCATGACAGATATTGGTGTTACAATGTCACAAATGAAAATTTAAAAAAAAAACAGTTTTGTAACAGCTATATGCTACTTTTATTGTTTAACCGATAACATGCAAAAAAAAGCAAAACAACATATAAACAGTGGATATTTCGAAACTCAGGACCAATATTAGAATCTATTTAGCAGGTTTTTTCATTAGCTTTTGGAGCTTAGTAAAAGATTTTACAAAGAAAAGTGTTTTTTTTTTTATTTTAGCCATATTTTGCTTTTTTTTCATAATACAATACATGGTTTGAACAAAATAATGGCATCAAAAGAAAGCCCTTCTTGTCCTGAAAAAAACAATATATAATTTGTGCGGGTTCAGCAACTGACAAAAAAGAAAATTAAAGCTAAACACCTCAGAATGGTTAAAACAGCCTCGGTCACTAACGCACAACATTCCAAAAACAGTCTGGTCATGAAAGGGTTAAAGAAAGGTTGAAGTATTTCATTGTTTTTATATACAGTACTATACAGTACACTTAGAGTGCTGTACTTACATCAAAATTTAATGCAGCAACGTTTTATGCTGCTCTTACAGCAAAGTTTTATGATCACTTGTACTGTACTGTACTTTTATACAAGATACTCATCATCACATTATCACAAGAAGAAATATGATGTGGGTGAGTACAATACATATTTTGTTATTCAAATTATTCTATTTTATCAATAGATTTTGTGCCTTTTAAACTGTGTTTAATAAGGGTTCACTACTATCCATGGTTTCAGGAAGCCTTTAGGTGGTTTGGAACCTATCCCACATGGATACAGGGGTGTCACTGAACTGAACAAGCTATTCTGCATGGATTTACAAACTATCTTTTAGAGCATACCTACATACTGTCTAATGAGCAGTCTGTGCATTTTTTTTTTCTATTTTTCTCCACCTTTCAGGATTTTGTGTGCAGGACTATTCCATATTCTATTGATAGGCATTAGTGGGAATAGCTTATGTACAGTCTTTTTGCACCAACAATCTAACCTAGGACTGGCCACCATTGTTTAACATTGCTTATAGAAATAAACTAAGACTTCTATATCTTTTTGTGCATGCGTGTGTGTGTATGTCAGGATGTGAAGTATTATTAAAGCATAGCTGAATTGTTAGGATACAATGTCTACTGAATATAATGAGTAGTGATAAAGGTTGTATTCAGCATGATTATATAGCTTTAAATACTATTGTGCATTTGTCTGTTTGCATAAACCTAATTAAATAATTCTTACCTACTTCCAATCATAGTTTTCTAAATATGCTCATAAGTGCATTCTAAACCCTTTACTGAATGCAACATAATTATTATTTATGACACTTACTGTGTAATCTTAAAACAGAACATTAATTTTAAATAGATTATTCCCTAGCAACAGACCATGGAAAGAATTAATGGCAAAAGGGAAGATGCAAGGTAACCCATAGAATAAAAATCACTCTGTCCCAATATTTTGAATGGTTTTTTTTTAATTAATAATTTTTATTTTTTATTTTATTTTTTTATTTTTATTTTTTATTTATTTTTTTTGTCTGAGTGCTTTTTTTCTTAAAACAAATATAATTATATGATGAATAAGTTAATTGCAGGCGCTCAGACATGAAATGTATAACTGATGGATGTTGAAATGGGAATTAGTTTTCCTTTAATTGAAAATAAATTTTCAACAACCACAAATTCATAAATGTATCAGTATCAGTGAGAACACTGTCACAAAACATAAGATATTTGAAATGACACTTTATGTATTATTTCAAATTAGATACTATGTTTATCAGAAGTTTATATAATTCCAAAGCAAAATGAGCAATACATTGTAAAGTATTTAATGGTTTCCATCAATAACATATATCCTAAAGATAGACATGTGTAGACATAGTGGAGGGCTGGCACTTCATGCACATGCTCTTTCTATACATATAAATAATATATACCACAGTGGCCTGCTCCAAATCCGTAAATTTAGGTTGTTTTGATGCTCATTGCATTGGCGCAGACTATGTAAAAGTGCCTGATTTCTTCGGAGAACCTCGGACAAAGTGTCAGAAGTTATAAAAAGGTGCAATCAAGGTTATACATAATAAACGTTGATTGCATCTTCTTATAAAACTTTTTATACATGACACCCTATGACCCCCTATGACTCTTTTACAAAAAATGTAAAAAAAAAAGAAAAACTACAGGGAAAAAGAGAGAGACATTGTACTTGTCTGAATTAAGTACAGTATGTGTGACTATAGTGTGAAAATGCATGTGGATGTTTGAAAGTAATTGAGAGAAAGGGTTAAACACAGAACTAGTCCAATCAAATGAATGGAATTTTTTGAACTAATAAATAGGAATGCAAATTACCCCTAATAATTCCTTGATCTATATCTTGCTAGAAAATAGAGCAAGTAACTATATTAGTTTTTATTTTCTTTCTTTTCCCTTTTAAAGTAATGTAAAATGTACTGCAAGCATGTTTTTCCTAAACTTGACAGTGATGCAATACAAAACAGTTAAGTCTATTTTTAGAGAGACAGGCTCTCTGAATTTAGTTGTTTTTAGTACATTCCTCAAGCTGCCAGTAGCCGACTCCTCACGAAAAGTGAATACTTTTTCTGTTCTCTCTGCAATATCACCAGCATAAAATACCCAAAAGAATGTAGCTTGTTGAAATATGTAATAGAGAACATTTTAAAAAGAGTGATGTTGGTGTATAACACTAAAAAAACTATTGTATTATCTGGACCACAGTCCAGATGGATGCCAATATGTGGTAAACTTGTGAGTGGGGAGCAATTCCTATTTGCAGCAAATCTGGTGGCTTCATCAGTAGACATTATGGTAGAGATAAATTAAAAAAATAAATATATTTTTGTCTTGAAAAATGCTAACAGGTTTTTCTAAATCCCTCGACACTCAACCAAACAGTATTGTTATTGGTTTTACTTTAAAAACAATTGACATAGGTATTAAGAACCTTAGGGTTTGATAATGTTATATAAATATGTACAGGGCCCATACAAAAGGCTTTGTAGAGACCTGTTTATTAACAGAACAGTACAAAGGACAAGAGGTCACCCACCTTGAAGAAAGGATATTTAGCCTACGACAGCGGAAGGGATATTTTTTATTGCAAAAATACAAAATTACAATACATAATCCATAATGTTTATGGTTTACATTTATAAAAAACATGTCCTATATTTCTTATTCATTCTTTGATGCATGTGTCCACCCTTGGCTTTATTTCTTCAGTGGTTAATCTCTATTTATTCAACCAATATACCTAGGTAAGGTTGTACTTTTTTTTTTTTTTTTTAAATATACGGTATCCCCATATATTCTTATATCCCAATTACAATACCCTTTTAATAAAACTATAAAATTTAAATATATTACATTTTATACCTACAAACTCCCCCCCCCCCCCCCCATTAAAACGCTTTCCATCCCCAAGTATCAGTTGTTTAATAAGATTTAATCCAACAAAGGTGCATGCATGGCTAATCGCTGGTGGGTTCAGAGTTCCCTTCACTTCCAGGGGCAACTAATGGTCCCTCTAAATATTGTGACCATCTATTCCATTTTATACTATATTTAAGTCTTCCCTCATCCTCTAATATCGTCAGCCCTTCTATTCGTCGAATCATTTCTACTTCTCCCACCCATTCCTCATAAGTAGGTATCTTCTCCTGTTTCCAGTATCTCGGAACCAGCATCTTAGCTGCGTTAAGAAACACTGGAACTAAAGATCCCCCATATGTTTTCACTGATTCTTCCGTATGGTGGAGTAGGACTGATAGAGGATCGCTTTCAAAAGAGGGATCCAAAATCAAATGGATCGTGTTGATTATTAAGTCCCAATATGGTTTAATCAGGGGACATGTCCACCATATATGTTTAAGGTCTCCTACCCCTCTCTGACACCTCCAACATTTATCCGACCCGTTTTGATATATTTTATACAGGAAAGATGGAGTCCTATACCACCTAGTCAAAAGTTTATAGTTGTTCTCCTGAATTGCTACTGATACTGAACATTTATGGCATAGAGTAAGTATCTTCTTCCATTGTTTTGGTACTGAAAGGTAAGGTTGTACTTTTACAACTGCTCTGCATGATTTATGAAAAAGCTTATTTCCATTGTTGCCTGGTAGTCCACTTGTACATACAGATCTTCCATTAAACCGGGGGAAACAACCCCCGATCCTATAATCATTGGGCTGGAGTTTTTATACAGAGCCAATATTGCATCCAGGAAACACCCAGTCACACTAAATGCTTCCATTGCCTTCTCTAGTTAGGAATGGAGAACACTAAATCCAATCACAAGGGATTTCACCCATTTTTCAGAACTTCAAAAATCATATCCACGTATTGACCTGTTCCTGACCAGACCTGAAGTATTTGAAACGGAATTCAAGTGTGAAATTGGAACTGAAAATTGGTCTGACCATTGGACAGCAGAAGGAATTTTTTACAGTAAGGACATTAAAGGTATGGAATTCTCTGCCTGAGGAGGTGGTTCTAGCAATTATCTTAGATGGCTTTAAAAAAGGGCCCGTATACTTTTTAAAATAAGGTTGAGCATAGAGGGCTATGCACATTAGTATAGTCATTCGTATGAATGTAGTGTTTGTTGATTACTTTTCCCCCCACTGAAAGCAGAATTTAAAATTGGTGGAATCAGGGGTTTTTATTTGCCTTCTTTTACATCAAGAGTGGTAAACAAGGAAGACGGTTGAACTTGATGAATAAAAGAGGAGCTGTATCCGGGTCTCACTGTTACCTCCGCTGGTAACAAGCTTGTTAGTGGCCGAACGGCTGTGTAATTGCTGGCTGCTGGATGCTTCACTCAATGTTGGGCAACCCCCCACCCATAAACAAATAAAATGAAAATACGGAATGCGGAGTGACCAAACCAGACAGTAGAGAATATATCCAATGAGTGCTATTTATTCCAAAGTAGAAAGTGGCTGGCACAACACAAGAATGCCATAACAAACAGAAAATCAGCCTTGTTTGGTGCCTACAAGCCTTTGGGTTTGTTAAAAAAAAACCTGGGAGAATATAGTTGCAGTTTCCTAGGGCATGTAAGTAGAGATACCTGTATCTCTGTAATGTAATAAAATACTGTTCACCAAATTTGAGACAGGTGTGTACTGTAATGATTGATGATGTTTGATGTGTTTGCTGAATACTCCAAGAACAAAAGATTAAAAACCTGTGAGGGGTACACATTAATAGAGGGCCCAGGGACTCTATTCAAGAGATTTCATAATTACTCTATTTAAGCAGATTTCATAGAGACTCTATTTAAATAGATTTCCTTACAAGAATATATATTTGCAACCCTAGTCCATCTTCACTGGTTCATATTTTTTGTTGTCAGGAGCATTCAGTCAAAACCGGTAAGTCTTCACCCTTCTTTTCAATTAGTTCTTGTTGTATTATAAGCATGGATGATGGAAAATATTTATGTATTGGAGTTTGAATCCACATGTGATGGTGAATGTGAAAACATACAGTATGTTAACAGTTAGGCAGTACAACAGTGAACTTAGAAGGAGCAGGTGGACAGTGCAAAATAAAAGTTAAAATATTGTCATACCTTTAACCAGGGCCGGACTGGCCAACCGGGATACCGGGAAAAATCCTGGTGGGCCGCCTGCCCCGGGGCCGACTTTCCCAGTTAAAGTGACTCGGCGGCTGCAACAACTGGCGGCAGCAGGCAAATTTCTTAAAGCGGCGAGGGCTCCCAAATTGCTTAAAGTGGTGGTGGGCCACTTCAAGAAGTTCGGCAGCGGCCGCCGCTTTAAGAGGTTCGGCCACCACCGCAGCTTTAAGACTTTCGCCTGCTGTCTCCGGATGTTGCAGCAGCAGTTCCGGCAGCAGGATGGGGAGTGGAGGAAGCAAGGTGAGGGAGAGGTAGACACTACAGGGGGAAGGGGGTAAAAGACACTATAGGGGGAAGGGGAGGGGGTGAAAGACACTACAGGTGGGAGGGGGTGAAAGACACAACAGGGGGAAGGGGGGAGACACTACAAGGGGGAAGGGGGAAAATGAGACAATACAGGGGGAAGGGGGGGAGACACTACAGGGGGAAGGCGAGGGAGAAAGACACTACAGGGGGAAGGGGGTAAGAAAGACACTACAGTGGGAAGGGGGGAGAAAGACACTACAGGGGGAGAAATACACTACATGGGGGATGGGGGGGAGAAAGACACTACAGGGGGAGAAAGACACTACAGGGGGAAGGGGGGGAGAAAGACACTACAAGGGAAGGGAGGGAAGAGAGACACTACAGGGGGAAGGGGGGAGGAAGCCACTAAGGGGGAAGGGGGGAGAGAGACACTACAGAAAGGACAGAGAGAGAGAGACGCTACAGAAAGGACAGAGACAGATGCTACAGAAAGGACAGAGAGAGACGCTACAGAAAGGACAGATAGAGAGAGACGCTACTAGACATGTGCATTCGTTTTCGGACGAATGCATTTTCGTCCGAAAATAGCATTTTCATCCATTCGTACGAAAAACAAATAACGAAAATACTAAACTAACGAAAAACAAATGAACGAATGGTTAATAAACGAAAATCATTCGTCCATTTGTGCTTTTGTCCTTCTATAAACCGAAACAGAGTCGGTTTATAGAACACCAATAGCATTCCATAAACCGACATAATGAACGGCTTTCGGTTTATGGAATGCATGTAATACTATTGGCTTTCTATAAACCGAACTAGAGTCCCCATTCATAAGAATTTCTTATGAATGGGGACTCTAGTTCTGTTACGGTGTACCAGTGACACCCAGGAGGAGGGACCCTTGTTGCAAGATCACCTCTTGGGAAGTACTTTGTGGTGTTCACCCTGACAAATATGTACCCGAAGGTTGAGCCCAGGGTAATGTTTTGCCAGGGGTTTGTGCGGCACAAGTACAACCTAGAGGTAACCAGGAATGGGTTGCTGGAGTACTCTGAGCAGCACAGGAGACAAGACAGACTGGAACTGGTTGATGATATCAATAGGCTGAGAACAAGCAAAGTTGAGGAGCAAGCCAGGGGATTGAGGCAGGCAGAAGTCAAGCAAAGTCAAAAACAGGCTGAGGATTCGAGGCAGGCAGAGATCAAACGAAGTCAAGGTACTATCCGGGGTCGATGCAGGCGGAGATCAAAAACAGAGTCAAAGAACAAGCCAAGGGTCAGTATCAGGAGTCAGACAAAATGTAACAATAGCCCAAAAACAGAGAGAACTCTTTGCACAGGCAACTAGAAAACTAATGAACAGGTGAATAAATATAGGAAGTAATTAGCATAGACCAATGGAGAAGGAGATGGGTGTGTCAGAAGGGAGGAACAGGAAAAACAAAAAGAATACAGAACACTAAAATATATATGCATATATATTACAATAGAAGAGGATCCCAAGTGATAGAAAGAAAGTAAAACCGAAAATAAAACAAAAATGAATGCATCTATTTGAAGTCTGTATAGAGAGCAAACAGACTCCAAAAACATGGCCACCGTAGATGAAAAGTGTCTCCAGAAGTCACTAGTGACTTCCTGACTCCTAAAACATGGCTGCTGCAACAACATGAGAACTATGACGGCGTGAGGAAGGAGGTGACAAGCGATGTGAGGGGATCAGGTGAGTGACAAGTTCGGTTTATAGAAAGCAAATAGTATTACATGTATTCTATAAGCCGGAAGTCTATAAACCAAAGGTCGTTCGGTTTATAGACTTTCGGCTTATAGAATACATAGAATTACATGTATTCTATAAACCGAAAGTCTATAAACCGAACGTTCGGTTTATAGACCTTCGTCATTTAGAATACATGTAATAGTACTATTGGCTTTCTATAAACAGAAATATTTATGAATGGGGACTCTGTTTCTGTTTATAGAAAGCCAATAGTACTATTACATGTATTCCAAATGACGAAAGTCTATAAACCGAACATTCGCTTTATAGACTTTCGGTTTATAGAATACATGTAATTCTATGTATTCTATAAGCCGAAAGTCTATAAACCGAACGACCTTCGGTTTATAGACTTTCGGCTTATAGAATACATAGAATTACATGTATTCTATAAACCGAAAGTCTATAAACCGAACGACCTGCGGTTTAAAGACTTTCGGCTTATAGAATACGTGTAATACTATTGGCTTTCTATAAACCGAACGAGAGCCCCATTTATAACAAAATTTTTATGAATGGGGCTCCCTTCGGTTTATAGAAAAACAATAGTATTACTCGTATTCTATAAGCCGAAAGTCTATAAACCGAAGGTCGTTCGGTTTATAGACTTTCGGCTTATGGAATACATGTAATCCTTTTGCTATTCTATAAACCGAACGTTCGGTTTATAGAATAGCAATAGGATTACATGTATTCCATAAGCCGAAAGTCTATAAACCGAACGACCTTCGGTTTATAGACTTTCACCTTATGGAATGCATGTAATAGTACTATTGGCTTTCTATAAACAGAAACAGAGTCCCCATTCATACATTTTTATGAATGGAGACTCTGTTTCTGTTTATAGAAAGCCAATAGTATTATTACATGCATTTTAAATGACAAAAGTCTATAAACCGAACGTTCAGTTTATAGACTTTCGGTTTATGGAATACTATTAGGTCAAATGATTCGTACAAACTAATGTAACGAAACGAAAATAATGAACAAATTTCGTCCGAAACGAATGTAGTAATGAACGAAATTCGTTTAAGACGAAATAAATATCATTTTCGTCCGAATGAACGAAAACGAAACGAAAATTTTCATTTTGCACATGTCTAGACGCTACAGAAAGGACAGAGAGAGAGACGCTACAGACAGGAGAGAGAGAGACGCTACAGAAAGGACAGAAAGAGAGACGCTACAGAAATGCGAGAGAGAGACGCTACAGAAATGCGAGATAGATGCTACAGAAATGCTACAGAGAGACGCTACAGACATGCGAGAGAGAGACAGGCTACAGAAATGCGAGAGAGAGACAAACTACAGAAATGCGAGAGAGAGACGCCACAGACATGAGAGAGAGAGAGACAGGCTACAGAAATGCGAGAGAGAGACGCTACAGAACTGAGAGAGAGACGCTACAGAAATGTGAGAGAGAGAGACGCTACAGAAATGCAAGAGAGAGAGACACTACAGATATGCGAGAGAGAGATGCTGCAGATATGCGAGAGAGAGACGCTACAGATATGCGAGAGAGATAGACACTACAGATATGCTAGAGAGACGCTACAGATATGTGAGAGAGAGACGCTACAGATATGCAAGAGAGAGAGAGACGCTACCAAAATGCGAGAGAGAGAGACGCTACCGAAATGAGAGACGCTACAGAAATGAGAGAGACAATACAGAAATATGTATTATATTATGCTATGGGGCTGGTTTAAAAATGTTATTCTATGGGGCTGGTATACAAATTTTTTCCAGGACTGTTTTTTGTTCCCAGTCCGGCCCTGCCTTTAACCTGTAATACTGCCACTGCTACCAGTGGTAGTATATTCTTCCTTGACATGTATATTCTGCTACTGAGGCTTTTTCTGAGTGCTTGAGTCAGACAATGCACCTCATTTTATCATGACTAAAATGTGTAAAAACTTAGGTATATAGTAGATGTTTCCTGTATCATATTATTGACAGTCTGCAGGAATAATGAAAAGAGTGAACATAAATTGTAACATTAATCTTTTAACTTTTTAAGTGACATCTATGTGTTATGTAGTATGAGAACAGGAGCAGAACTGACATATACATTTCAGTGTAGTAAAAGAAATTAGTAGACATGTACCAAGGGTTAATAATCTTTGGGAAATCTTTGGGTTAACAAGGGCATTTCAATGGAAAAAGAACGGTTATTAACCAATCTAATCACTAATTCCAATTTGGCAAAGACATCCAAGGACATATGGGACTGGACAGTATCAAGAGGTGTGGGTGGAGTGTTTGTCTTTTTCTTTGAATACTATCGTTTGTATATGAAGGGCATTTGCCTGTGTTAATGATTATGAATGTGTATGATAACCATATTTTTTCATCTAAGCTAGGTGTAGTGTTTTCTAAAACTATTACATTAATGCACAGCACTGAGACATATGGACAGATGAACATTATTAAAAGGAAAATTGAATTCCGGAAAATCATGACCCTAGAAAGAACATATGTGAAATCATGTAGTCTTTCTCTTATGGGTAAAATCTAACATGATAATCGAACACAATATTAACTGTGGCTAATATACAGCCGAGTAGTACAAACCAGACCACAATATTTGTCTCATATTGCCATAACAGATGTTTATATCACAGCTAACTATTTATCAAAAAGAAATATCTGGCAATGTTCAATTATGTGAGTTATCACTATTCACAGGTTTTTTTAACTCAATTTTTTTTTTATCGCACTTTATGTTATCCAATGTCCTGAGATAAATTAACTTCAATAATTATATGTTGTAAAATTATATACAGTCTTCATTCAAGCATCCAGTGACAATTTTACAATCAGCAGTAAGCTTCCTCTAATGCATTTGTGTTAGTAACAAGACATTAGGGTAATAGCAATAACATTACTGTTTTAATTTCCTTTAATATTTAATAACTAGTTGCTATTTGCATACATTAACAATTAATTAGCCACAAAAACGTAAATCCCTTCTTTCAGAGGGTTTTCACAACATTTCACAGAGAAGATCATTTCATTCCTCACTTTTGATTTCCATGCCCAATACATTTTTTGGCTTTTGTTTAATTGAACAATGATATACTAGATTATTAATTATTGTGCCTATAATGAAACTAACAGAAATGTTAACCGTAGTAGTCGTATTATTCTATATATTTTTTATTTGAGTATAGTTGCTAATATGTACTGGCACATAAATATTGTGGTATAGCTAACTAATGTAAAATTTTTAAAAAAAGATTATAATATTTATTTTATTTTATTGACTTTAGGTGTGCATAATTAATTTGGATAAGAAGACATTATAATATGACCATACCTCTGATTAATATACAGACATAAGCAATTTTTATTTAGTTATTTTTTTTAACTTTCACTGTATGGGTTTTATTAATACTCAAGAAATAGAAAACATTTATGAACATTTATGTCATGACAATTGTTTTTGTGTAAGCACTTATATGTCCAGGTGGATGTGCAAATAAGTTCAGTTTTGTTACATTTCTTTAGTTTACTATTTTAATAAAATACTATAATTATATATATATATACTTTTTTTTCACATATTTAATTAATTTTTTTCTAATTTTTCTATATATACTTGCTCTTTATGTGCATTTCATTTCATATATTTTATGTTTTCATTTAATCCATTGCTCAACTGTATTAATTTGATATCTAAATTGGTTTCATTTACAATATTGTTTTTGCATGTGCTGAAATTTTTATCTACTATTGCTTATATTTTTTGCTATATTTTGCTTTGCTCTTTCTTTGTGTGTTAGCTTGGGAGTGTGTTTTTGTGTATACCAGGTTTATCCTAGTTGTTCACTATTTTGTTTGTTAGACACCAGGACTGCCCACACTAGTTGAGTAAAAGTAATTTACTTTTTTTTGCTGCAATATCCAATGGGAATAATTTCAAATTATTCCCAAATTCAAATTAATGGAATTTCCTGTCTCTCTAGTGATGTCATCAGTCAGTGTGTTGCACTGTTAGGAGATCCTACTGTGTACAAGAGCAAGTTTATCACAGTTCACACAATGTATTCAATTCCATGAGCACAGGAAGTGACTAAATTAAACAAAACTTTATATCCTCAGTGTCTATATAATCAGTGCTGCCGCACTTGCAGCAAACATGCAGAGTAATGCTTGGGAGGGCTTGAGTCAAATATTAAAAATGTGATTTATGCAGAACGCCTGCATCAAATCAAACTGGAAAAAAGTATGTGCACTATACAAGCAGAAATCTTCATCTTGCACCAAAGTGAGTTTGGGGACTAGACTGTCCCTTTACGACATTCTCTGATGATGAGGGCAGATTCCTCAGAGTAGATAGTCAGATCATGAATCAACCCATCGCAATGAATCACTGTTTTTTTGTTTGATGTATGGCGGCCCCAGCACCTCAAAGCCAATCCTATCATTTGTACTCTAGATTTCACGGATCAGTCTGTACTCACATACCTCCTCTGTTCCAAAATTCATGACATTTTGTTAGGAACTCCTTCCTAAAATCCACAAATCTTTAGAGAATCCTCTGGGACACCCTATTGCCTCAGGGATTAGATCACTCTCTGCCAATCTGTCCCAATATGTTGATGTCCTCCTACAACCCATAGTTACAAAAACAGGATCATATCTAAAGGATACAATGAGTTTGTTAAACAACTTGAGGAGATCAGATGGAAAGACACCTACATTTAAATTGATGGCATGCGGAATGAACAGCACACGTCATCATGAGCATCATCCAAGTTCAGTGGAACACTATATTAGCAAGATGGAGAGGAAGAGTCGGCAAACATATGAGGATGCCATATTGGGTGAAAAGCGTCATGCACGCTGACAGCATGCCCACCCGGAAGTTCCGGTATATGGAAGGTGTTTTTCCCAATCACTCAAAAAAATTTAAAAAAAATCTGAGTAAACTTAGTTGCTCAGCATACTGTGAGTGTGATTCCTATTATATGAAAATTATATATATTCTAATCTGAGCAACGGATGTTTTCCATGTACATACTGGTTAAAGCTTTAATATGAGTCGACCTGTCTTTTTGATAATAAGGTTAAATCATTGCAAAAGCACTTATTGATTTTTCACTTTTGTGCTGCACTTTCTCTTTTTGTATTAGAATGCCTTCCCCCAACTTAAAACCCCTGTGGAAGCTGAACGATTTTCTATTGTTTGACCTCATTGTTATAGCAACCATAGACCAAACGCTCGTTGACTATTTTGTAGAAAACACATTACTCTGAGCACTATCTGGTACACTCCGAGGTGAAGCAGTTCTCCGAGCTAAACGTCACATCTTAGCATCTTAGATACGCAAGCAGTATCTCTCTGAGATAGGGAACAGAAAAACACCGGTGGCTCAATACTGCTCCCTGGCATCGCCAATGCTAGAGGACAACTACATCTTTTACTCACCACTGACACGATTAAAGCGGACCTGGTAGGACTTGTTCCAAATAGGGAGGCCACTAACATTATTATGGAACACACTGAACCTTGTCCACACTTGATTAAGGACCAAAATACCAATGATGTTATCTTTAGATGTGGAAAAGGCATCACTTAAGGACCACCATGCAGGAATTTGGGGGATGAAAGGTCCTTCCTGTTGGGAATCTAAGTCTTATACCCTCACCCATTTGTGGTTGTAGATACAGAAAATGTTAGGTTGTGTCCATTCCCGATCTTCATTGCCACCCAGCAGGGATGTCCCCTGTGTCCTCTTTTGGTTGCAATGTTAATTGAACCCTTAGCCCAAGCCATTCGACTTCATCCAGATATCAAAGGATTGGTGGTGGGAAGCCAACAGTACAAACTCATTTTCTGAGGATGTCCTTTTATCAGTTACTTCACCACTCAATGCCCTTTTTAATCCCTGTGAGTTACTTTTGATTTACGAGAATCTATCCAAAATTAACACTGATAAGTGTGAAGCCTTTAACATCACCCTCCATCACTTCACATAAAACTGTTAACTTTCACTTTTGATTTTAAGTGGAAAAAACACTACCTGAGGTCCTTAGGTACAAACTTAGCTAAGTCCCTACAACAGATGTATGAAGCAAATTGCCCTCATATAATATCAGAACTAAAATGGGATTGGACAATCTGGTTATTCTATAACTTTATTTTTTGTGGAAGGATTTATGTGGTCAAGATGACCTTACTACTAAGGTTCTTGTACCTTTTCCACACTATTTAGCTATCTATCCACTAGTTTGATATTGAAACCCTGCAGAAAACAATTTACAATTTTGTTTGGCAAAAAAGAAGGCTCTCCAGCAGCATAATATACCAGCCAAAACCAGCTGGTGGCTTGGCAAACCCCCATCTTCAGTCTTAAAATCATGTAGACCAACTAACAGTGTTATTCTATCTTACTTCCAATCCTGACAAAATCATATGGGTGCATCTTGAGACAGATCTTTTCGTCTGCTTTCTCTCAAAACTCTGTTGTGGCTCCCTAAGATACTAAATCAGACTTTAATAATACCCTAACTTTACTCCATAGTGTGTCTCTTTTCCCCCCCTTAGATATCAACTTCATCTGTCCAAACCAGGCACTAGCATTACCCCGTTATTTAGTAATCCTGTTTATAGCGACAGTGCAGTGCTTCTATTGAGCACAGCTGATTTCTACAAGTGACGCATTAGATCCACTCCTTTCTAACATGCATCCCCTCAGTAGACCACACTTATTATAAGAGATTTTGCCAATACCAAACTAAGCCCAAAAGGGCTATATTACAACTGTACTTTCAATTCATGGACATTATATTTCCCCCCCCCCCCCCCCCCTCTATGATAGTAGGTTAGAAAAAGACCTTGACAAAGAAATATTTCCCTCGGATTGAGCAGGTTACTTTCTGCACCCTCATCCAAGAAAACTCATTCTCACTGGAATTTGGTCCCTTCTCGCTTGCATCACATTCTATCCGCTTCTTCAAATGTGTGCATCATAAACTGTGGTGAAGAAAGTACCTTAACCATATGTGGTGTAACTAGCATTTAATCAAACCAATATGGTCACTGTATTTTCACAAGATGAGTCAAACCCTACACACTGAATAGTACCCTTAACCCCAGACATATGAACCCCAGAAATCACTTAGATGCCATTAACAAACACTCAAACCTTTTAATATTCCACATAAGTACCGATTCAATTGACAATCACACAAAACCGGAAATCTAAAGTTGCCATCACCAGACATACGTAGACACCAAGATATTATGAGGATGAAAAAAATTAAAGCCTGCCTATGAGTCCTAATTCATCAAATCTAAGTTCACTCCTCCTGGCACAGATACTTTTCTTTGACTGATCCTTATACTTAGTGCTTCCCCTCCAACTGTCCTCTATTTCCCTTTTGTCATGCATGGGGTCCTGGATGGCATAAGACCATGAGAACCTGAGTTGGGGAACTCACTGGCATGAGTGGAGATACAGGGCTTGGTGCTGGGTGAACACACTTCCCCAGTTAACTTGAGACTCA
Source organism: Pelodytes ibericus (assembly GCA_036172795.1). Lineage (NCBI taxonomy): Eukaryota > Metazoa > Chordata > Amphibia > Anura > Pelodytidae > Pelodytes > Pelodytes ibericus. The sequence goes on from CM069859.1 coordinate 87,545,137, forward strand.
CAGCTGCTGTATATGTAGAACAGGAACTGGAACTGAAGAAACCCTGCAGACATCCTGGAGCGAGCATGGAACCTTTAGCAGGATGCTGCAGACAAAATCAGAGAGAAAACAAAGTAAACATGAACAGAGCCAGAGCAGAGACCGAAAACACAAACTAGAATTCAGGGCTACAGGAGAGACTCAAGACCAAGGGACATCCGAAACATCCATATGCAGGGTAAAGCATAAGACAGCTATAGAAATAAAGGAGACATACACAAGCACAGGCATAACATACAAAAAAACAGAGGCTAAGCAATAAGGGATGGAGTGAGGAGTCGGAATCCTCAGACGCTTCACAAGGGGAAACTAGAAATGGTGAAATTTGGAAGAGGAGAGAGGAGCTGAAATCCCAAGGTACTTCATGGAATGAGGATAAGGGAACATAGAAACATACAGAAAAAATATAGGAACTAACCTTATACTCTGATATGTTAATAGTTGACTTATGGCCATAATATGAAACTTGCAAACCAACATCATGGTACTTCATAATCAGGCAGGTCTCTAATGCTAGAACTGAATAGTAAAGTAGTAAATGAATAACACAGAAACACAGAAAACACATAGAAAATACCTGTACCAGCACTGACTGGGAAAAAGAGAAACCAAACTGTGGAAATGGGTGTAGCACACTTAAATAGGAACAAATTAACATGGTAGAAGGAAGCAGAGAAATCCAGTAATGTAACACAATACTGGGCAGATCAGAAAACCATACATGGAACAGAACAGGGAATAAAGGAAACTTGGAAACACAGAACAGGACAATTGTCTAACAAGTTTCTTAGAAGTGCACCCCTTAACAGGGATCAGAGAGGTGGACCCCATAACAGGGTTCAGAGCTTAAGAGCAGGACACAAGGACGGGACAGGAAAATTAATAATCCATAAACAGGAAAGCAAAGACAAAGAGGGAACATAATCTGGATAAGTCTCCATGCGGGTTGTAGCCTGATACCTTACTTCCCTTCAACTCACTTCATGCCCCTTTTCTCTTTCTTTTCTTCTCTTTGCTTCTTCTTTCTTCCCCCCCCCCCTCTCTTTCGTGTTACTTTATTATGTCTGATGCAACCTGATAACATTACAGATCTTGTAACTGTTAATTATTCAGATTTTACTATGTCTATCCTAAAATTCTGTGATCTTTTTCTTAATATTACTTATCTATTAGTAAATGAAAAACAATCTACTTAAAGTTGTAGAGTATATTCTCAAAAAAGTTACTTGTAGGCAGCGCCACTTTAACCAATGGGCAAAGTGGGCACTTGCCCCTGGCCCACTGGTTAAAGGGGCCCCCGCTGGCCCAACATCCCCCTGCTGCCTGCATGACTTTTCTCAAATGGAGGCAGTCGGAAGCTGCATCCAGTGGATGGACTCTGGCTTATGTTTGTGCTGCCGGATATGACAGTAAGTCATATCCAGCAGCTGTTTGTCCCTCCTCCACACATGCTACGCATGCAGCGTGTGTGGGAAGAAGACTGCGGAGGAGGTGGCCAAGTGAGCAGCAGCAAGGTAAGTACTTGGAGTAATTGTAGTGGGACTTTTTTTATTGGACAAACTGGCTGGGGCATGTTACTGGGCATACTGGCTGGGGTATGTTACTGGGCACATAGTGGCATTATAATGGGCATACTGGCTGTGGCATATTAGTGGCCATACTGGCTGTGGCATTTAACTGGGCATACTGACTGGGGCATGTTACTGGGCATACTGGCTGAGGTATTTATATGGCCATACTGGCTGTGGCATATAACTGGGTATACTGACTGGGGCATGTTACTGGGCATACTAACTGGGACATGTTACTGGGCATACTGGCTGGGGCATGTTAATCGGCAAAGTGTGACTTTCTAATGGGCATACAGGCTGTGGCATGTTAGTGGGCATACTGGCTGTGGCTTATTAGTGGGCAAATTGATTGTGCCATATTAATGAGAAAACTAACAATAGCATAATAATTGGCAAACTACCAGTGGCATATTAATGGACAAAGTGTGGCATATTTTAATGGCAAACTGATTGTGGCATTTTAATTGGTATATGACTGCGACTTAATTTACTTGGCAAAATAATTCTGTGGCATCTTCTCTGGGGACAAATGACATATACTATGGGGAAAGTGACACCATGGCATGTTCTGCAGGGCTAGTTCTGTGAGGGAAAATCAATTTTCTGCAGGGCCTGTTCTGTTGGGAAAATTGACAATGGCATGCCAAATCATGTTGGTGCAATATGAGTGCAAGTCAAGTGCTGTGGGTGCTATATAGGTGTATGACAAGTGCTGTGGATACTGTATGGTGTTGTGTTAAGTCCTTTAGCTGCAATGTGGGTGCAGAAAATGAAATAAAAACAAGACATGTAATTTTTCAATACCATTTTTATTACATATACAAATAGTTGAATGTGATATGAAAATATTTGCATATAATATTAAAAAGTTTACCTACAGTTTTTTTACATTGCAACTTTAGAAAAGTTGGGTCGAGGGGGGTCCACTGCTAAAGACATTGCCCAGGGCCCTCTAGGGTCTTGAGGCGGCCCTGCTTGTAGGAGAGCTGAGGTGAGATAAACAGTTGGCCTTGCTTAATGCATCACTAAAAAAAAGTGAGTTTTCAAAGATTTAAATATGCAATCACTATATTTGTTATTATATCTGCACAATGTAAAACTCTGGTAAAACTGTTTTATTACACTAATCTCGACTATTTCCAGTTCAGTGAACAATAAGAGTTCAATAAGAAAATATGCATTGGTTTCCCTACTGATCATTTTTTTGTGGAAGCATAAAATGTTACAGCTGTGAGAGACTATTTTCTGATGACTAGAAAAGTTTAATTTGACATGTGTCTGTTCTCAAGAGAGCATAAACCCTGTAGGTTGCTCTTCTGCTCCACAGGAAATGTCTGTGCTCCCTGAGCTTGCCTTGTATAATGATTGCAGATTCACTGGGAGTTCAGTATGATATATTTGTAATAGCGTGTATAAAGGCTGGCATACACAGTGTCAAACTTAAGCTGTTTTGTACTTTGCATTGGCTAGACTTTATTTTCTCCCACACTGAATCCAATGTCTATCTATGGTTTGCAAGTCAGTGATTTTTTTTTTTTTCTGACGATACTTGTAAAAGATTGTCTGTTCTGATTCTTTTGCTGTGGGAAAATGCCAGAATCACTGTTTAAAATAAATCAGTGAATAAATAGCAATAAAACTCAAGAAGTGGTCTTTTTTAGACACTGCTCAAAATGATGTTTCTATTCTAATTACATTGTATGCAGTACATAAAAGGGGAATTACAGCTAAAGTAGATTTACAGAGAAATAACAAGACATTTTACAAATGTATCTATTTGATATGTTCTGTTGCCTCTGCCAAACATGAAGAGTTCCCCATCTGAATGCTATATATGATGGCAAACTACATACACGTACATAGATTTCAGACGGCAAACTCTTTATCTTTGGCACAGGCAACAGAGCATTACAACAAGATGAAATCTCTTTAAAATCTGTGTGGTACAGCAGTAGGTCAGCATAAAAAAAGTGATAATGTTTGAGATTTTATGACCACCAGAAAATAACATAGAATTAACTGGACCTGACAGGTTCTCTTTTGTTGATAGCTTTTGTATTTTGGATCTGTGAAAAACAATAAAAGTACCCAAGTTTTAAAAAAAATGTATCTATGTAAAGCTAGATAAATAAATATATAATTAAAAAACAAAAACAAATATAATGTAATAATATCACACATTACAATGAATGGACAGCTTAAAACAGATTTTGTGATCACGTATTTATTGTTCACTGTAGAGTTAACATTCCTAAGCCTTTACAAAATCTATTGTGGAGAGCTAGCAACTGTTGACCTGGGGATCCTTGGTGCCACGTTGACAGCCCATCAGATATAATCAGAAGGAGAAACACATAAACAAGCAATACAGATTTGATGACAGATAATGTACAGAGATTAACAGACAGACAAGACAATTGGATAGAAATATCACAAGTTTTCCTGACTGGAGTGTTTAAAAGGGAAAAGTGGTGCAGCCCAAGACCAATGACACAGATTAGAGAGCAGCCCTGGGGTCAGTTGCCATGCTGCCCCCTCTGCTCTGGTTCTTCTGCTTAATAATTTTATTTTGCTCAATCCACACATTTCAATGAACAACAAACACAGCTGGACATCAACAAATTTGTTAGAATGATAACTTTGACAAAGAACAAAAAGTAAAAACAATAAACAACATCCCTGATCTAACTGTGCTTGCAGCAGATGGTTTATTAAATTAGCATTTAAGTCACCACTTTAATAATCAGTTGCTATCTGAAACGTGTTATTTTAAGGATTAATGTAACCTGATATTATTACTGTATACGTTTTAAAAGTTAGTGAACAGACACTTTTTTCATCTTGTAAACAGAAAACGTGTTTGATTTTACTCATCTGACAGATGTTCACAGTTTTCCACTATATGTCCTATTCATATTATAAGTTCATGCGCTGATATGTAAAAAATGATGATTATACATTATTTAGTTAGTGTTATGTAATGTTTTCTAATTGTCATAAATATAACACATATGACTGTGACTACATAGCAATGTAAATGCATATAATGCTGAAATGTCAAATATTAACATTGCCAAGAACAGACTCATGACTGATAATTCAAGCTTCATTACATATTTATCAAGGGGGATTTAGATCATGTGTAGAACTACAAAATTATATAAATTATACAACACCTGTTGTAGAGCAAACTGTAATTAATCAGTGTGTGGCTAATGGCTAATGGCCATGCATGTGTATGATATGACAAACCCACCTCAGAAATTCATGTCACCTGTCCCGGAGCAAAAATAAACAGGAAAATTAATGGCCCGAAATACATAACTAATAATCATCCTCTACTCTGATTAACATGCCAGCTGAGGCAGGTGGTTGCATGGGAACTATCCGAGCATAGAGATTAGAGAACCCTCACTATTATCCAGTACTGAAAATTACACCATTAGTCATGAACAGGGATGGACAAAGACATAGTGCCACCTGGGTCCAACATTCCATTCCATCCCCCCCCCACACACACACACACACACACACACACTAGAGGTGACATGTACAGTCATCCTCACATACATAATGAAACACACAGTCACTCACTCTTACACACATATGCACAAACACATGCATATATACACACACAGGCATACACTCCTGCACACATATGTATCCACTCAGTAAAAGACGCAAGGAAGACTATAAACGAAACTAAACTTAACACATTTTGCAATCCAAACAACGCATATTCATAAGTTAACTTTTGAATAAGCATTGTTTGGGATGCAAACCATTCTCAGTTTCTGTGAACCAGTTTATTGCCTGCCATGTATCACTTCTATGCCCTAAAATGCATTATTACTAGCACATTTAATGCAGTGCAGATTTTCACGTCATTGCTTTTGAATTTGGATTACCATTGTGACATTCTTGGACCACGAGTACTCTAAGAACCTCTATAATCATTTGGAGATCGGAGTAGGTACCCCAAATCCCTGAGAAGTTTGAATCATTTCCCCAATAGCACTGAGGACCTGTACATCTTCCATATCAGTTATACTCTCCCATGCTCAGTCACATACATATAGTGTCACAAACACACAAAGCTAGCAGTTTTTTGTAAAGCATATATGTTCTCCCCCCACCTCCGTTCCCTGCTTTGTTAATTCTTTTAGGAGGCATGGGGTCTTGGTGTAGCTGTATTTATTCATTGATAAAGGGGCAGTCCCCTGACACTTTTTGTTTTTTTGAAACTCCACTAAACACCATTAAAAGTGGTTTCACTTTATGTATTTTCCTGAGCGATGGAGTTTTATTTTTTTGCATACTGGAGCTTTTAAAAAATTACAGTACTAAAGACAAATTTTACCCCATTTTATACAATTTTATCATCATGAAGCAAGAATTAGACTGTAATGCAGTCTCCCATGAGGAATGATAGCCTCTCTGCTTTTCTCTGCTACAAAACTGGGTTGCCACTGAACAAACTCATTATTACATGCTTTAAAGCAGCGCCTATTTCTGCTACAGAAACTAAATGCTGCAGCTAGGGAGAGAATTCAAGTCTGTAAATTACTGCCTGAAAAATCCATGGGTGTTACAGGGTTAAATGTTTATCGATGTTTATCTATAACATGTGCGTGCTTGCTAATTCTGGGCCTATTTTTAGCGCTATAATTGCACTACTAACTTCTGCACCTCCTTCTTACTAACCACAGCTTTTCCGATTTCACAGTCTCTGACCGCATCATTCATACCTCAGCTATTGTAACCTCCCACATTAAAGACATTGTTGTTCCCTGACAGAAGGAAGACATCTGAGAGAGGCACCTTTTTTTCACCAGTATCGTTACCTGACTTCTTTCCATTCACTTTGCCTCTGACCTATAGTCCCTGTTAAGACCTCAATTAACATCGTGAAACACGACAGCTCATCCTAGTCAGGGCCGGCGCAACCTGTAAGGCGACCTAGGCAGCCGCCTAGGGCGCAACTTAGCAGGGGGCGCCGGAACCGTGAGTTAAAAAATAAATAATCCGCCCCCTTCCCCTTACTTACCTCCTCGCTGCTGCTCTGTCCCCCGGTGCTGCAGGTCCGTGGCTATGAGGGAAGCGTTGTGCGCTCCCCTGCAGCCGATGCGGATTCAATAAAGTTTGTTTAAACTTTTTTTTTTAAACAAACTTTATTGAAGCTGCATTGGCTGGAGGGGAGTACACAACGCTTCCCTCACAGCCACGGACCTGCAGCACCGGGAGACAGAGCAGCAGCGAGGAGGTAAGTAAGGGGGAAGGGGGGAGGATCCTGGCATATTGTGTGGCATAATAATCCTGGCATATTGTGTGGCTAAATCCTGGCATATTGTGGGGGAAAATCCTGGCGTATTGAGGGGCAAAATCCTGGGATATTGAGGGGCATAATCCTGCCATATTGACGGGCAAAATCCTGGGATATTGAGGGGCATAATCCTGGAATATTAAGAGGCAAAATCCTGGGATATTGAGGGGCAAAATCCTGGGATATTGGGGGGCAAAATCCTGGGATATTGAGGGGCATAATTCTGGCATATTGTGGGGGAAAATCTTGGCATATTGAGTGGCATAATAATCCTGGCATATTGGGTGGCTAAGTCCAGGCATATTGAGGGGCATAATCCTGGCATATTGTGGGAGAAAATCCTGGCATATTGAGTGACATTATAATCCTGGCATATTGGGTGACTAAGTCCTGGCATATTGAGGGGGGAAATCCTGACATTTTGATGGGCATAATAATCATGGCATATTGAGGGTCAAAATCCTGGGATATTGAGGGGCATAATCCTTGCATATTGAGAAGCAAAATCCTGGGATATTGAGGGGCATAATCCTGGCATATTGTGGGGGAAAATCCTGGCATATTAAGTGGCAAATCCTGGAATATTGTGGGGGAAAACCCTGGCATATTGAGTGGCATAATAATCCTGGCATATTTGGTGGCTAAGTCCTGGCATATTGAGGGGCAAAATCCTGGATATTAAGGGGCATTATCCTGGAATATTGTGGGGGAAAATCCTGGCATATTAAGTGGCAAATCCTGGCATATTGTGGGGGAAAATCCTGGCATATTGAGTGGCATAATAATTCTGGCATATTTGGTGGCTTAGTCCTGGCATATTGGGGGGCAAAATCCTGGCATATTGAGGGGCAAAATCCTGGGATATTGAGGGGCATAATTATCCTGACATATTGGGGGGCAAAATCCTGGAATATTGAGTGGCATAATCCTGGCATATTGACGGGCAAAATCCTGGGATATTGAGGGGCATTATCCTGGAATATTGAGGGGCAAAATCCTGGGATATTGAGGGGCAAAATCCTGGCATATTGAGGGGCAAAATCCTGGGATATTGAGGGGCAAAATCCTGGGATATTGAGGGGCATAATTCTGGCATATTGTGGGGGAAAATCTTGGCATATTGAGTGGCATAATAATCCTGGCATATTGAGGGGCAACATCCTGGGATATTGAGGGGCATAATCCTGGAATATTGAGGGGCAAAATCCTGGGATATTGAGGGGCAAAATCCTGGGATATTAAGGGGCATAATTCTGGCATATTGTGGGGGGAAATCCTGGCATATTGAGTGGCATAATAATCCTGGCATATTGGGTGGCTAAATCCTGGCATATTAAGGGGCATAATCCTGGCATATTGAGGGGCAACATCCTAGGATATTGAGGGGCATAATCCTGGCTTATTTAGGGGCAAAATCCTGGGATATTGAGGGGCAAAATCCTGGGATATTGAGGGGCATAATAATCCTGGCATATTGAGGGTCAAAATCCTGGGATATTGAGGGGCATAATCCTGGCATATTGTGGGGGAAAACCCTGGCATATTGAGTGGCATAATAATCCTGGCATATTGGGTGGCTAAGTCATGGCATATTGAGGGGCATAATCCTGGAATATTGAGGGGCAACATCCTGGGATATTGAGGGGCATAATCCTGGCATATTGAGGGTCAAAATCCTGGGATATTGAGGGGAAAAATCCAAGGATATTGAGGGGCATAATTCTGGCACATTGTGGGGGAAAATCCTGGCATACTGTGTGGCATTATAATCCTGGCATATTGGGTGGCTAAGTCCTGGTATATTGAGGGGGAAAATCATGGCATATTGAGGGGCAAAATCCTGGCATATTGAGGGGCATAATAATCCTGGCATATTAAGGGGCAAAATCCTGGGATATTGAGGGGCATAATCCTGGCATATTGTGGGGGGAAATCCTGGCATATTAAGTGGCAAATCCTGGCATATTGTGGGGGAAAACCCTGGCATATTGAATGGCATAATAATCCTGGCATATTGGGTGGCTAAATCCTGGCAAATTGAGGGGCATAGTCCTGGCATTTTGAGGGGCAAAATCCTGGGATATAAAGGGGCATAATCCTGGCATATTGTGGGGGAAAATCCTGGCATATTAGTGGCAAATCCTGGCATATTGTGGGGGAAAATCATGGCATATTGAGTGGCATAATAATCCTGGCATATTGAGTGGCATAATAATCCTGGCATATTTGGTGGCTAAGTCCTGGCATATTGGGGGGCAAAATCCATTGGTGTTTGTCTCCAGTCCCCAGAGTCCCCAGAGCCAGACCAAGAGCCAGACTGCAGACAGAGACCAGATCATCTTATTGTCCTGGTGGTAAGTAGACAATTCAATATGTTTATTATTAAGTTGTTTAGTTATTAATACTACCTTGGAAACTAATTTACCTCACATTTAAAGGACACTATAGTCCCAGAACCACTAAAGTTTAATGTAGTGGTACTGGTGTCTATAGCCTGTCGCTGCAGAGAAAAGACACTGTGCAGTACTGGTGTTGAAGGAGCACTATAGTGCCAGGAAAACAAACTCATTTTCCTGGCACTATATAGTGTTTAGGAGTGGGGAACCCTCGTGTTCCCCTTCCACTGGGCTGAAGGGGTTAAAACCCTTCAGCCATTTACCTTTCTCCCCGAACCTCCTCTCAGCTGCGAATGCTTTTCTATGGATTTTCTGTGTCTTCCCACTGTAATTTTCACAGTGAGAATCATGGAAGCACCTCTAGCGGACGATAATGTGGGGGGGGGGGGGGGGGCGGCAATTTTTATTTTGCCTAGGGCGGCAAAAATCCTTGCACCGGCCCTGATCCTAATACACAAATTTCCTCTTTGCATCTACTCTGGGGTTTACTTGATGCATATGGTGAAGCATAAACCACCTGAAAGCACTGAAGAGGGGGGAATAGTCTTTTTATAGCAGACACATATGTTCTGAAAATTGGTAATCAACCAATGACTCACCTTTGCAGCTGCATTTGTAATTATTTAAGTAATATTTATTGTTATTGCTGATATTGTTTTAACCCCTTCGCGACACAGGACGGACTAGGTCCGTCCTGTGTGGCGAAGCGTTAGTGACACAGGACGGACCTAGTCCGTCCTGTGTCAAAACGAGCACTGAAAGCGGAGTTTTTCCGCTTTCAGTGCTCAAGCCGCATTGTAACGATGCTTCCGTGTGGAAGCATCGTACAATGCTAAAAAAAATGCCCGTCGGCATTTCGATCGCTCCGGAGAGCGATCGAAATGCCGGTTTTAAAGGCACAGTGCCTTTAAAACGACGGGCATTAAAAAATGAGCATAGGAAGCAAATTTTTCGCTTCCTATGCTCAGAAAGTGTTCCTGATTGCCTCGCAAGTCGAGGCAATCAGAAACACAAAAAAAAAATGCACGATCTTGGTCACTGAGTGACCAAGATGGCGCTGCCCTTCTAAGGGCAAGAGCACAGGAGGCAGGAAGTACCTGCTTCCTGTGCTCTCTGGCTGTCACACGATTGCCTCTTCACAGAGGCAATCAGTGACTGCCAGGCACACTGACAGGCAGTGGGGATGTTCTGCTGAACATCCCCACTGACTGGTCAGATCAATATTAACCCTATATTGATCTGACCAGTTATGATCTGCCTCCCTCTCCTCACATTTTTTTAGTGAGGGAGAGAGACAGATCAAAGTTCTAAAAGTAAAAAAAAACAATAAACACACAACACACAAATATTAAAACAATAAAAAAAAATTTATTAAAGCAATTCCCTGCGTTTAACCCCTTTCCTGCCACTGATCTTGCATAAGCAGTGATCGTGCACATCAGCGCATTTATTTTTGCCGTTTGTGCATTTTTTAGGGGTTAATTTTTTTTGTACTGTCATTTATTACAGTACTAAAAAGGCTCTTCTAAGAGTTATTAACCCCTTCTTTGCCATCGATCACTGCTTACGCAATGATATTGACGCCAAAGCAATTTTTATCTGTCTGCATATTTTTATTTTATTTTTTTTACACATACCCGCTAGGGGATTACATGTAAAGTAAAAATATTTGAGTTTTTTTTTTTTAAGCTGCCTGAGCGCATAGCGATCAGTAACAGCGAATTAGTGGCAAAGGCGGTTTGGTGATTTCTCAATTAAGCTCACCATTCACCCTGGTCAGATCAAAATTGGTCGGATCAATATTCACAAATATTGATCTGCCTCCCTCTCCTCACTTACATTTTTGTGACGGAAGAGACAGATCAGTATTAGTGATATAAAATAACATTTTATAAAATTGTCAGGTTTTATGAAAGTCTTTCACTGTGTATTAACCCCTTCCCTGCCATTCATCACTGTGTAAGCAGTAATCTTGCACAGCAACAGTATGTTTTTCTGTCTGCACTGTTTTATGGATTAATTTCTTTGTACTGTAATGTATTACAGTACTAGATAGGCTCTTCTAAGAGCTATTAACCCCTTCTTTGCTCGAGATCACTGCTTACGCACTGATTCTGAGGCCGCGGACTCAGGGTTCGATTTTGACCCTATTCAGCTTTCTGATACATCATCTAGCGATGTATCGGTGGCTGCTGAGCCCTTGCCACAAGTAGTGATGGGGGTCTACCGATAAAAAAATATATGGTTTGGTGGGGGTAAATTACATTGGCTGGCTTCAAAGATATATCCCATAAAGGACACGTACGCAGGTTGACTACATGTCAAAATTCCAAGTTGGAATTTTGAGATGCGCATCTCACAAATGTTGCCTTCTAGCCAAAAACAAACCAACAAACCTATGCATGGGTGCTATCCCTGTACTCGGGAGATGTTGCTGAACACATATTGGGTTGTTGTTTGGCAGTGACATATACCAGAATCTGTGAATTCATGCCTGAAGTACAATGCATGTGGAAAAAAACCTCCCAAAAAAGTACTACCACAAACTTTTACAAAGGCTGGTGGTAGAATTAGTACCTATACAGTATTAAAATACCACCATTTGAAATACCTTAGGATGTCTATTTTCCAAAAATATATGGTTTGATGGGGTAAAATTCATTGGACGGCTTCAAAAATGTTCCAAATGGAACATGGGCGCAGGCTGACTACATGTCAAAATTCCAGGTTGGTATTGCGCACCCCCTAAATGTGGAATTTTAGACGCAATACAAACCAACAAACCTATGCATGGGGGGTATCCCTGTACTCAGGAGATGTTGCTGAACACATATTGAGGTGTTGGTTGGCAGTGGCAAATACCAGAATCTGAAAATTCCTGCCTGAACTACAATGTGTGTGGGGAAAAAATGACATCCCAACCCTTTGACATAGGTTGGTGGTAGAATTAGCACTTGGAAAGTGTTAAAATACCACAATTTTAAAAACCCTAGGATGTCTAGTTTTCCAAAATATATGGTTTTATGGGGTAAAATACTTTGACAGGCTTCAAAAGTGTCCCAAATGGAACATGGGCGCAGGCTGACTACATGTCAAAATTCCAAGTTGGAAATGCACCCCCCCTAAACATGGCCTTTTAGCCCCCAAATAATCTAACTAACCTACACATGGGTGGTATCCCTGTACTCAGGAGATGTTGCTGAACACATATTAATGTGTTTTGTGACACTGACACATAATAGGATCTATGAATTCATGCCCGATGTACAATGAATGTGAAAAACAAATTACTATCCATAACATTGACATAGGCTGGTGGTAGAATTAGTGCATGGAAAGTGTTAAAATACTACCATTTGAAATACCCTAGGGTGTCTAGTTTTCAAAAATATATGGTTTTGTGGGATAGAATACACTTTTTGGCTTCAAAAATGTCCCAAATGGGACATCGGCGCAGGTTTTCTGCACGTCAGAATTCCAAGTTGGAAAACCAAAAAGCGCACCTCTCAAATGTGGCCTTTTAACCCCCAAATAACCTAACCAACCTATACATGGGTGGTATCCCTGTACTCAGGAGATGTTGCTAAACACATATTGAGGTGTTGTTTGGCACTGACATATAACAGGATCTGTGAATTCATGCCCAAAGTACTATGTATGTGAAAAAAAATTACTATCCATAACATTGACATAGGCTGGTAGTATAATTAGTGCATGGAAAGTGTTAAAATACTACCATTTGAAATAGCCTAGGGTGTCTAGTTTTCAAAAATATATGGTTTTGCGGGATAGAATACACTTTTTGGCTTCAAAAATGTCCCAAATGGGACATGGGAGCAGGTTTTCTGCACGTCAGAATTCCAAGTTGGAAAACCAAAAAGCGCACCTCTCAAATGTGGCCTTTTAACCCCCAAATAACCTAACCAAACTATACATGGGGGGTATCCCTGTACTCAGGAGATGTTGCTGAACACATATTGAGGTGTTGTTTGGCACTGACATATAACAGGATCTGTGAATTCATGCACAAAGTACAATGTATGTGAAAAAAAATGACTACCCAAAACATTGACATAGGCTGGTAGTATAATTAGTGCATGGAAAGTGTTAAAATACTAACATTTGAAATACCCTAGGGTGTCTAGTTTAAAAATATATATGGTTTTGTGTGGTAGAATACACTTTCTGGCTTCATAAATGTCCCAAATGGGACATGGGCACAAGTTTTCTGCATGTCAGAATTCCAAGTTGGAAAACCAAAATGCGCACCCCCTAAATGTGGCCTTTTAGCCCCAAAACAAACCAACAAACCTATGCATGGGTGGTATCCCTGTACTCAGGAGATGTTGCTGAACACATATTGAGGTGTTATTTGGAAATATCCCTTCACATTTTAAGGTAATGTTTACCTAAATTGCAATATATGTGAAAAATTAAAAAAAAAAAGATTTTTTTGCTGCAAACTTTGGCATAGATTGGTGGTAAAATGGCTACATGAAATGTGTCAAAATACCCCAAGTTAAATGCCCTGAGTTGTCTAGTTTTCAAAAATATGTACATGTTGGGGGTCATTCATGGATTTAGTACAGAAATCAGTGTTACAATGTCACTATCGCTAATTTTGAAAAAAAGGATTTTAAAATAGCTTTGCACCACTTATAGTTCTGGCCCTGTAACATGAATAAAAAAGCACAAAAACATAAAAACATGGGCTATTTCTGAACTCAGGACATATATTAGAAACTTTTTAGCAGTGTTTTTTTGTTGTCTCTTGTACATGAGTATACGATTTTTCAAATAAAAGTCATAAAAAAAAGTATTTTTTAAATTTTTTTGCCATATTTTATTATTTTTTTTACATCAAATTATATGCTATTATCAAAATAATGGTATCAAAAGAAAGCCCTTCTTATAACGATAAAAACAATATATAGTTTGTGCGGGTACACTAAATGAGACAGAAATAAATTACAGCAAAACACAAACACCTCAGAAATGTTAAAACAGCCCATGTCACCAAGCGTCGGACAAGCCAAAAAAGTCATGTCACTAAGGGGTTAACAACCACAAATTTATGTGTTTAATGGTATAAATAGAAGATATATGTAAACACATATATGCATGCCTATAGATATACATATATATCACCCTGTCTTCTTATCTATATGTCTGTCTACTCAATCTAACTTTGATTATCCCAGTTTTTGCTCATGTTGTGGATTTCATGCTGGACAAGTGTAAACCATTTCCTTAGAACTTCACTTGAGTGGTTGTCAAGGTGAAAATGAGCTTGTCTAGTTGCTGACTAGAGATTTTGCGAACATAACATTTTCCGTTCGCGTACCGCGAGCGCGAATTTCCGCAAATGTTCGTGAACGGGCGAACCGGGCGAACCGCCATGGACTTCAATAGGCAGGCGAATTTTTAAACCCACAGGGACTCTTTCTGTCCACACTAGTGATGGAAAAGTTGTTTCAAGGGGACTAACACCTGGACTGTGGCATGCCGGAGGGGGATCCATGGCAAAACTCCCATGGAAAATTACATAGTTGATGCAGAGTCTGGTTTTAATCCATAAAGGGCATAAATCACCTAACATTCCTAAATTGTTTGGAATAACGTGCTTTAAAACATCAGGTATGATGTTGTATCGATCAGGTAGTGTAAGGGTTAAGCCCGCTTCACAGTGACAGACCAAACTCCCCGTTTAATGCACCGCAAATAGTCCATTTGAACAACCGCAAACTCCCCATTTGCACAAGGTTGGATACCAAGCTAGCCATGTCCCGTTCCTTGTCCTCACTGATGTCATTGAAGGTCTCTTCCTCCACCCAGCCACGTACAACACCAAGGGTCCCCGAAAGGTGACAACAAGCTCCCTGGGACGCCTGCTGTGTTTGGTCTTCCACCTCCGCAAAGCCACCTTCCTCCTCTGACTCCTCTTCTTCAGACTCCTCTCTCTGCGTGGCCTCTCTCTGCGTTATTATAAGGTGTGTTAAGTAGTACTATCAGTTTAATCCCTCTTACGTCCCCTATCAGGGGACATGTATATGGCATCGATTTTAGGAGCCGGGAGATATAAAAAGATGCTTGGTCGGTCCTCCTACTTCAAATTTGGGGCACTGCGCGTGCAATCTAATGTGCCACCAGATAGGAGTGGTGTGTTAAGTAGTACTATTCTTATCAGTTTAATCCCTGTTACGTCCCCTATCAGGGGACGTGTATATGGCATCGATTTTAGGAACCGGGAGATGGAAAAAGATGCTTGGTCGGTCCTCCTACTTCAAATTTGGGGCACTGCGCGTGCAATCTAATGTGCCACCAGATAGGAGTGGTGTGTTAAGTAGTACTATTCTTATCAGTGTAATCCCTGTTACGTCCCCCTCATCAGGCCTTTTTTAGTCGAATGTATCACCCACTGTCAGTCCCTTCGGGATCCATCCCTCATTCATCTTAATAAAGGTGCGGTAATCTAGACTTTTTTTACCTAGGCGACTTCTCTTCTCAGTGACAATACCTCCTGCTGCACTGAAGGTCCTTTCTGACAGGACACTTGAAGCGGGGCAGGCCAGAAGTTCTATCACAAATTGGGATAGCTCAGGCCACAGGTCAAGCCTGCACACCCAGTAGTCAAGGGGTTCATCGCTCCTCAGAGTGTCGATATCTGCAGTTAAGGCGAGGTATTCTGCTACCTGTCGGTCGAGTCGTTCTCTGAGGGTGGACCCCGAAAGGGCAGTGGCGATGTGTAGGACTTAAAAAGCTCCGGATGTCCTCCATCAACAACACGTCTGTAAAGCGTCCTGTCCTTGCCAGCGTGGTCGTGGGAGGAGGAGGATTACTTTCACCTCTTCCCCTGTTAGATTTCCGTTGAGCTGTGACATCACCCTTATACGCTGTGTAAAGCATACTTTTTAATTTATTTTGGAACTGCTGCATCCTTTCCGACTTGGTAACATTTCAGGCACTTTCTGCTTATACCCGGGGGTCTAGTAGCGTGGACACCCAGTACAGGTCATTCTCCTTCAGTCTTTTTATACGAGGGTCCCTCAACAGGCACGACAGGATGAAACACCCCATTTGCACAAGGTTGGATGCCGAGCTACTCATGTCCCATTCCTCGTCCTCAGTGATCTCACTAAAGGTATGTTCTTCCCACCAGCCACGTACAACACCACGGGTACCAGATAGGTGACAACGAGCACCCTGGGATGCCTTTTGTGGTTGGTCTTCCTCCTCCTCCTCAAAGCCACATTCCTCCTCTGACTCCTCTTCCTCACAATCCTCTTCCAGCGTTGCCGCAGGTCCAGCAAGCGATGCTGATAAGGCTGTATCTGGTGGTGATGGTGACCACAACTCTTCCTCTTCCTCTTCACACTCATCTACGGCCTGATCCAGCACTCTTCGCAGGGCACGCTCCAGGAAGAAAACAAATGGTATGATGTCGCTGATGGTGCCTTCGGTGCGACTGACTTGCGCATTGCGCATGAGCGTCCAGTAACGTGGCAAAAAAATTCCCAGCTCCGCAAAGGCTGTCCTAGCACCCCGGTCATACAAATAGTCGTTAACGGCTTTTTCTTGTTGGAGCAGGCGGTCGAACATTAGGAGTGTTGAATTCCAACGTGTCGGGCTGTCACAAATCAAGCGCCTCACTGGCATGTTGTTTTCGCCGCTGGATATCTGAAAAGTGCGCCATGGCCGTGTAGGAATGCCTGAAATGGCCACACACCTTCCTGGCCTGCTTCAGGATGTCCTGTAAGCCTGGGTACTTATGCACAAAGCGTTGTACGATCAGATTACACACATGTGCCATGCACGGAACATGTGTCAACTTGACCAAATTCAATGCCGCCAACAAATTTCTTCCGTTGTCACAAACCACTTTGCCGATCTCCAGTTGGTGCGGAGTCAGCCACTGATCCACCTGTGCGTTCAGGGCGGACAGGAGTGCTGGTCCGTTGTGACTCTCTGCTTTCAAGCAAGTCAACCCCAAGACGGCGTGACACTGCCGTATCCGGGATGTGGAATAGTACCTGGGGAGCTGGGGGGGATGCCGTTAATGTGGAGCAAGACGCAGCAGCAGAAGAGTACTCAGCCGAGGAGGTTATGGAAGAGGATGGAGTAGGAGGAGTAGAGGAGGTGGCAGCAGGCCTGCCTGCAAGTCGTGGCGGTGTCACCAACTCCTTGGCGGAGCCACGCATTCCATGCTTGGCAGCCGTCAGTAGGTTTACCCAATGCGCAGTGTAGGTGATATACCTGCCCTGACCATGCTTTGCAGACCAGGTATCAGTGGTCAGATGGACCCTTGCCCCAACACTGTGTGCCAGACATGCCATTACTTCCTTTTGCACAATCGAGTACAGGTTGGGGATTGCCTGCTGTGCAAAGAAATTTCGGCCGGGTACCTTCCACTGCGGTGTCCCAATAGCTACAAATTTTTGGAACACCTCAGACTCCACCAGCTTGTATGGTAAAAGCTGGCGGGCTAAGAGTTCAGACAAGCCAGCTGTCAGATGCCGGGCAAGGGGGTGACTTTTTGACATTGGCTTCTTACGCTCAAACATGTCCTTGACAGACACCAGACTGTGGGCAGATGCGCAGGAACTGCTCAAGGCGAGAGACGGAGTGGCGGATGGTTGAGAGGGGGCAAGGAGGACAGCAGTGGTTGACGTGGCTGAAGATGCTGGACCAGGAGGAGGATGGCGGCTTTGAGTTTGTGTGCTGCTTGTACTCATGTGTTGATCCCATAGGCGTTTGTCATGTGCGATCATGTGCCTTCGCAAAGCAGTTGTACCTAGGTGGGTGTTGGACTTCCCACGACTCAGTTTCTTTTGGCACAGGTTGCAAATGGCATCACTGTTGTCAGAGGCAGACACACAAAAAAAATGCCACACTGCTGAGCTCCGCAATGACGGCATTCTGGTGGTGGCAACAGCATGCGTTGATTGGCGTGCTGTCTGGCTGACCCCGGGTGCCGATGCATTCTGTCTGACTGTGCCACTAGCTCCTTGCGACGACCTCCCCCTGCTTCCAACTCGTCTCCTCCTTCTCTCTGTCTCCCCATCTGAACTTTCCCCCTGTTCTTCTTCTCTTCTAGCGGGCACCCACGTGACATCCACGGACGCATCGTCATCATCAACTGCTTCACTTGTATCTGACAACTCAGCAAAGAAGCAGCAGCGGGTACAACATCATCATCATCACACCGTACGTCCATGTGTGTAATGCTGCCTGACTGAGACATATCCCTGTTATCTACATCCTCTGTCAATAATGGTTGCGCATCACTCATTTCTTCCAACTGATGTGTAAATAACTCCTCTGACAGATCAAGTGAAGCGGCTGTGGTGCTAGTGTTGGTGGTGGCGGCAGGCGGCTGAGTGGTAACTTGAGAGGTGCCCGAAACTAAGCTGGAGGAGGATGGTGCGTCAAGGTTCCGAGCGGAAGCTGTAGAAGATTGGGTAACCTGTGTTAGCCAGTCAACTATTTCCTCAGAACTTTTCAAATTCAGGGTACGTGGCCTCTGAACACTGGGCATTATTCTAGGGCAAAAGGGAATCACAGCACCACGACCACGACGGCCCCTGCGGGGTGGCCTGCCTCTGCCTGTCATTTTTTTTTTCGATTAGTGGTACTATGCATGCAAGCTACTGTGACAACAGATATGAGTGGCACTGTGCACTGGCAGAAGTTGGCAGAGTAGACGCTGTGGGCCTGACACACACGCTTGCAGACAACTAACTGCTATTCAATCTATTACAGTCAAAATTGTATTTTTTTTTTAAATGTACACTACTGTTACACCAGATATGAGTTGCACTGGTGTGACACTGTGCCCTGGCAGGCCCTGAAACACACACGTGTGAAGGAAACTGACTGCTATTATTTCACAGTCAAATTTCTCGGTTTTTTTTTAATGTACACTACTGTTACACCAGATATGAGTTGCACTGGTGTGACACTGTGCCCTGGCAGGCCCTGAAACGCACATGTGTGAAGGAAACTGACTGCTATTATTTCACAGTCAAATTTCTCGTTTTTTTTAAAATGTACACTACTGTTACACCAGATATGAGTTGCACTGGTGTGACACTGTGCCCTGGCAGGCCCTGAAACGCACACGGTGAAGTAAACTGACTGCTATTATTTCACAGTCAAAAAAGTGTTTTGTTTTTTTTAAATGTAAACTACTGTTACACCAGATATGAGTTGCATAGGTGTGACACTGTGCCCTGTCAGGCCCTGAAACGCACATGTGTGAAGGAAACTGACTGCTATTATTTCACAGTCAAATTTCTATTTTTTTTTTAATGGACACTACTGTTACACCAGATATGAGTTGCACTGGTGTGACACTGTGCCCTGGCAGGCTTTGAAACGCACACGTGTGAAGGAAACTGACTGCTTTTATATTACAGTCAAAACGTTTTTTTTTTTTTTAAATGCAAGCTATTGTGACACCAGATATGAGTGGTGGTACTGGGCAAGTGGGCACAGTATACGCTGTGAGCCTGACACACACGCTGGCAGGCAGGCAACTGCAATTAGATTACACAGGGGAAAAAAAAGCAGACTGATGTTCTAGCCCTAAAAAGGGCTTTTTGGGGTGCTGTCCTTACAGCAGAAATGAGTCCTTCAGGACTTTAGTGGACACTGAATACACTAGCCTAGCTTTTTTGATTTCCCTATTAAATCAGCAGCAGCTACACTGTCCCTCCTCTCACTAAGAATGCAGCTTCCAAATTAATCTAAAATGGATGCTGTTCAGGAGGTGGAAGGGTCTGCGAGGGAGGGTCTGCTGCTGATTGGCTGGAATGTGTCTGCTGACTGTGAGGTACAGGGTCAAAGTTTACTCAATGATGACGAAGAGGGGGCGGACCGAACATCTCATATGTTCGCCTGCCGCGGCGAACAAGCTATGTTCGCCGTGAACTATTCGCCAGCGAACTATTCGAGACATCTCTATTGCTGACTACAGAAAAGGACTCATTCATTGTTGCAGCCCAGTTTGCACCCATAAATGTATTTTAACATTTATCTGTCATGAGCACGAACATTTTTTTTTGTTTTCTAACTAATAATCAAAATGGGGTAAATTGTTGTGAAATATGTTAAATGCATAAGTTATAATTCTTAGAATTTATTTTGTGGTTTTTAAAAAATCATTTTGGAGCAAGCATTTATACTTCAGATCCTAATTATTATCCATGACAATGCTCTGAAGTCTGCCAACTGAAAATATATTAACATGATATTTTGTTTCTCCAATATTTTAGTAAGTTGTTTTTTTTATTTTTTTTATGGTTGGCTACAAGTATGAAGTAAAATTATTTATTATGTTTATTTGTACACTGGAGTAAATTATGACTGTGATTATGGAAATCACAAAGCATGTAATAAATTTATAATTTCTGCCCTTTAAAAAAGGGCCACGTTCATTAAGGTTTTAATTTGATTTCATTTGGTAGAGCTGTCTTGATTTAACTGTTCATTCAGAAACTTAAAAAGCTCATAAACTTGATATACATATAAATGAGAGAGTTGTTCCGCACAAAGACTATCTACGGGAGGTTAATTCGTCAGGTTCTCACATCAGTAGGCATGTTCATCAAGCACAGCATGGCTCCATTTTCATATTTCATACAAAGGTTTTTGTTTATTAATGGCTTTATATTAACTTACGCATTCTGTAGAAATGTAATTATGCATAGGCAAGTTGATGGATGCTTTCATTACTATTACTAATAACTTCATTATGTTGATTATGGTTTTTTTTTTTTTCCATTGCTGTATGCATCAGAGATTCTAAATACTACCCTATAGACTTCAATAGTAATGCAGGTTAAAGAATTACCTCACCTGAACATATCTTTCCTTTGACGGGAGGATTTGCAACTTCCCAGTGACTAAAACTTTTGTGCTCATGCGTGAGACATTGAAAGTTCTGGCACATTTTGCCAAAACTGATAAACCTTGTCCCAGTATCCCTTATTCAGAAATCAGTTATTCAAAATGATCCATTATCCAAATAATTTTTAGATTTTTGCCACAAGTTCAAAATTCCACACACACCTGTCAGAATGCAAACACACAACAGTTTATTCAGTGTCCAGCCTCATTAAGCATGATATAGCTTTTCCATGCATGCGCGGATTCCCCCACGTCCACAAAGGGTAATACAATGGCACGAGTGCAGGCCTGACGTGCAAACAGCAATTCCCAACGGTGCCTCACATCATAGCAACATCACATTAAAAGTGATTTATTTGCTCGCTATAGTATTTGCATTGATAGTGTATTTTATGAGTGCTTAGAGACTTTAATATGTCTTATTGGTGAAAATGATCTGTTATCCGGAATCACCCATTATCCAAAATAATTCTGGCCCCAACCATTTTGGTTAAGGGATACTCAACATGTATGAATTATTCCAATTAATTAGCTTAAAGACAAATTGAATGAATGGGTGGTTAAGCTTCTGCTCACTTTTGGACTTACTTGTGTCTATACTATTTTTTACATATTCAAATCTATTAAATTGTATGGTACATACTCCCTAAGACATACTTGCAAACTATATAATTCTCATTTAAACACTCTCTAAATACATGCATTATTTACAAATGTTGAGCTACATTTTCTGACATTTCCAGTAGGTTTAATGATGTACTAAAAACAGGGCCGCCATAACATCTCGAGAACTTCGACGGCGTGAGGAAAGAGGCACAGTGCAATGAGTGAAAACTGGGTAGGTGACATATTTGCACTGGTGTATCTTGGTTTTTTGCTGCCCTAGGCAGACAAATTTTGGGCACCCCCCCCTACCCATGATGCACACCCACGACATGACCCATAACCCACGTTGCACACCAAGGACATGCCCCATCACCCCATGTGCATGCCTCTATCACCCCATTACATACACATTTCCAATATTATTTGCCCATAATATTCCCCAGCTAATTTGCCCAATAATATGCCAGTATAATTTGCCATTAATATGCCCCAGCCAATTTGCCCAATAATATGCAAGTATTATTTGCCATTAATAAGTCACAGCCAATTTTCCCAATAATATGCCAGTATTTGCCATTTAATCAGCCCCTGACAATTTGCCCAATATTATTCCAGTATAATTTGCCATTAATATTCCCCAGCCAATTTGCCCAATAATATGCCAGTGTTATTCTGCCATTTACCGGTAATATGCCCCAGCCAATTTGCCCAATATTAAGCCAGTATTATTTGCCATTTAATATGCCCCTGCCAATTTGCCCAATAATATGTTAGTGTTATTTGCCATTAATAAGCCCCAGCCAATTTGCCCAATAATATGCCAGTGTTATTTACCATTTAATATGCCCCTGTTAATTTGCCCAATAATATGCCAGTGTTATTTGACATGTTACATCCCGCAGCCAATTTTCCCAATAATATGCCAGTGTTATTTGCCATTTAATGTGCCCCTGTCAATTTTCCCAATAATATGCCAGTGTTATTTGCCATTTAATGTGCCCCTGCCAATTTACCCAATAATATGCCAGTGTTATTTGCCATTTAATGTGCCCCTGCCAATTTGCCCAATAATATGCCAGTGTTATTTGCCATTTAATATGCCCCTGCTAATTTGCCCAATAATTTGCCAGTGTGATTTGCCATTTAATGTGCCCAGCTAATTTGCCCAATAATATGCCAGTGTTATTTGCCATTTAATATGCCCCTGCTACTTTGCCCAATATGCCAGTGTTATTTGCCATTTAATAAGCCCCTGCTAATTTGGCCAAATCCCCCCATTTCCCAGCACTTACCTTTCCCTGGTGGGTAGTGGCAGGCAGCATGGAGTCCTCCATGCTGCCTGTTCGGCTTCCCGGCGGTTGTGCCGACAGGTCATGTGACCCGCCGCCCGTATGACGTCAGCGAGCCCGTCATGTGACTGTCGGCACTTCCGTGTCATACTGCAGAGGTTTCTCTGTGCTGCCTGTTCGGCTCCCTGTGCAGCCTGGCAGGCAGAGCGATGTTGAGGGGGATCTCCGGATCCCCTCTCACCTCCGTCTCTGCCTGCAAGCGCGGCCTTTTTTTTTTTTTTGAAGGGGCGGATTTTTAAAAAAAAAATTGTATTTATTTTTATTATTCTTTTTTCAGTGCTGGGGGCGCTGCCGCCCCCCAAAATTTTCCGCCCTAGGTATCCGCCTAAGATGCCTCGCGGTATATACAGCACTGTATATATGCTCAGGCAAGACCACCAGCAGTTTAAATATGAACCTGTGGACCCACACAATTTCCAACAGGTATTATTTAAAAGTTGATGAATATGTGCTAACCTGTCTGGGGTATTTTTGACATATGATAATATATACGAAATACTCCATGGCACAGTTTATGTATGACTGAATGTTATCATTTTTTGTTTTTATATATAGGTTTTCCACCTTTTCTTCAAAAAGATACCAGTCATGCCATTGCCTCTATAGACTTAACATTAGCTTCAAGCCAATTATATACTGGCCGGCCTGTAAAATACCAGCTGGGTGGCAATCCATGACATATTGCGTTAAAATTAAGATATGTATTGAACCCAGAAAGGGGATTGTAAAAAGGGTAGGATTATGAGCCAAAGCCAACAGGGATTTTAAAGAAAATCACCATAATTTTAATCTCAAATTCAACATTGTTTTTCTTAATGATGTTGGCACTGAACATATTTTTACTATCAAGATTGTAAACATTTATTTTTATGATACTAGTTATCAAAACAGACAAATTCAACGGGTCCTTGACATAATTTCTTTTATAGGATAGGAATGCTATTTATTAAACCTTGGCATTTCCAAAGATCACTATTCAAACATGCATATAAATTTAAAAGTTTAAAGTTCAAAGAAAATATATCAGTTTGAAAATGTCCAGCTGTGCTTTTTTGTAACAATTGGTATTTGCAGAGTTCAGATGCACATAGTTTGTATAATTGAGATATGAACATCAAAATGCCTCCATTCCACAAATTTGAACATGTATTAATATTATTATCATGCTTAGCACTTCATTACTTAGGTATTTTTTTCATAATTAATCATTGTAATTACACCCATTATAACTATTTACTACAAAATACATATTCCAGTGATCAATGTTCTTTCAAAAAGAATAATTCCATATTGTTAATATGTGAATAGTTAACACACTTTGCAGTAACAAAGACAAAAAGAAGAACAACAGAAGGAAAACACATGTATATTATATATATATATATATATTTAATGCTTCCCAGATTGATACTTTGCCCAATGTTCTGCTGGGAAAATTTGTGTCCTGCCATTCATGTGAATGCTACTTTGACATGTACCACCTACCTAACCATTGTTGCAGACCATGTATACCCTTTCATAGAAAAGGTAATTTCTGATGCCACTGGATTCTTTAAACAGGATAATGTGCCATTCCAGAAAATATGGTTCAAAAATGGTTTGAGGAACACAACAACAAGTTCAAAGTGTTGACGACCTCAAAATTTCCAAGATCTCAATCCAATCGAGCATCTGTGGCATGTGCTGGACAAACAGGTCTGATTCATGGAGGCCCTACCTAACAACTTATAGGACTTAAAGGATCTGCTGCTAATGGCTTAGTGCAATATACCACAGCACACCTTCCGAGATCTAGTGGAGTCCATACTTCAATGGGTCAAGGCTATTTTGACATCAAGAGGGGACCTTCCTGACTCTCCTCTCACAGTCTACGTCAGTGGTGGTCAGTGATGGTGAACCTATGGCATGGGTGCCACTTCCAGCACTCAGGAGCCTCTGAAGTGGCACTTAGCATCTGACTGCATTGTCACCATCATCCTATATGGAGAGGGAATGAAAAGTAATAAAATCTGAAATATGTGAGAGTTGATCCCATGTTAGCTGTAGAAACATGGAAAACTAGTAGGTTAAGTTGTTACTTTTATTGGCTAACTGAGTAGGTTTAGAGTGAAAGCTTTCAAGACCTCTCAAGTCAAATATCAGAAGAAATGGTAGTATGAGATTGTTCATGTGGTTTAACTTAAAAATTAAAATTAAAAGCACATTTTCTTCTAATTGTTTAAATATATTTCCTTCCCAGTACGTTCTGCAAGGTGAGGGAGCAACAATTTTAATCCCCCTTCAATAAGATCAATACAGATCCTTCTTATGGGAAAAGCAGCACTGTACATTTGACAGTGTGTGGATTGCTAGAAGTACCTATGATGCATAAAACTAGCTTAGTTTGAGAAAGTCTGCCTTACTTAGAGACCTCTGGAAAACAAGAGAAATGTAACAGAACCAATAGCTGCTCAAAATAAAAATGTAAGCTCTCTAAAGCAACAAAATCATTCTGTGTTATTCCACTTCTGAAATTAAACAAGTTTGAATCCACATATTCTTCCTGGTTGCTAGGATATCACATTTTTGCAATACATTGGATAAAAAAGGAATCCACAGATGCCTATGTACAGCTTTTGATCTGTCTTTCTTGGAACACAATAAAATCTGAGAATACATAAATAATTTGAGAACCCAGTACTAGATTTATGGTCACTGTCACCATTCCCTATGTAGATGCTCTTTTGGGTCACAAAGAGGAACATCTAAACCCAATTTCAGGTAAAATAAGCAACAAAAATGACATTTACAAATGTAGCCAGGCATAAGACTTGATTTGGTTTGTTAAATAATTATTACTGATCTGTTAACCAGGCTTAATTGATTTGTTTTATTTATTTTTTTTACTTAAGTTAAGCAGACATACTGAGAAAAAAAAATCAAATATTTTATAGAATGATAACTATTTAAAAAACAGGATACAGTAAATTCACATTGTTTTTTTTTTCACTTTTGTAAAGAAATTAAACTGCAGTTGAAATCAGAAACATACATAAATACTATATGACTGGATACAACCAGAACACATATATACATTTAATTTGCAAAACAGGAACCTTTATTTTTGTACCTGTTTTTCCCTCCTAAGTGGGAAGACTGCGTGGAGGAGATGGCCGGGACAAAGAGCAGCCAGGTGCGTAATGGGGAAGGGGAGGAGGGTGGAGTTATGTCATATTGAAGAGGAATCTCATTAACATGAGCCAACATTTAATTTGCCTTCTTTTGGATCAACAGCGTTAAACATGGAATAGGAAAAGGATTGAATTTGATTGATGCAAGTCTTTTTGCATCCTAAACTACTATTTATATTAATGGACAAAATAACACTGACATTTTAATGTACAAACTAATACTGGAATATTAATTGGCAAAATAGCACTGGCATATTAATGTACAAACTAACACTGGCATTTTAATGGGCAAAATAAAACAGGCATATTAATGGACCATTTGGCTATGGCATATTAATGGGAAAAATTACAGTGACATATTATTGGGCAAATTTACTGTGGCATATTAATGAGTCAATTGGCTGTGGCATATTAATAGTAAAAATAACACTGGCATTTTAATTGGTCAACTGTGGCATATTTTAATTGTCAAACTGGCTGTGGCATATTTATGGGCAAACTAACACTGGAAAAATAATGAGCCTCCTGTGTGTGGCATAACTAATGAGGATCTTGATTGTTGCATAATACATTGGGGCTCCTATGTGAGGCATATGTATGGGGAAATATGCCACAGAAAATGTTGGCATAAATATTCCTCTCTTAGTATGCCCATAAATATGCCAAAGCCAATTGGCCCAGTACTATACCATTGTTAGTTTGCCCATACTATGCCTCTGTTAGTCTGTCTATTAATATGCCACAGCCATTTTGCCCATGAATATGCCACTGTTAGTTTGCCCCTTAATATGCCACTATTAGTCTGCCCATTATTATTCCACTGTTAGTATGTCAATTATTATGCAACTATTAGTATGTCCATTAATATGCTACAGCCAATGTGTCCATTAATATGCAACTGTTTGTCTGACCATTAATGTGATGCTGTTAGTTTGCCTATTAATATGCCTGTCACAACCTGGGATAACAGACCAGGGAGGAGCCTCCTTGCAGGGCATGGTGTGGGGTCTGTCTGCACCCCACGATGCATAACTGGGACTGGACTGAGACTGGACTGGTAGCTGTGACCAAACTGAGACAGGACTGTTATCAGAGACTGGGACTGAGACAGGACTAATAGCTGCAGGTTTGGAAACGGAACAGTGTTATTCACCTGAATGGTATTATACCCCATGGTTGAGCCTCAGGTAAATGACCACCCAGGACTTGTACACTGACTGCAACCGCACACTGAAGCAGAAATACACAGGGAGTACTGGACGAGAAGGATAGTCAGCAGGCCGGGTCATACACGAAACAGGAACAAAGTACAACGTAGGGATTCAGAAGGCAAGGTCACTAGACAGGCAAAATGGTTGAGGCAGGCAGAAAACAGCGGAGTCAAAAACAAGCAGGAGTCAGTACCGGAGAATCAATAATCAATAAACAAACGCTAGATGTAGACAGAAGGAACTATCACAGGCAGCAACCAAAGCAATGGAAAGGCACTGATTGCCATAAGCTGCAGGTTTAAATAGGGAAGGGCTGAGGATAACGAGGCAGCTGATAACAGGAGGAGAATGGGGACACTAGAGGCTGAAGACGAAACAGACACAAACTCAGAATAACCATGACAATGCCACTGTTATTTTGCACATTAATATGCCACAGCAAATGTGCCCATTAATATGTCACTGTTAGTATGCCAATTAATATGCCACGGCCAATTCTCACATTAATATGCCACGGTTAGTTCACCCAATAAAAGCTATGACCCACTCCCCCCCTCCTGTAACCTGCTGCTCTCTCTGTCCCTGTCTGACTCCTCTGCTGTCTTCCCTGCATGCACGCAGTGTGCGTGGAAGAGGGACATACAGCCCCCAAATAGGACCTGCTGTCATATCTGGCCGAAGTTGCAGTAAGCCAGACCACATCCAGGCAGCATTACCACCATAGGCCAAAGGGGTCCCACAGGGTAGCTTCTTTGGGACCCCTTTAACCAGTGGACCATGGGAAAGTACCCACTTTTCCCACTGGTTAAATTGGTCCTGTACTGGAGCTAAGTGTGCGGCACACTCCTAGCACACATGGAAGATACACCACTGGATAGTTGCAGGAACCAACTCTACATTTCAATCAGAATCAGTTGTTGTTGATGATCCTGTATGAGGAACATGGTTGCCCCTATGTTAAACATTCAACCTTTGGAAGAATTTGACTAACCTGAGATATAGGATTGTATACTAAAATGTGCAATTCCTTTATTCAACTAACCCACATGAATGAATTGAGGCTTGCCAATGCACTATGGACCAAGATAAAGGAATTTTGAGTCAGGGTCAGAAATAATCATACATTTTGCGACTACTGAACCATGTCCTGAGATGAACTTTCTTTTCCATGGGCTCCAATGTCACAGCAAATTACACCAATCTGTATAGGAATTAATTGGAACATACTACGGTTTATATATTTGATCTATTCAGCCACTGTAAACTGTGGAAATGCTTAATAGACATATTTGAGTGATGGGACAATGCTTGAGACCAGTTAGACCAATTTAACCTTGAATGGTATTATACTGATACATTTGGAAGGTCACTTACATATAGTTTTTGTGTTTCAACTCCTTTAAAAACCAAATAGAAAGGAATATTAAATATACCACACAAAATAGTTCCACAGATCTCTACTAGCTAAACAATTTGATATGCAAGTAGGAGGACAAACTAGTGACTAAACTCTTTTTTTTTTATGCCAAGTGATAAGAATAATAAGTTATGCTTCAAGCGATACCATCACCCTTATCTGAAGAATCATCTTTTATTTGGACAACTTTTACTTACAAAGTGACTAAAGTCAGATAAAGTCAACTTGAAACCCTGGACCTTTAGGAGCAGTTAGTAGCCTACTGATCTGCTAAATGAAAAGAGAATGAAAGTGGGTAGGATCAGTAAACAGGACACTCTACATAAGCCAAATAGGAATACAACTAAATCAGAAAGGATTACTTTTGTCTCTAGATATTCTCCCATTAGTCAGGATATAATTTCTTTATCTCTGTTTCTTTTGCTTCTGACAACCCTAGAAGGTTATTTCAAATATAAAATATTATTTATTCTATTTTATGTTTATATTGTGATATTTTGCCTGAAATATTTAAATATAATAACAATGTTGTTATCAGGGTAATCTAAAGGAGAAATAGAATAGAATAAACACAAAAAAACAGAGAGATAGAGATCTAAGAATGATTGATGGGAACACTATAAGCAAACAGGAAGAAATTGTCTAAGATCCTTATTTGTGACATCAATCAGACAATTTCAATGTTTGTTATTCTGTGATGTCCGGGTCTGGTATTTTGATAACCAAAGTCACATGGACTGCTCTCCAGACATGATAGCAGTTGAATTATCAGCTGTACCGCACCTTGCTAATCTGAATCATCCAAAACAGCATTGAATTAATGTGCAGGCAAAATATGCACATCCCAATTAAACAGATTTTCAATTTCTTTTTAGGTATTATTTAACATATTTTGCAACACACTATTCTAAAATGCTAAAATTTGTGATAGGCTTCTTTTTGTAAATAGCTTTGGTTGTACATTTATGCATCATATCTAATTCTACTTATTTCCAAAGACAACCATTTAACCATAGTGGATATATGTCATCAAAATGAATTCAGTATTTTCCAGGTGAACCTTTTTGTAATGTATTCATGCTCAGAATCAATAGCTAATTATAAATACAGCCCTAAGGTATCTACACGTAAAATTAATTGCCAATAATCCACTAATGGCAGTAGACATCTCTAAAAATTGTTAGTGAGTAGCTGTATCAACCACAAAACTTTAATCAGCACATGCCAGGGCAATGTCACTTTGCATTTAGAGCATCTGCATGCATCAGTTGTTTTATCTTCAAAACAAGTTACTTCTGTGACTATTTTTAGGTTAGCCAAAAGTCTATAGGTTGAGAGATTGAGTGCTTCAAAGAAGTATTGTTCGGGTCACCTACACCTGAATTATATACAATTTTAATAACAGCTGAAAACAGTATAAAGATAGAAAAAAACAATAGCCAGAATATATTATAGCAGCACAACATTCATATTAAAGTGGTGATGTGTAATATCACATTGGTCGTATCATTCTTGACAGATAACACAGATTATGATCACTCATCAATCCCTGTCACTCATTAAACGACTTGCAGACCTCCTTAAATGAAGGAATTTCCATTTTAGACTTATGTATATTAAGATGGCATGCAGCTTTATCTAAGAGCACCAGAAAAATACAGAAATCGGTTCAACACCTTTAGCTTACTACTGGATTGACTGTTAATTTGATACAACTCAACTCAGATAACTGAACTGCTGATACAATAATCAAAATCTTACTCATCAAGCAAAACTTTACCTAGTAAGCCTTCAGTTCACCCTTGCACAACACTTATTTCTTCATTTAGTGGGTATAAAACCTTGTAGTAATCATGGATTACAAGCTCTTGCTAAAAAGCCTCTATGTTTGAAACAAAAAAGGGGGGTTTGGTAGGACCTCAGCTGGTAACACCCATCCCCAACATGTCTAAGATAGGGGAGCACACAGTGGTGTATCTTGGTTTTGTGCTGCCCTAGGCAGACAAAATTCGGGCACGCTCCTACCCACGTTGCACACCCATGACATGCACCATAACCCACGTTGCACACCCAGAACATACCCCATCACCCCAGTAAATGCACCATCACATGCCTCCATGACCCCCATTCTATGCCCCCATAACCCCAATGCGTGCCAGACTTACCCTGGTCCCTGGTAGCTAGTGGCAGGCAGCATGGTGTCCTATCATACTGCCTGTTCAGCTCCCCGTGAGGCAAACAAGGCACTTGCCTTGTTTTCCTCATGCTAAATACAGCGCTGGGTGCACAGGAGTGTCAAACATATGAATGCAAATGAAAAAAGAGAAAAAGCACTCTCCAAATAAGTTGCACTCAAGGAGAAGGAACTGGATGGACAATGCTATTAACATATGTTGCATTTGCATGACAGAAGGACATACCCATTTCAATAGTTAGTAGCTTACACCATGCATGGCATCAAATGCTGCTAATGCAGGTAGAGTGCGATAAATTATGTTTAGCCAGATAAGCAGAGGCCATAAATAAAGTTAAACATTAGAAAGAGTCAGAGGTACATTAAACATTCATGCTGTTAATAAAGAACATAAAAGCAGAAGCACATATATAAGCACAGTGTTGTATCACTAGTTGCAGCAAAACACTTAATAGGTATGAAGTAATTAAACTGAACAGTCAGGAAATGGCTACAAATAATGCACAAATGACAAAGCACATATAAAACCTGATAACATTTTTTAAAATTGTGCGCAATGGTCACTTTTACAGGGGTCCATAATCCCAGGTATGTCCACCCTTCATGCTAGGAGAAGTTGGTTTCCAACAATATATAAGCTAGGCTCAACAGTGCATAAAAAAGAAAATCTCCAAGATAAAATCATGCCTGTTTTAAATCAACCCTCACTCTTCACAATATACCATATCAATATTTATTTTTTCCTACGCTCTTTTATTGTACTTTAGTACAATATTGTACTTTAGTGACCCCATAGTTGGGAATAAAAAGGTGGAAGAAGAAGAAAAAAAAACTAATTATGGTGGATCCATGCCACTCTGTTCCTACACTGACCCCTGGCATATGACATAATATGCTATTTCAACACATAAAATTAAGTACACAAACTTATGCCTACAATTTAGCAAAATTTAAAATACCAAAAATCTATGTAAAAAAATATCCATCTGCTTTTCATTTTACAGCAGACAAAAGAAAGCAGGTGTCTTAATATGTATCCACAAGTCATTGTTAGTGTCAATACAGAAGATCAAGTGTGATACAGGGGGTAGGTTTATAATGTTAGTACTTAGCATTGCATATCAGTGGTACATTACTCAGTGTATTCACCAAATAGTGGTTACCCCAATGTTTGGGAAGGATACTGGATATGGTGGAACAATATATATAGGGACTATTCATGTTATGCAGAGATTTGAATGCTGTGATGGATCCAGATATGGACTCTACGGCGATTCCGTCAGGCGACTGAAAACATTACAATCTCTAAGTAGGAAACTGTCCCAGACCATAAAGGAATCAGGACTATTTGACGTCTGCCGCTTCTTAAAGACACATTTTTTTCCGGAGTGCACAACACACATTCAAGATTAGATTTATTCCTAGTAGAAAAAAACATACTACTAAAAAAATTAATTATTAATAGAATGTAAAATATATCTAATATCTTGGTTGGACCATTCCCCTATAATAGAAGAAGGAGACAGTGAGATAAGACACTGGAGAATTAATGAATACATGCTGTCTAAGAAAGAGACAATAGTCATAATATCTACTAAATGACAGAATATTTTGAAATAAACAGCTATAATCAAAGTACATTTGAGTCTATATGGGAATAACACAAAGCTGTAATTAGGGGGAATGTAATATCGCATGCCTCTTATATGAAGAAGGAAAAAGAAAACAGAATAAGAGAACTGAATCCTAGGAGATCACAAATTAAAAAGTTACGCGAGATACAACAGGAATTATCAGAAATTCAATTGTATCAAACTCAAATAATGTTGCAAAGATTAAGCCAAAACTTTTACACCAATAGCAATACATCAGGAACATTCTTAGCAAGACAAATGAAAAAAAAAAGAAACAAAATCAAACATTGCCTATATTATTTCCAAAAATGGAAACAAGGAAATGAATCCAGTAAAGATTCCAGACATATTTGCGATATTTTACACAAAATTATATAATATAAAAGACAACCCATCAGAACACCACCCAACAAAAAAAGAAATATCAAAATATTTAGGAAAAATAAAGCTGCCCCAACTTACAGAAACCCAGAAAAAAAGAATTAATCCAGCAAATAAGTGAACAGAAAATGCAATTTTTAAATCTCCCACATAGAAAGGCTCCAAGGCCAGATGGCTTTTCTAATTTATTTTATAAAAAATTCTCTGGCATATGAAGAGAATGTTTGAAGCATGCCGCTATGCTGATAAATTTCCATGACATATGCTTATGACACACATAGTTACTATGCACAAAAAGGATAAGACATTTGATAATTGTGCAAATTACCGTCCATTACTCCCAAACACTGATGTGAAAATTTATGCCAAGGTTTTGTCTACAAGAGTCCAACAAATTTTACCTGATCTTTTAAATTATGATCAGGTGGGGTTTGTAAAGGGCTGCCAAATAATAGACAGTATCAGGAAATGTGTAAATGTTATTCAGGATGCCGATACCAGGAAATCCCAGTGACTATTGCTATCACTTGATGCTGAAAAAGCATTTGACCCTTTGCACTGGGGAGTCCTGAGGAGATATGGGTGCCCATTGGAATACACTAAATCAGTACTGTGGCGAAACCGGCCTCGCCACGTGTCCTTGGAGGGGGCTGCTTGCCCGCCTCTTGCCTTTGGACTATGGACCAGACTTTATGTGAATGTGTTATACCCCAGATAGGAATCCCATGGAGCCCATTCGTATGAAACTGACTGTAAAGACTTTGGCTCCATGGCGATTAAACTGTATTTGTGTGGTCCGAGCGCCATTCACTTAATAATGTGCGCTCAGACCTGAGCTAT
Organism: Pelodytes ibericus; assembly: GCA_036172795.1. Taxonomy (NCBI): domain Eukaryota; kingdom Metazoa; phylum Chordata; class Amphibia; order Anura; family Pelodytidae; genus Pelodytes; species Pelodytes ibericus. Next base: position 87,579,175 of record CM069859.1, read on the forward strand.
CTGGGGATATGTGAAATGTCTGTGTGTTATGTGTAAAATGTGACTTTATGTATTTTAAAGTGTTTTGTGTCTTTTTGCAACCATGTGCTTAATGGAGTCTTGTGTCTGTCCTGGGAGATAATTGAATTACTTATCTCCAGGATATAAGACTCTGAAACTGGTTTGGGCCAGAAAGCCATGCTTCATTTAGTCACAAAGGACTTTTTACTAACTTTTGAACCCCTTGTCTAATTTGTGCCATTTTTGAATATGTTGTTCCCCTGAATGGATTGATTGTGAATATGTAATTTTATGTGAATGTGATGTATGGTTTTGGAGTTATGAAAGTTATTAATATTGTATAGAACCTGTATATTTTAGCTTGGAGATAATTGAGCTGATACAAAGGTTAACTCAATTATCTCCCAAGCAGAGGAATGTACTGTAATTACTAGGATCCAAGTCTTTGTCCTATTCACTGTGTTTTCCCCAAGTTAAGATTGGATCCTATCTTTAATCCCTGTTTTTGTCACCTCTCCCATTGTCTTATGTAAGTCATTTAGTTTCCTGTGTGTATCTGAGCTGGGCACCTTTGTATCCTGAAAGGTGTGAGGCAGGATTTCCCTTTGTATGTCCTTAGGTTAAATTATAATCCTGTTATAGTTCCTTTGTCTAATCTGGTTTGTCAAGATGTTCAACTGTATATATTCTGTGTTTCTGTATCATTAAAGAGTTCCTGTTTTAACCCTCAAAGTGAAGTGTCGTCTCATTATTGGGGGAAGGATTTATTGTATGCTGTTCCAGTTTGACTGCTAGGAGAGTAAACCTATTCGTATGGTTCCTATTCAACTGTCTACAGCATTCATATGCTTGGGAGAATTTATTTGTTTCTCCGGGTCAGTGATTGTGGTGTCTGCCAGAGTGCTTGGAGTCCTCAGGAAGCGCTAGGAGCATCCTTCAACGGAGGTACCCAGTCGGGGTGCCAGGTGATCCGTTACAAGTACTAACATTATATTCTGGTCCAATGGCAAAAATATCATACATGGGTTATAAGTCCAGACTTTTACCAATCACAAATGGCTCTAGACAGGGCTGTCCCCTATCACCCATCTAATATGTGCTAGCCCTGGGACCCTTGGCCATTCAAATCAGAGAACATCAATATATTAAAGGATATAACTTTTCACCATCCATAGAAGTTAAGACCCGGAATCTGCCCTACCTGTTTTGTGGAATTTGCTGACCCAATACAGTAAAATAACATACCATAAAATTTATTTAACAAAGACACAAGGAATGTCTATAGGAATATTGAAAGAAATGATCGATGAAATTAAAGTTAAGTATCAGTTCAACTGGCAGGAAGAGAACATAATGTATTTGGACATCAAATTAACAGCTTATCCACAAGATATGCATATGGAGAATCTTTTGAAAAAGTGGAAAAGTCTAAAACAGGAGATGGCGAAATGGTCTACATTACATTTATCTTGGCTGGGAAGAACTGCCACAATAACGATGATGATTCTCCCTAAGCTAAGGTGGTTAATGTAATCGAGAATGTAACAAATTATTATTATGCTGCAAATTTGGCACAGGTAGCACTCCTCCTTGTCCCACTGGGATTGGTATCCTGGGTGTAGATGGAGCATTCAAAGGTGAGTCTGCATAGCGTATGTGACTATCTATGGATAGGACACAAAGAAAGGTCTAAAAACATAAAAAAAAATCTGACCTTACCAGCATAGAGTTATCCTTTAAGATATGGAATTACTATGAGATAAAGACCTCCTTGGGCATCATATATATATATATGATGTTTGCAAGGACACAATAAAAAAAATCAAAAACAGATTTGCAGGAGAAAGATACCCTAGATAACTTCCCTTTTGTTATGAGTTGGGAGAAGGAAATAGGCAAATAATTCCAAAGAGACCAATGTAAACAGACATTATCTAACCCTGGAATTATCAAGAAAGATAGTATACCAGTGGTATTTTGTTCCTAGCAAAATATCACAAATATATCCTAATGCTGACAAAAACTGTTGGAGAGGATATGTAATCAGGAACGAACAATGACACATGTATGTGGTCGTGCCCCGAACTAAAAAGAATATCAATCTTCAAATGGCACCTGAGATATCTCTCTTAAATATGTTCTGATTGACATTCCATGCAGGATTGGGCAGATCCTGACAGGAGTAAAGAATTTGATAGCTAGAAAGTGTAAAACAAAACAAATTCTCTCTAAATTAGAGATAAACCAACTGACTGAGAACAATATAATAATGGAAAAGTTACATCACGGAATTGTGGTATCACTAGAGAAATATGACAATTTATTAATAAATAGCTGTGAGAAATAGGACCGTCTACAAGTTGAACGTATAAATAACAGTTAAAATATTAGCAATATAAGTTGAAATAGTTCAATCTCTACAATATTGGACTGTTTATTCCTTGGCCATGCTCTACACTCTATGTTTGTCCTCGCTCTTTATTTATTTGAATCTATTCCTGCTTGACTTTGTGCTCCCTCGGCCATTCTTGGGTGCCTTCCTTGTTCTTCTTTCTATACTATATTGTTTGTCTTTGTATCTCTTTCTTTCTTATTCTCCTCCTTTTGGGGCTCAGTTAAAGCTAAACTAAGTAAGAGCAAGTGCCTTATCATTAGAGAAATAACGTTTGAGGAGACTAGATGAGAAAGGATTCAAGTGGGGAAAGGACTTTGCGAAACCCATGAACTAAAGCATATCTAAAGAAAATAGAAACATATAAAATTATAATCAAGGATAAGAAAATGTTGTATAAATATGAAAAATAGATTTTTAAAGAAGAGATTAACAATAGTAAAGAGTGAAAAAAAGAAAGAGAATAAATAAAAGGGCCTTGATGATAATTCCCACCCCGACTTGAAATGCACAAATGGCTATGCACTTGTCAATTTATTTCACTGGTAAAGAACTGAACAGGTGTATTTCAGCAAGGGGAATCTGCTTCAAGTATACCTGACCTAAACAAAGTAGGCCAATACCATACATAATGGGTACTGAAAGCCTCTAAAGAAATTCAGCTAGTAAAGTCCAACGTATTCTATCAGCACTTATTCAACAGAGAGTGCAGGTTTCCCTGCAATAAATACATTCCTATACATCATGTGTTGAAGATGCAATAATCTGCAGAGCAAATAAAATAGACACACAGTTAACCCCCCTGTGAATGCTTATATCCACAAAGTCTATGTGGATTAGATAAGTAAATGAAGACAGCTAATAGCTTTGGAGACAAGTTTTGTAATAGCACACACTATACAGTAGTATAAACCCCTTCATTAAAACTGTGAATTTGCCGGCTGCCGGATTGGACATAAGTGGGTATCTGCTTCACAAATGCACTGACTGTGGAAGGAACTTTTGTATTGCAAACATATAAAGCATTGTTATGAAATCTAAGACAGAACTTTTTATACAAAGCCTACCAAATCAATGTATAGCTTTGATATATGTGTCTCAAAATCAGTCTGGTCCAAATACCAAGCAGCATAGTGTTATTATCAAAATAAATGTTAAAACCAGACTGAATATTAATGTGATACGTGGTCAGAGGAGCAAAGTGGCAATTTAACCACCACGTCTCGTGGTTTCTAGTCACGATCTTGTCAAACTATTTTTCTTTCTTTTTTTTTTGTAAATTAGTCATCTTTATTAAATTTTTTCAAAAGACAATACAAAAACATACAGTATTTTAGCGTGACAAAACTACCAAAACTTCCACAACTTTACATTTAAAATCCATTCTGTATTAGTTTAACACTGATAATTCAGTAAATTGTAGCAATTTGGTTAATAAAGTCACAAATACAATAACTCATTTACACAAACACTTGCATCTATACATACATTGGTTGTATACTCCTCGAATGCTGACCCCTGCCCTTCAGGCAAAACTATCATCTTTGCCAATCTTTATGTTTAAAGAGACCTCTGGACGACTGGGGGGTGGGAAAGAAGGGCATCACTAGATTTACTCTTTAGAGGAAAAAAGCCTTAATAAACTCTACTGGGAATCAGGTGTAATAAGATGTAATTAATCATTATGGGAATCGTTGCATTGGAGCTATGGTCGCCAAATTTGTTTGTATTTATCCAAAGCAAATTTATCGTATGTACTAGTTAGACAATAATAATGGATTGTCGAACTAATTTTCATATGTAAAGGTAACCTAAATGATAACTCCAATTGGCAATGAATGTTGTAATCCACACTGTAGGCATGAATAATAAGCGGTAATGTCACCCTATTACTGATACAACATCATTGGTGTTGTTATTCCACAAGAAATATTATGATTATGTCAGTGTATTTTGAAGCACTATGAAGCATTAACAGTTTGCAAAAGCCCCACAAAGGAACCATAGTGCTCCAAAACATTTTGTGTTTTACTTTGGCCTGCTCTTATGCATAAAAAGCCATTTAACAGACTAGCACACTGTATTTAGGATGTAAAGTATGAGTATGGGGAAGTTTACAAATACCCCAAATACAGCCAAATCAACAAGAAAACAGATGTGTCTAACAACCCTGACTAAGGCTTAACAACTAGTGTGGTGGTATTTATTAACAAAGTCTCTAACAAGAGAGGAGGAGCAAATGTAGTTTTCTTTGCTGCAATAACTTAGAGACATTGGCATCCAGAGATTTGCAGGATATGTGTAGTTAAAAGAAGTAATTTTGAACCAAATAATCAGTTTTCATGTTTTGCCTGCTTATTCAATTTTTTAAAAATATATTTATTATTTCATAATTTCATAATTTAAATTAACAACAACAAAGACAGCAATTCCATCAGATTAATAAAATTAAACAGTATATGTTACATTATGAATAAGACAAGGTCCACCAACATGCAGTAGTCCTGTAACAAATAAGTGTACACAATAACAAGGAAAGAAAGCTGGGTGATGGAGACATCAGTTTAAATTTACTTCGAGTTATACTTGTGCCACCGGGGACTAGGAGGGGGACCTGCTTTTGACTACAAGTATTGACTACAACTCCGTACTAAAATGTTGAGGGGGAGAAACATCCACAGCATGATTAAGACAGATTAAGACAGGACCAAAAGAGAAAGGTAGAGCCCAATATAAATAAGTATGCTCACCCTAAAAATGTTGCCTATGTATTATGAATAATCTTCCAATTGATCTATGGGGACCATTTATTCTCAAATTTATTATTGTTGTCTGCTTGAAAGGATATACCTTTTTCAATATTATATTAAAATTCCAATTTGAATTTTATTTGACACCATGATGGAGACACCTCTTGCTTCCAATATTCTGATAGAAAAGTCTTATTGGCAAGCAAAATCTGGATAATTAGATATCTCTTTAAAAGATAAATGGGAGATGTTAACATGCAATAAGGCTATCTCTATGTTGGGCACTATGTGATAGTCTGTAATGTCAGATATGACATTAAAGACTTCTATCCATAAAGGCCTTATAACTACACAGTCACACCATATATGTCTCAATGTTCCTTCCTCCTTATTGCATCGCCAGCACTGATTTGGGAAAGTTGTTTATACAGTGGATTGATTTCTTATCATCTTTTATTGAGCCAGTTCACCCAGGCGGTTGGTTTTATATCTTTATCGTAAAAATTTAAAATTTCTAGACAATGGGCGTTTGGTATACCCTTAGAACTGGGGTCTGCAAATGCCACAAACTTGGACCACAAACAATCAATATCCTCATAAACTAAATGATCAGTTAAGTAATTATTTACATGTAGAAAGTTTAATATTTCTCTAGGTGGAGTGTCTAGTTCATGTTGGATCTGTGTGAAAGATTTATGTAAAGATATTAAGGCTCTATTTCCAATATTTATTAAAAACCCTTAATAAAGCAGTCTAATTTTTTAAAAAATTTGGTCATAAAAGGTGTATATTTTTCAGAAATCCAATTTTTTGTAAAATAATATTAACATGCATACAATTTTGTAGAGAACTTAAATTTACAATTTTGTAGAGAACTTAAATTTACAAAACATCAGAACAACTAAAATATGTTAAAAATGACAATAAATAACAAGCTACAGCTGTGCACTCCAAACTAAAATATTATAATTATGTTTTGATTTTACAAGGAACAAATGAAAAAAGTTTTATTACATTAAATTAAACTCACTGTGATGTAATACAGTGCAACCTTCCATCAGTCAACAATATTTCTAATATATAATAATAGCAGCTTTGGAATTAGGTCAAAATGAAGTGCTTATAATGGACTGTGTAGTTTACACTTTCACATTTTCTATTTCATTAGCTTTGAAATAAAAGATTTAATGGTTTCTTGAATAACATGTAGCTGTTATTTTAAAATGGGCTTTTGGAACAAAAAAATGGAAGAGACAACAATAATAGAACTTGAGTGCTTGGTTTGTTGATTTTCATGCCGCCTTGTTTGTTTTCAAAGGATAACACATTTTACAGTTAAAATGCACAATGCAATATTTTATATAATAAATTTTAAATTCGACTACTGTTTATTTTTTGTGTATCAAACAGAACAACAGCTCCTTGATTAAGCAACTTTCTCTAATAAAGTTGTTTACAACATTATTCAATTTTTTCAGGAGAAGCTGGAGCCAGCTCTTAATCATGTCTATGTATTATTTATACATTTGTATTGCTACCTGGTTCCCTATCCTGTACTAAATAGAATCATTTTTTATACAAATTTACTTGGGGACCATTGCTTGATCAAGGAGCTGTTTTTCTGTTTGATCTGCTTCCAAAAGATTTGCTGTGACTAGCTTCTTGAGGCACTGAGGGATTCAGATATACTGCTCCAGCCAATTTGTGGCTTTAACTGCTGTGCTGGTAAGCCAAAGATGTAATGTCATTTTTTTTTTTACTATATATTTTTAGCTGGTAGCTAATGGGATTAATGATCCATTAATGTATATGCTAAAATGATTTACAAATGCCTGCCAACAGAATAAATGTTTTTATTATGCAGATTCAACACTTGTTTTGATCTGCAAAATTCCAAAAGTGAAAGATGAAATGATGAAAATGTATCCTTCGAAAAATTGTACATTTGTTGTACGTGTCTTGCTTGGGAAAAGAGTGACCATGATTAATATATGCACTACAATTTTTGGTCACAATATCAGAAGATTGTAGCTTATCACAACCAAATTGGATCATCATGACTGCTTATAGATATGTGTCTATTGTAATGTAAATTTCAAATTTGAAAATAATAGAGCTTAATTAAGGAATGTAATGAATGCATATCAATTAAGGAAAACGAGTAACTAAAATAGAATAATCCATCTAAAATGTTTCCTGTTATCTGAAACTACATACTATATAAAATAAAGCTTTTATGATAATTTCAATGCACATTAAGTATAATTGTTAGCTACTAATAATAATACAAATTTGTAAAGGCTTAAATAGGAAAACAAGGCCCAGCTCACAAATTGCCCTGGCCTGCCCAATTTCACCAAAGCAACATGTCTCACAGTGCCAGCTTTGCTGCCAAACAACTTGTCTGTTCCATTTTAGCCCCTCAAACAACTTAAATGTGCCATCTTTACCCCCAAAAGACTATATGAACCCCCAAAGAGCATTAATGTGCGATATTTTCCCACACACAGTCTCTATATGCCATATTTGCCACAAATAACTTCTCTGTTCCATATTAGACTTCTAAACAGCCTCTCTGTGCCCTATTTTTCCCCAGCTTGCCTGAGTCATCTTAGCCTCCAAACAGCTTGCCTGTGTTTCTCTCTCCATCTGACTGATCCAGAATGCAGGAAATGGATGTGATCTCACTTCCTGCATGCCTGATCATTACAGCATGCAGAGAGAGTGTGAGAGACCATTTGATCTCTACACTCTCCTTGCCTCACACTGGGGCTATTACCTGCAGCAAGCTGGTTTGAAAGGGGTGGTCACACAAGTAACCTTTAGAGGTGGGCCTGGTACACCCCTAAGGTTAATAAATTAATTCAGTAAATCCATTACCTCTTAAGACTTACCGTATTTTCTGGCATATAAGACGACTTTTTAACCCAGGAAAATCTTTTCAAAAGTTGGGTGATCGTCTTATACGCCGGGTGCTAAGGGTTAACTTACCTACTTTCTGCTCTGTCTCCTCTCCCGCTGTTAAGCCGGTCCGTGGCTGTGAGGGAAGCGTTGTGAGCTCCCCTGCAGCCGCGAGGTCAATTAAGTTTGTTTAAACTTTTTTTTTAAACAAACTTTATTGACCGCGCGGCTGAAGGGGAGCTTACAACGCCTCCCTCACAGCCACGGACCGGCTTAACAGCGGGAGACAGAGCAGAAAGTAGGTAAGTACTGGGGATTGGAGATTGGGGAAGGGGGAGGAGGGTGGCAAACTCTACATTTTAACCTCAAAAGTTAAAATATAGATACTATTTTCCTTCATATAAGATGACTTTAACCCAATAAAATCTTCTCAAAAGTTGGGGGATCGTCTTATACGCCCAGTCGTCTTACACGCCGAAAATACGGTATGTATAAAGGTAAGTTTATACAAGACATAATAATAATAATAACTAGTTTTTATATATCTCCTTTCTCCCAGAGGGACTCAAAGCGCTTCTAAGCACATGCTCTAGCATAATATGCAAAAACTCCAGCACTCATGAAAATACATAAAGTGAAACCACGTCTAACAACATTAAAAGTATTTTTACTTTATGTATTCTCCTGAGCACTGGAGTTTTTTGTTTTTGCACACTGGATTATTTTGTAGCACTTGGAAGGAGTGCAACCATTTACTATTGCAGCACAGGATTGTACGTTATGATCTATGTATTTGTACATTGGTAGCTGAATAATAGATGATATTATTACCCAACTGATGGTACTAATTTATCTAATACTGAAGAATTAAAGGTTAAGTAGAGGTTTGAACAGGCTCTGCAGTCAAGGCATTTACCAAATGAGCTATCTAATCTGCATACATATAGAGTTCTAGGATATCATTCAAAAAATAAAATAAAATTCCAAAGAATGGGGACTGCCTTAAGTCATTCTTACATGAAGTATGGTTCCATATATCATGTTCAGAGAGATCTGAAATAAAACCATTAATTAAGTGAATAGCTAAAGAATTATGGACTCAATGCGCCCTGACATTTTTTAGACATTTCTTTACACAGAGAAAATAAAAACAGAACTCACAGTATTCGAAAAGAATCTTTCAATTGTAATTTTCAGATATTGCAGTTTTCAAGGTTCATGTTTTCAAAAACTCTGATTTAATAATTTGTTCTGTAGGATAGAAGTGGAATTTCTATTAGGTTACAGCAAATGAGACCATGTCCTGTAACAAATTGAATGTGAAATTGGTTATTAGTACATGTGCGTTGCACATGTAGGAAATGTTATTCAATAATATATAATGTCTGGAAGCTGAATGGATTAGATACAATCAACCTGTTAACTATGAAACTGTGTAAAAGAAAAAACAAATTAGCTCAACGGCTATACAACATTATCATGGAAAGAGATTTTCTTAGCAGGGGCTATTTTCAATTATTTTAAGTGCTTTTAACATTTTTGATTAGCTGAATCTATTTGTAAAAATCGGGCTACAGAATATAACTCAATATTTTCCCATTCTCAATATATAAACAAATTCACTATTATATTTTAACAATGATTTTGCTTCATTAAGTGATTTTGCAAAATATCACATACTTACCTTGAAAACCACTTTCACTTGTTTCACTTTAAGCTCAGCCATCTGTTAGTTTTCTTCTCCGTAGAACTTTATAAACATACTTTTTATATAGTTCATGTGTTATATTGCTGCAAACTATATGTCGATGACAAGTACTGTTTTCTAATTTTTTTCTATGTATGTATATATATTATAATTTCTCCACTTGCACCACTCTTCAAGAAACATTTGAAATACGACAAATATACAGTAATGGAGAGGGAAAAAAAGTATGTAGGAGTCAAAACAGGTACACAAATGTAAGGAGAAATTTGATAGCATGCTATGCTTTACTCATTTCGATCTATTCAGTCAAATTCAACTTTTGAGGTCAACTTTCATTTTGAGACAAATGAGGCTCCTAGGTTCGAATCTTCCCCATTGAAAGTAATGGCAGGTGAATCAAAACTATTCGCACCGAGTGTCACTTAGTCTTAAAAATAGTTGCCTCCCATTATTTTTAATAGGGGATATTTTAACCTGTTTCGTTTTGGTGCTGAATTTGACTCAAAATGAAAGTAGAGATTTAAACAATTAAATTTGTTTTTTTACTGAATAGACCAATTGTGTAATCTTAATTGACTTTCATTTAAAAACTATATACTAGTAAACAGGTTAAAATAATGCTATTCTGATGGTCAACCAATGAATAGATAAGTTAAACAAATAGTTTGAGATTTAAATATTTTCTTTCTTTCTTTTTATTGCACACAAAAGAGCTTGGTAAATAACTTAAAGGGGAGTTACAGATAAGTTAAACAAACAGATTGAACAATGTAACAAGACGGTGTAACAAGCCTTGCTTCTAGCAGTCATGCTTTTGCTCTGATGAGCACTCTACTGCCACTTACATTCCATTTAAAAGCACTACTTCGTTCTCCTAACCTGAAAATAATAATGAGACTGTGTCTATGGAAATTAAGAAGAAGAAGAGCTAAATTATGTATTTATTGTGGAAATTATGGACATTTTCTCCCAAGTTGTTCAGTTCCTCCTTCCTTTGAAAGGACTCATCATTGTTATCATTGGAACAACTGCTGTGCATCATTTAGCCTAACAGGAGAGAGCAATTAGTCTCAAATGCATCCTAAAGGGCTATATACAAGTGATTTAACATACACACAGCCAGTTAATTGGCATTTTAAGTGATTTTAAATGTATTCTGCGTACTGTAACCTGCTGAGCAATTAGTGTTTTCATCTACAGTGACAATTATGCAGCCATAACATGTACAATATAGACAACATCTACTAAATTTTAGCTTTGTTTAGTTCCTGTACTTCTATTCAGTATAATGTTGTAGCATTTAATGATAGAAGTCTACTTCAGCACTTTTGCTATTTGGCAGGAGCAGTAATGTTTGAGTGATGTGGGTTTGTCTTTATTCCATATTAAGTGCGGGCTGCTTAGCTATGCTTATATTATATTTTTGTGCATATAACTATTTGTCTTTGGTGTGTTGAAAACAATATATTTACTACATATCTATTAAAAGTTTTATAAAAATTCTCTCCCACCCCTTTGCTTTATAATAATAATGTGATAATGCTTAAGTTGTGGTTAAGTCTGCTCATGGCACTTTGAAGAGCTGGGGTTCCCCTTTCAGGAAAGCTCTGCTTAGTCCACATGACTAGAGTTGAGCGGACACCTGGATGTTCGGGTTCAGCAGGTTCGACTGAACTTCGAAAAAATGTCCGGGTCCGTGCTCGAACTTGACCCCGAAACCCATTGAAGTCAATGGGGACACAAACTTTTGGCCACTAAAATGCCTCTAAATAAGTCATGGAAAGGGCTAGAGGGCTGCAAAAGGAAGTAAAATGTGGTTAAGAGTAGGACAAGTGCCCTGCAAGCAAATGTGGATAGGGAAATAACTTAAAATAACATAAAATGCATACAAATTACAAATACAGCTGAGCCATAAAATGGCACTAGATGGAATCTTTGATTTTAGCTTTGGAAGAACATAAATCTAAATCTAAAGCATGGCTACCAGGAGGATCAACAGAATTATCCATTTGAGAGAGGGTTGGAGTGCATAAAAATGGCACTACGATGTAAGCAAAGTATTGGACTGTTCTATTTGACTTTTTTATTTAAAAATGCCTAGATGTTGCCGACTGAGCTAACAGAACGGGATTAAAGTCATGTACCTGGCACACATGCAGTTGCAAGTGCACTGCACTCTCTGTGGCACTGGGCTCAGGGCAGGGTACAAATATGTAGTATAGCACCCACTTAAATAATCACTGTAATTTGAATAATTGCTGTAGTTTGAATAATCGCTGTAGTTTGCAGATTCAACAGCAGAATTTTTTTTAATCTGTCCCTCACAGCTGCAGCATCCTCTCTCTACACTAAGAAGAGCTTAGTGATGTGCGTGTACGTGACTCCAGCTTATATATAGAGGCTGGGTCACATGCTGCACTGGCCAATCACAGCCATTCCATTAGTAGGCATGGCTGTGATGGGTTCTAGGGCAAACGAGTTAAACGCTTGTTGATTTGCTGCCCTGCAGCCTTTCAAAAAGCGCCATTAAATCGTCAAACCCTGAACTCCAACCCGAACATACAGTGAAATGTTCGGGTCCGTGGTCCAAAAACTGTAATGTTCGGTACGAACCCGAACAGTGCGGTTCGGGTTCACTCAACACTACACATGTTACATCCCCAGAATAATAGAACTGACAAACAAGACTATGCACTATGGACATCAAATAAAACACAGAAATCAAACAGCCTTTCCCACTCACCCTGAAACAAATTGAAACTCTTGACCCGCTACTGTCAAATAAATATTAAAGGAAAAGCATCATTAGATCATGCAGTACATAACCTCCAATATCTTCAGCATGTCAAAAAACAGATTTGAAATCTGTGTCCTCTTTTTTTCACACAGACACTGAGCTGTTTGTCTGGTTTTCAGGAGGCAAAGTGACATCACTTCCCCTGCTGGGAGGAAGTGCTGGAACCATGCACCCTTGTGCAGGCTTATCTAGGTTGTATGCAGGCATTTCTGTATCCTTCTTGCTTTGCTGTCTTGTTTATTATTTATGCTTAGTCCGGTTCTTGCTCTGTATTCCTGTTCTTGCTCTGTATTCCTGTCCTTGCCCTGTATTATTGTCCTTGCCCTGTATTCCTGTCCTTGCCCTGTATTCCTGCCTTGCCTTGTAGTTCTGCCTTGTCCTGTATTCCAGCCCTGCCATGAAATCCTGTTATGTTTTTCTTTCTGCCTCTTTGTTTCATTTTAGGTTTTCTGATTGCCTCTGCCTTGTCTGTTTACGTCTATTTAAACCACACCTTTTCTGTTCAGTCCTTAGTAGTGCAGTCTACAGGTATTTCCTCTCTGTATAAGTGTCTATTTCATGTATGTCTTTTAGATTTTATTATTTGTTTTTGCTTTGCTAATATTATGTCTTAGTTAGGGACTTGCTTATGTGGGGTACCTTGACGTGGTTGGCAAACTAACATCTAATTGGCCAATTAGTGAACCAAACTCACACCTTTACCATCTTTAGTGTTAGGCTAGTTCCTGTATTTATGTTTGTTCCTTTGTATGTGTCTCTTGTGTTCCTTAACCCCTTCCCATCCTTATGACGAGTTAACTCGTCATAAGAGCCGCCGCGTTAGCGACCTTATGACGAGTTAACTCGTCATGCAGTCTAGCTGGCGGTGCGCTCCGTGGGCACCGCCAGCTAGTCTGCAACGGGTCCAGGACTAAGCCTCGCACCCGAGGCAAAGCTCCTGGACCCGATCGGTCGATTTCCGGGCATGTGATCGCGGTGATTGAGTCATCACCGCGATAACATGCAAATTAGATGGCAAAGTCAGTGTGTTCACACACTGACTATGCCTCTAATTCACTCCCTGTGCTTCACATTCTTATAGTGAAGCACAGAGAGTGACCTGTAAGTAAAAATAAATTAATTAAATACAAAGGTAAAAAAAATGTTTAAAAAAAATTAACCCTTTCATTGCTGATCACAGTTTTTAACTGTGATCAGTTTCCTTCCACTTTATGGCCCTCATTTAGTTTTTTTTTAACAGATTTTTTTATTTTTACAATTTATAAAGTTTTTTTTAATAAATAAAGGTAATTTTAATATATTTATTTAATAAAATTTAACCCCTGCATGCCTGTTGCATGATTTTTACTGATCTGACATCGCACTCTTCAGAGTTTTTTTCTGTCTTTTTTGTTATGGGGGGTTTGGGAACCAATATTTTTCTTTTTTATTAGTTAGTTAATTAGGGGGGATAAGTGGGTTAGTGTTGCACTAGTTATGTAGGTTATTACTGGGAAAATAATGGGGAAAAACTTTTTTTTCCTAAAAAATTTCCTCTTTTATATTAATTTTTTAATACTAAAATGTAAATCATTTTTATGTATAGGGTATCAAAAGAAAGCTCTAACTGTCCTTTAAAAAACAACATATAACTTGTATGTGTACGTTAAATGAGAGAGAGGAAAATTATGTTTCAAAAACCGCGTATTAAAAATTGAAAAACGCTCTGGTCCTTGGCCCAGGAAAATCCCTGGTCCTTAAAGGGTTAACCTTGTGCCTTGTATTGTTTACCCTTAGTTTGCTTTCTGCTGTATCTTGCTTATTTTTTCCCTCTGTCCTGTAGCCCTGCACTCTGTATTTCCCTCAGTTACTTTGTTTTAGCTCTACTTGGCTATCATTTAATCCTCTTAAGCACTGGGACCCGGATACAGCAGCCACAGGGCCTGGTTTTGGCTGTAAAAACTTGGGGTCCCAAACCTCCAAGGGATTGCAGTTACCCATCACTAGGTCCTGTGTCTCCACCCTGCAACTTAGCTCCTGATCTTGGGTGCTCAGAGTCTATTACCACCTGCACCCCATGTGTAACGAGTGCTCAAAGCCATTTCATCAGTTTATGGGCAATCCTATGCAAGCGACAGGGGTGCTGCCAGAGGGGTGTGCACCACATTTGCATACATGAAGCACTTTCCTATTTGTGTCCACAGTTATGCAAATTTATGACATCATCTCATTAATATTTTTGCCTGAAAATATCTTAGTTACAGTACCTTCAATTTAGTATTTTCTTCATTGTCTGGACATCTGGTGTGTTTGGTGACAGTCCTTTTAATACAGGTTTTTCTAAAAAGAATACTTGCACCTATCCTTCTTCTTCACATATTGATTTTCCTTGTCTACTTCAGTGGAATGAAAAATAAATTAATTTTAATAAATAATGTTAAGATTGAAACATGCTTACTTATTCTTTCATTAAATGGTCACTTTTAAAAGGTTTCTATTTTGTCCCCCATTCACTCCACTGTTCTTGGATTGAATATGAAACAGAAGAAAATTATAACTACATAATTTTTTTTTGACGCAACATACATATGCTTTAAGTGAACAGGTGACAGTGCTAGGCGCTACTTGTACTAATGATTATAATTATGTATGCAGCTCACTAATCAGTAGAAAATCACCTCTATTTTCTACAAACAACATAAGATAAAAAAAGAAAAAAGAGAAGGAGCACAACAAACTCAAAATAATACAAAATAATATGTGAAAAATGTGTGAAGATCAAATTCTGTGACAAGGGAGTAATTGTGAATCAAAAAGGAAAAAAGGAAAAAAAATGTAATTAAGATATATTGTATATTATACATATATCTTATATTAGACTTGATTGCAGATCTCAAGAGGCATTCATAAAAAATAGAAACAGAAACAAAACAGTGCTCTATGGTTGAACAGCAACAACAAGGATTGAAGTGATGGGAGTTGTACTTACAAAACTGGAGCAGATTCACTGCTCTATATGCAGGTAATAAGGGAGATCCCTGGATACGTGTAGGGAACACCAGCCTTTATAGATCCTCCTTAATATGCAGATGGAATGCCGTTGGGAGGACTCACAAATTCAGATGTATGATGACAAAAAAGAAGAAGGCTCTCATAGTGAAGTACAGTATAGAAATATATTTTAATAAGGCAAAAAAAGGCTTACTTTAAAATAATGTGAGTGCAGATAATGACTCACAAAACACGTTTATATATTGCACGAGAAAGCCAGGCAGGAGAACACAGTGGCTGTGGAAATTATGAATATCCAGAAGCGTCTGTGGGACAAAGTCTCTAGGCGTCTATTCACTGACCCAGCTGGAGAGTTGCGGAGAGGAGGGAATTAAGAATTTTGAAGGCCCCAACTTTTGGTCAAGATGACCCAGAGTTTATGAAATTCTGGAACATTATACTAGAAAATTGCACAAAGGAACTTATGGGCCTGATTCTTAGACAAAGTAGAAAGACCCTTAACACATTAGATGAAGATATCCAGAGATTCCAAGAGAACCTACAACCGTTCTCCAATACTGGAGATTTTAAAAGTATCTGAGAAAAGTAAAAAAGATTTGGAAAGCATCGAACGAGAGGTTAGAAACACCAAATGTAAGAAATATGTAAGAGACAAAACAGATTACAAAAATGATAAGATCAGGAATTTTTCAAGATTCAGTAAAGATAGAAGTTACAATAACACAAATTTGACAGATTACAATACCACCAACCCTAGACACTTCAGACCCCAATACCCACAAACACCAAGATCTACATCTAATAGGAATCAACGTGACACACAACAATGGAAGTTTAGTGGCCCTAATCGTTACTCCAAAAGTAGAAATGACAACACAACATATAACGATAGGTATAAAAACACAAAAAACTCCCAATCCAGCAATAACAACCCAAATCAAATGCCACAATAAAAACGCTTTCTGGCTTTGGCTAATTGCAATGATGAAGAGAGGGATTTTTTAGGAGATCTCCCCACCAGAACAACCATATGGGGACGAGAATCACCTCTAAAAAGAACCAGAGGTTCAGAACTAGAGGAGTTAGAGCAGGACGCAGATTATATAAGAACGAAAAGAGGCAGAACATTACCCCTGCAGGAATTTTTAATCTAAGCAAAAGGATACTGACACCAGATGATACCTCCTTACTTAATAAGGGCCTACAATTTGCACCTAGTAAGAGACTAAACAAATGTAATACATATGTGGACATACAAAAATGTTCAAGAAATCTGTGTCTTAAAAAGTATTTTGCCAATAACCCAATACCTGTTAACTTAACCATTCCCCAGTCAAAATATGTACACACCACTCTGAAAAATAGATCCACTTTCTTCCCTAACTATCTTAAATGAGGTTCAATAGAACTATTCGAGAAACTGGTTCTAGAAGATTTGGAAAAATATAAACCCCCAAACTTGTATAAAACCTCAAACTTAACTACAAAAGAAAAAATAGCATTAAAAACTTTAAGAGAAGATAGATCTATAGTTATCAAACCTGCAGATAAAGGGGGGGGGGGGGGAATAGTAATTCTTGATATTGAACAGTACTTATCAGAATGCAACAAACAGATCAACGATAATACAGTAAATAAAAAGCTTAAAGAAAACCCCACCACAGAAATTAAGAAAAGCTTAATGGAACTGTTAGATAAGGGATATACATCAGGTATCCTTACAAAGAAGGAATACCAATTCCTAACTATTACACATCCAAAAATTCCAACACTGGTCATTAAAACAAAGGCTTATTTACGAGACAGTATTAGTAATTCTGGAAAAACTCAAAAACATCACATGGCACAAGGATGACATCCTGGTAACTTGTGACGTAACATCACTCTATACGTGCATTGAGCATAAAAAGGGATGTGAGGCAGTGCAATTTTTTCTAGACAATGAAACCATGTTCCCTGAGCCACAAAAGGTGTTTATACTAAACAGCATTGAATGGATCTTAACAAATAATTTTTTCTGGTACCAGGAGGCTTTCTTTTATACAACTACAATGCACAGCTATGGGCTCCAGGTTTGCCCCCAGCTATGCAAACCTATATATGTCCTTTTGGGAGGACCGTTACATCTATGGGTTGCATAGCTGGGCTGCAAACCTGGTGTCCTATACTCGATTTATAGATGATACATTTTTTGTCTGGAGAGGCAATGAGGAGACCTTGGTGTCCTTTTTGAATCATTTAAACATATGGAATATAAAATTGACTTGTGAATATAGTAGAGAAAAAGTGACTTATTTAGACCTAGAAATTTACATAGAAAATAACATAATAAAAACCAAGACACATTTTAAAAATGTAGATGTAAATAGTTATATCCGGTTCGACAGCGGTAATTTTTCCCCCTGGCTCACAAACATTCCTAAAAATCAATTTATTAGACTAAAACGCAATTGTACAGAGCAAGAAATCTATCTAGAACAAGTGACAAAGATCACTGAAAACTTTCGAGATAAGCAATATCCAGATGATCTCATCCAAAAAGCCCTTCTAGAGGTCACAAAAAGTAAGGAGGAACCAACAATTAAGATGAAGGCCAACGCAGTAGAAAGGATATCTTTAATAATAGACTTTAATCAAGACCATACATTTTTAAAAAAGATTTTCCATAAACATTGGAGCTTCCTATTGAAAGATCCAATACTTAAAAACATACTAACAGATAAACCTAACATCACCTTTAGAGGGGCCCCTAGTGTTGGATCAGTATTGAGTTTTTTAAAAGAAAATAATAAAAGAGAGAACCCCTTTGGTATATCAAACGCCTTTTATAGATGCAAGACATGTAGGGCATGTACATCCACCCGCGTCATGGTGGGTAATAAAATAACACTTTTCATCTCGTCATATTCCAAAACAATATAGAAACATAGAAACATAGAATGTGTCAGCAGATAAGAACCATTCGGTCCATCTAGTCTGCCCAATTTTTTTTGAGTTCTTTTATTAGTCCCCCGTTCCCGGTCTCATAGCTAGGATAGCCTTGTGTCTATCCCACGCATGCTTAAAATCCTTGACTGTGTTTACCTCTACCACTTCTGCTGGCAGGCTATTCCCTACATCCACTACCCTCTCAGTAAAGTAATACTTCCTGATATTACTTTTAAATCGTTGCCCCTCTAATTTAAGACTATGTCCTCTAGTTGTGGTAGTTTTTCTTCTTTTAAATATACTCTCTTCCTTTACTGTGTTGATTCCCTTTATGTATTTAAATGTTTCTATCATATCCCCCCTGTTACGTCTTTCCTCCAAGCTATACATGTTAAGATGGTTTAACCTTTCCTGCTAAGTTTTATCCTTCAACCCATGAACCAGTTTAGTAGCCCTTCTCTGAACTCTCTCCATAGTATCAATATCCTTATGGAGATACAGTCTCCAGTACTGCGTACAATACTCCAAGTGAGGTCTCACCAGTGCTCTGTACAATGGCATGAGCACTTCCCTCTTCCTACTGCTAATACCTCTCCCTATGCAACCAAGCATTCTGCTAGCATTTCCTGCTGCTCTATTGCATTGCCTACCTACCTTCAAGTCCTCTGAAATTATTACTCCTAAATCCCTTTCCTCAGATGTTGAGGTTAGGACTGTACCAAATAGTCTATATTCTGCTTTTGGGTTTTTACGCCCAAGGGGCATAATCTTGCACTTGTCCACATTAAATGTCAGTTGCCACTGCTCTGACCATTTTTCTAGTTTAGCTAAATCATTTGCCATTTGGCTTATCCCTCCATGAATATCAACCCTGATGCAAATCTTTGTATCATCAGCAAAAAGACATACTTTGCCAACAAGACCTTCTGCAATATCGCTAATAAAAATATTAAAGAGAATGGGTCCAAGTACAGATCCCTGAGGTAACCCACTAGTGACAAGACCTTGCATCGAATATGCCCCATTGACTACAACCCTCTGTTGCCTGTCACTCAGCCATTGTCTAATCCATTCAACAATATTGAAATCCAAACTCAAAGATTTCAGTTTATTGATAAGCCTTCTATGTGCGACAGTGTCAAAAGCCTTACTGAAATCTAGGTAAGCAATGTCTACTGCACCACGCTGATCTATTATTTTAGTTACCCAATCAAAAAAATCAATAAGATTAGTTTGGCATTATCTCCCTGAAGTAAACCCATGCTGTCTCTGATCTTGAAATCCAAGCGACTTTAGATGTTCAACAATCCTATTCTTTAACAAGGTTTCCATTATTTTCCCCACCACTGAAGTAAGACTTACTGGTCTATAGTTGCCCGCCTCCTCCCTACTACCTTTCTTGTGAATGGGCACAACATTAGCTAATTTCCAATCTTCTGGAACTACTCCGGTTAACAATGATTGGTTTAATAAATCTGTTAACGGTTTTGCTAGTACACCACTGAAGTAAAACCTCTTCCTCTGTAAACTTACATGCATCAAAAGACTCATTAGTCTTTTTCCCTAAATGAGGTCCCTTACCCTCATTTTCATTTGTAAAAACTGAGACAAAATATTCATTAAGGCAGTCTGCTAAGCCTTTATCCTCTTCTACATAGCATCCTTCTTTTGTTTTTAATCTAACTAATCCTTGTTTTACTTTCCTTTTCTCATTTATGTATCTAAAAAATGTTTTATCCCCCTTTTTCACTGACTGGTCTATAGTCTCTTCTGTGTGTGTTTTGGAAGCTCTTATAGCTTGCTTTGCCTCTTTCTGCCTACTCTTATAGATCTTTCTATCTTCCTCTCTCTGAGTATTTTTATAATTACTAAATGCTAGCTTTTTATTTTTTACTATTTTAGCCACCTCTGCAGAGTACCACAGTGGTTTCTTCAATTTTTTGCTCTTACTGACAAGCCTTATGCAATTTTCTGTTGCCTTCAGTAGTGCAACTTTTAGATAATCCCATTGCTCCTGGACTCCATTTAAATTGCTCCAGTCTGATAATGACTCCTTTACACCTAATCTAATTTTAGAAATGTCTGTTTTTCTAAAATCTAAAACTTTTGTTTTTGTGTGGTGTGACTGCGTCACTGTTCTTATATTAAACCACACTGTCTGGTGATCACTAGATCCTAAACTTTCACCTACAGTAATATCTGATAACAAATCGCCATTTGTAAACACTAAGTCTAGTATGGCCTGCTTTCGAGTTGGCTCCTCCACTACTTGTTTTAGAGATAATGCCAGTAGAAAGTTTAGGATATGCGTACTCCTGGCGCAAGTAGCTGTTTGTATTTCCAGTTCACATCAGGAAGATTAAAGTCACCCATGATGATCACTTCTCCCTTCATTGTCATTTTAGCTATTTCCTCAACTAGTAGATTATCTAACTCCTCTATTTGTCCAGGGGGCCTTTAAATCACACCTATCCGAGTTACCATATGATTACCAAATACTAATGTAACCCAAACTGACTCTATGTTCGCCTCACTAACTTGTATTACGGTACATTTTAAGCTATCCCTCACATACAGGGCCACCCCTCCCCCTTTTTTACCTTCTCTGTCTTTTCTATATAAAGAGTACCCTGGTATTGATATGTCCCAGTCATATTTTTCATTATACCATGTCTCAGTAACAGCCACTAAATCTACATTCTCAGTTGCCAATATTGCCACAAGTTCATGGATCTTATTCCCTAAACTGCGAGCATTTGTAGACATGATCCTAAGCTTATCATTTTTCAGCACATTGACTACAGGTAACTTCTGTCCCTTTTTTGGGGGGCAATTGGATTGATGTTTTGTCGCCATTTTGC
This sequence comes from Pelodytes ibericus, assembly GCA_036172795.1. Taxonomy (NCBI): domain Eukaryota; kingdom Metazoa; phylum Chordata; class Amphibia; order Anura; family Pelodytidae; genus Pelodytes; species Pelodytes ibericus. The sequence goes on from CM069859.1 coordinate 87,600,503, forward strand.
CTCCCTCTTTTAGTTTAAAAACCTCCTAGCAAAACCTCTGAACTGCTCACTGAGAACATTTGTTCCCTTTTGAGAAAGATGCAAACCATCTTTTTTGTACAGTTCCTTTCTATCCCATAGTGAACTTCCATGAGAAACAAAGCCAAATCCTTGCTCCTGACACCATTCTCCAAGCCACAAGTTGAAGTCCCTAATACGCATCCGTCTATCATTCTGAATGTTATGCACAGGCAGAACTTCAGAAATGTACAGTGTGGACACAACCTGCCGTATATCATTGGCAAGAACACGAAAAGCTTCCTTCACCTCTGAAACCTCATTGCAAGCCAAATCATTTGTCCCTAGATGAACCAGTACATCCAATTCTCCTTCCTGATTTGCTTGCTTAACAATATTAGAAATATGCCTCCTGTCTCTGCGAGCAGTAGCTCCAGGAAGACATCTCACTAAGCCAATACTGTCCAACTCCGCACCTCTTATGAAAGAATCGCCCAACAACAACTGCTTTCTATCAGGCCTCACCTTCTCCTTGCACACCTTAGCCACATAGGAGAGTGGTTCCTCAAACTCTGTGTCTGAGCCTGCCTCCACAACACCACTGCACTCTGAAAGTGCTGAAAATGAATTCTGGACAGCCACAGACTGCGGGACATGCCTTTTATCCACAACTCTAAGCCTACCAGATCCAACAGTAACCCACCTGCCATTCCTAGGAAGCCTCTGCGGCAATGGCCTCTGTGGCAGTGACTTCGCAACAGTCTCAGCCCAAGTTTGTTTTACAGATAAATTACAAATCTCGGACTTTAAAAATGCAATCTCCTGCTGCAATTTTGAGAACTGTCTACAGATTAGACAGCCTCCAAACCTCCAAAAAATGGAACATGAAAGAAATGCAGAACAATTATCACAGTAAACCAAATCTGCCATTTTAAGAATTTAAATCAAAAAGATCTTTTAGTTTTTCTCACCTCTTGTATACCTCAGACTACCTCCAGAGTATCTCCAGAATATCTCTAAAATATACTCTTTGAAAAGCAGCTCTTAGAAGAGCAGCCAAGCTATTAAATTAGCTATTAAATATGAAATAAAGTCGCTAATTACATGTAGATCAAATAATGTCATTTATCTTTTCCCATGCCCATGTGGTCTATAGTACGTCTGACGAACCACTCGACCTCTACATAAGAGAATAGGAGAACACATGAATAATATCTGAAATAAATATATGGAACATAGTGTTTCTGCCCACTTCAGTACCCACCATGGCACAGACCCAGGAAAACTGCATTTTATAGGAATAATTCAGCTTAAAAAATATTGGCGAGGGGAAGATTTTGTTAAAACAATAGGTAAAACCAAAATGAAGTGGGTATATATTTTAAAGACCCTAACACCCATGGGATTAAATATAGAATTAGATCTCTATCATTTTCTATAGGTCCCCTTCATATACAAAATATTATTGTTGTTATTATTTTTCTCACAATTCCTTCAGTAGTTTTATTAATATATATCACCTACCTGGACCATGAGACGCATAGATAAGTTACATTTTCCCCCATTAATAATTTCTCTTCTTTTTTCACAGCTTTATAGTTATAATAACAGTAATAATATAAAAAGATCCTTTCTCGCTATGCTGCTGAATAACAATGTTTTTTTCCCCATGGAGTTCCCTTTTCTTCATGCACAACCCCTATATGTGCAATAATTACTTATGTGCAATATCTTTTTCACTATAAATATGGAATGATGTTATTCTTTATTTATTTCTTATGTATTTTAGTAATTTTTGTATTTCTCCATGTTTTTATATGCATTTTTTATATTCTCATTTGTTTGTGTATACTAATACGGGCATATCCCATTTAATGTAACTGGTTTTTAAAAGGTAAATGTATGTGTTCATTTCCCCCTCTGTGGCTGTTTGAACTGGTGCAGCACTGTCTTCAAAGACTCATGATTAATTAGACCCTTTATTTCCCCAATTAATTGAAAAATTGGTAATTTTTCCCTTAGAAAACGGCCAGTGATGTAACAATGGAATGCTATCCATGATCAAAATTATGGCCAGTAAATTGGATACTCTCAAAAAGAGTAATAATGTCATGCACATTAAATTAAATTTCACACATATATATAATCGTTTTTCTACACATAAAGGTAGTCTTTCAAACAGTGTTCCACCAGATGACAGCCAAATAAAACTGATAAAGGTTGTTTTTATGTATATATATTTATTTTTATATTTTTTTATTTTTTATTTTTGGTATAATGTTTTAAATGCTGCATGATAAATAGATAAGACAGACTGCTTGCATCTGTCGTTAATCACCAATACAGAGGAACAAATCATTGACTTCAGCGGGGAGGAGGTGTGTCCAAACGATTACTACATAAGACGGCCGTCAGGAGGAGGAAGGTGTGCACTTGATGAAGCCACACCTGGCGAAACGCGTATGACACGCCCCCTCCTCTCCGCAACTCTCGCATTCAGTCTCCAGCTGGGTCAGTGAATAGACGCCTAGAGACTTTGTCCCACAGACGCTTCTGAATATTCATCATTTCCACAGCCACTGGGTTCTCCTGCCTGGCTTTCTCGTGCAATATATAAACGTGTTTAGTGAGTCATTATCTGCACTCACATTATTTTAAAGTAAGCCTTTTTTTGCCTTATTAATATATATTTCTATACTGTACTTCACTATGAGAGCCTTCTTCTTTTTGTCATCATACATCTGAATTTGTGAGTCCTCCCAACGGCATTCCATCTGCATATTAAGGAGGATCTATAAAGGCTGGTGTTCCCTACACATATCCAGGGATCTCCCTTATTACCTGCATATAGAGCAGTGAATCTGCTCCAGTTTTGTTAGTACAACTCCCCATGCCTCTTGAGATCTGCAATCAAGTCTCTGTCTGAATATAAGTATAATATACAATATATCTCAATTGCATTTTTTTCCTTTTTTTCCTTTTTGATTCACAATTACTCCCTTGTCACAGAATTTGATCTTCACACATTTTTCATATATTATTTTGTATTATTTTGAGTTTGTTGTGCTCCTTCTCTTTTTTCTTTTTTTTTTCTTTTTTTATACATATGCTTTAAGTGGTAGTCTTGCAAGGCCTTCTGCACCAGAAGATCCTTTGTTATATCGGGGTTGGGCGAAAATTTGAATTAAGCTGCAACTGACAAAACTTTCTGATTCAGCGATGGAACCACCGTGACCTTCTCGGTGAATTAAAGCCCAATGAACTCAAGTAACACTTCACAGATGCCTTCTTGAGTATCAGGGCTTAGAGCCAAATGGAGGAAAGATCGCCACTGTTCCCAGACTATTGAATACACGGTCCATGTGGCAGGTATCAATGACCAGTGTAATAGTGTTGCAGCGTTCCATCTGCCAATGGCCAGATCCAGTCTGTTAATGGAGTAGCCTCACTGTCTGCCTGTGGGGCCAGTAGCAGAACCAATCCCATTGCTGGTGAGAAAAAGAGTGGGCCATGTCATTGTGTACCCCAGGGACATGGACTACTTGCACCAACAAATTGTGCTGCAAACACAGGAGGACTAGCTGGTATCGCAAATAGATAATTGAGGGGGAAGAGGCAGATATGTTGTCAATGGTCTTCACAACCCCCTTATTGTCACACCAGAACTCGATGTTGTTTCAGGGTGAGTGGGAAAGGCTGTGTGATTTCTGTGTTTTATTTGATGTCCATAGTGCATAGTCTTGTTTGTCAGTTCTATTATTCTGGGGATGTGTCATGTGTATCTTAAATCCAAAAATAAAAGTGTCTCGTAGCAACTCTGCTGCAGCCTAGTCATTGAATGCATTGTTGTTTCCTCCAGAACGGGAAGCAGATCCTACTCTGTCCTGTTTCTGCTTATGAAAGCTTACATTTACACTGGCTTCCTCTCTTGCAGGCAGATTTATTAAACTGCCAGCATGTGCCCTTTTTTTGCCAAAGCCGAGTAACTGATTCAGAAGGACTGGTAGGAACTGAGAGAAAGGGTTGGACTGCACTTCATACTGTAGCCATGTCCCATATCCACAAGGCAATGCCCTTGTGATCTCACATGATAACCAGACTGAGTTCCATATGCTGCCTAAATTGCTCATTGTAATGCAGCCAGGCCAGGTGGACATACTCCCCATAAGCTTCTTGGACAGCATCCATTTTGCAAAAGATCCCTGAGCAGTACTCTGGGTTCTTCTCACCAATTACACCAACCAGGATGACAAATGCCTGAAGGTCCAAGGGATGAGGCAATACTTCCTCTTCTCCTTGTCCTCCTTTTGGAGGTCATTTGGCTTCTACCCTGAATCCCAATTGAGAAGAACTCCACATATTCCCCCCAGCTGAATTTTCCCCATAGCTCTTGTTGGAGAGCCCAGTCAGCTAAATAAATAAGGTGTTTTTTTCATGTGTCCTCTGGAACTGAAGGAGGGCTCACTGGGAGGACACTTAATGACAAACCACCACACATTGCTGCAACATTTCTTGCAGGACATCATTTGGAAACTCCTGGAAAACCGTAGGAGCATTTTAAAGAACAGAAGGCATTACTAGGTATTTGGAATACCTGCTCCTGGTGTTGAATGTGATTCTTTTAGCCTGACAAAATTACTGTAATCATTAATGCCCAAACCAAAAACGCAAAGGGACACAAATAGGGTAATAATCAAGAGAGGGGAAAAAAAAGGTAAAACATTACTAATGAGCAATTTGCAAATATTTCTGACATTTTGCACTTTTTCTTTTAGTTTTGCTCTTCCGTTTACTTTTATTTAGTGTGCATTTTTCTGGTTGCAGTAATATATTGTGGTTATATTTGCGCCCGCTAAATATTTTTTCAAACATTTTGTGAAAAGGAATTCTTATTATGTGTGTGAAAATTATACCAGCTTTTAGCAAGTGCTAAATAAATGGCAGAAAAAATATATTTGCTAATGTTTTCATTAATAAATATGTCCATTTTTATTCACAATATACTCATATTTACTATTTGCAAAATGAGCAAGGGCCCCCAAGCTTGTGGCCCTTTGCAGGGCAGGCCATTTAATGGGGCAGACTGGGGCAACTGCCCCAGGCGGCACCTTGGCAGAGGCAGTACTTTGCTGCTCCATGCAGCGGTCTTTTTTTTTTTCTGTGTACAGGGGAGCTTGACAGAAGGAGGTCTCAGCCAATCGGTGAGACCTCTCAACTCCCCTGATTGGCTAAGAGTTCAGAAGCCTCCTGTGATTGGCTCAGTCCCTCCTTCATGAGGAGCTCAAAGCACAGAGATGCCTGAACCAGTTAGACCAGTTAGTGTGTGTGTATGTCAATGTGAGTGAGTGTGTGTATGTCAGAGTGTGTATGTCAGTGTGAATGTGTGAATGTGTGAATGACAGGCTGTCTGTGTATATGTGTGAGTGAGTGTGGATAAATTGGTTAACTCCTCTGATGCTGCCTAAATTTGTCTAGCCACCCAAGGGGTTAACTCTTCTGACACTGCCTCTATCTGTCTAGCCACCCAAGGGGTTAACTGCTCTGACACTGCCTATATCTGTCTAGCCACCCAAGGGGTTAACTCTTGGGCTGGCCCTGGCCCTTTGCATTTTGGTTTAGGCATTGATGATTTTAATAATTATGGAAGGATTACATGTTTCTAAAACCTAGTTTCTAAACCTCTGTCTGACGTAATGAATAACATAATAAAATTATTCTATCTTTATTGTAATCATCAATGCCTAAACCAAAACACATAGGGCCACAAATAGCCTTTTGTGTTCTTGGTACCAAAGTTCAGTTTTGCTGATTTTATCTGTTATATGTAATGGTTCAACAACTGAACATCTGAAAAGCATAAAGGAAACAAAAAAACCCAAAACATTTCTCTAAACTTTAAAATGTTACTTCTGTTGTCAACAATGAGCTATCACTAAAAAATAGACTTCCGTGAAACCACAATAATTTGTTTTGTATGGTTTAAAAATGTAGGGTTAAAGAGTTACATGCAAATCGAACCCCCAAGCAAATAAACAAAGCTGATGGGTTAAACCATATAAATTCACAAGATAATCACAGAAAGCAGGCCAAAAACATTTCAAACAAAAATCACTGCTTAGTGGTGAATATGCCCTCTTGTATTTATTAAAAGTTATACATGCAAATGTATTTTTTATTTGTTTTATAGTATTCTTTTTGGTAGATTGATTCTCTGCATTTTTTGATTTTTCTTTATAAAAGGATGCTGTTTGGAATTTGTACTTGCTTGACATAAAACAACTGACGTGATTCGGTTCAAAAGGTAATAATACTTAAATAAAGTAGATGAATGCTATTTAAAAAAAAAAAAAAAAAGACCTGCAAGCAAAACATGCAGACTCAAAACAATAACACATTATTTTGTAACATGAAAACAGATGTCTCAAGTGAATTGATCTTTGAAAGGAAGAGAGAATGCACATTGTAAATCAAAAAAGCATAAAATGTATGTTTTCTAACAAATCACATAGCTTTATGGTAACAATTTTAACTGTGATTTAAATGCATGTATGATTGTTTTGAAGTTATACACATTTGGTAGTGTTAGAAGACTATTAACCTATAAATAAACTATATTACAGTCATTATGGCATTGTAGTAGCATTTTGAATTTATTTCAACAGATTTTGCAGTTCTGTAAAAGTTGAAACATGCAGATCTCATTGATGCAATTAGAGACCCATGGTGTTGAGTCTTGCTATCGAATGTGTACAATCTAAATTATGTAACTTAAATATTGTATGCAATGCATATGAGCAGAGTGGGAGTAAAGGCTATTGCCAAATGTGGAGATGTTTGCCTCGATGGACACAGCTGTACCTCACTGACTAACCCTATGATAGGCTGAAAGGTACTTCTGGTGTTGCTATGTCCTTTGTGCATAGAGGGACATTTCAGTCTAGACTGACTTTTGTGGGTGGGGCTAATCTCATATGTTTCATGGATAGTCACTCTCTGTAATGGTGAAATTAGCAGAAAAATGGGTACTTCCTTGGTAATATGTCATTTAGTAGGCAAATGTCCTGTCCATGTTTATGTGAGATTCACACACTTGAATCTGATTGTTTTTCAATATTCATAGCAAACTACTGTATTACATCAATAACAAATTTTTAAAAAAGTTTCAAGATTGGTCAGTAGATTATAACATTTATAACCACATTACACATGGGAATGAATCATAAAGCCAAAGGGAAAACATCTGGTACAATTAGAAAAAGCAGTGAGAATTGTGAGGATGGATTGAATGAGGCAAAATGTAATTACAAAATTATATAGCAAAGAAAACACAGATGCACTAACTTCCATGTATTATTATATGATAAAAAACAAATTCACTTTATAAAAGCAATGATTCAAAGCAATCATGAAATGGGAAAAATGTTGCATATTATAAAAGTCAATAAAAAACATGATGTGCTTTCTTTTCATAAGTTAATAATACAGTATTCTTCTCTTTTAATTTATCTAGTATACTTACACTTTCTTGATGATAAATGGGTACTATAATGTGCCATGCAAGCAAATGAACAAACAGACCATTACCTAGATTACATTACAGTAATATTTATTTATATAATGCCAACAATTTACATAGTGCTAGGTGCAATGTATAGAGGGGGACTTCATGATAGTTAGACGAACAAGGACAGACTGCAACATGAAGTAGAGAGCCCTGCTCGCAAGCTTACAGTCTAGAGGGAGGGGAGGACATGAGACACATAATGGACTGAGGAGATAGTGATGGTATTAATAGTATTAGGGATGATTGGAGCCTGAGTTTGGCCAGAGATTGGTTATGTGTTTTCTGGCTGGATGAGTTGTAAGTTTCCTATTCCTAACAGGACAGTGAAAGCTGGTGGGATCAGCTAGAGATTAATTAGCAAGCATTCTAGCAGGATGAATAAGAAGCTTGAGGAGCTCAGGGGTTGTGCAGGGAAGTATCAGCTAATTAGGGAGGCAATGTAGGGATAGGCCGAGGAGTGGAGGGCTTTGTAGGCTAGAGATAGGATTTGTGAATTTTATCCTATAGCAGAGGGGAAGCCAGTGGAGGACGTTGCAGAGAGGAGCTTCCGAGAGTCAATGATAAGCAAGAAGGGTTAGCCTGGCAGCTGTATTTTCAAAATATTGTGCTGAAAAAGATGAGCTAGGGGTAAGCTAGTTTAGTAGTGCAGATGAGAGATCAAAAGCATGTGCACTAGGGTTTTGGTTGTCTGTTTACTGACACTGGAAGTGAAGGAGAGAGCCAGGTCAAAAATGACACCAAGACACCTAGATAGATACCTTTATATTTAAGGGGTTTGGTGATGAAAGGAAAAAAGTACAATTTAACTATTTAACAACTTATAATATTGTCACATTTTAATAAGTGACAGTTAGAGAGCTGTCATCTGTCTCTATGGTTTGGTTGGGGGTAAGATAAGATTGTGATTCAGTTATTCACAGGGTAAGAGGAGCTAAATTATTTAGAGTGTGTAGAATTCATCTGAAGAGCAATAATGGGAAGAAGAGATGGACAAAAGAGATAATGAGAATTGTATGTACAAAAGTATTAGAATTGACCAGTGAATAGTGGCTGTTGACAGAATTTTGAACATACACTAACATTGATTCCACTTAAAGTGGAGTCATCTAACAGTGGGGAACCTGCTGCAAGTCCCTTTGCATTAATATATATGTTTTACATTTTCAATAAAATAAAGGATTATATTATTATATGTTAATTTACTTTATTTTCATGTATGTAATTAATGTATCATTTATGTATTGCGGTGACACTAGACCTACCAAACTCTGCTTCCAGTGTTCCAATTTGCCAGGGGTAGACAGCAAATATAAGATAAGCTAATATGGTTGGAGGCGAGAAATACTATGTTTACTGAAGTTATTCAGAGTTGCAATGTGATTATAATTTTTCAGTAGTAATAGTATTTCAGTTGAACTGTAGTGTTATCTTTTTTTAGTGTGAACAATTTGTTATTCTGATGCTGACATACTGTCAATTAAGGACTTAAAACTCATAATATTTTAAAACAGCAAAAATCTCTTGATGTGCCTGAGCCCTTAATTAGATGGAATAAAGCTGTTTATTTCTAGTCATCACAGAAGTTAAAATGGCAGGTTACTGCTGAGTGTTTCTATTGTTCTCTGTGTTACATATTTCATACTAGTAATGCTATAATAGGCTATGTCTAAGATCAAGTGGTTTCTGAAACATTCCCAGGGTGTAATTGCATTGAGTCTTTTTCCCATGCTCCAATTAGTGTTGCAGGCCAAAAACATATTAATTATATTCACCTAGTAATGGAATTCCTAAACATCTGAGAGTGGTTTTAAATGATGATATGATGGATTATTATTATAATTAAGAAAACAAAGAGATTACAAGACCTTTGCTAACTTATGATGGCAATATCTGTGTTGGTTGTGGTATTTTGATAGGAGCCAAGCTGAGTTAAAATGATTCAATTTATTGGCTAACTTGGAGTTTGATTATAAGCTTTCAATACCAAGCTGCATGGGTATTTTTTTTAATTTTTAATCAGCACTTGGAGCATAGTGATGGCCCCAAGTGCTTGAAGACTATTCCATTATTTTACTGGGTCCTGAGGGCTGGGGTGGGGGGGGGGGGGGGGGGCTTTATTGTATTAACAGGGAAATCCGGAATGATGTAATTTTCTGCAAAATTCTGTTGCTCCCCTACTGCAGTACTAGTGCTTTAACATACAGTATTTCTGCGGTCCCATTATTGCTTTAGTAATAAGGGGAGTAGAATTTCAACTTTAACTCTGCATCTACCGCCTGTTTGACAGATAGTGTGCCACTATGACATTCAAATAGACAAATAAAATGGAGTTCCTGACCCAAATTGGTGAGACAGAGAGTCTCAAATGTCACCAGTGATTATAATAGAGGAAAAGTTAGGCTATGGTGTAGATAGTTCTGATAGAAAATAGTGGCTAAACTGTATCAAGTGTAGCAATTTTGGCAGTCATGTACTATACTACAGATGTAGCCAGCTGCATGTTGCAGTATAAACACACACTAAACTTAGATGTAGTTGTAGATTCAAATACCCATGATACAAGCAAAACTATAAATGGTTACTGAAACATATATATTAATGAGATTGGAGATAAATGTAACAAAAATCATATTAAATAAATGAAAATGAATACAAATAAATAAAATAAATGTTTACTTTTACTTTTACTTTATTTTACTTTTATATATATCTTTTTACTTTTCATTTATTTTGTTCAATTTTTGTTATGTTTCACCCATCTCATTAATAATAATATTTTTCAATAACCATTGATAGCAAACACTTATTTTTTGATATGTTTAATTTTTATCAAATGTATATGAATGATATAGCCGTCTGCAGAACTAAATCCTTTCCAATGTTTAAAGTAGGGTGAGATTTAGCAGTAGTTCATTGAACATCCAGCTTCGGTAGCAGCTTTTTAAACATCTAAGTGCCCAGTCTCCTCCAACCGCCAGGGAAAAAAAAGTTTGTGATTACATCAACACAGCGCACATAATCCATATGGACAGAAACATGTTTTGTTCATCGGGACCGAATTTAATTATTTTTGTATGAAATTCGTACATTTTTTTTCATTTCGGTAATTACTTTGGAATTAAAGGAATTAAGAGTCTGTTTGTGAGTATTAGTGTGAACGTGTATTAGTGAGTGTAATGTGTGAATCAAATGGCAACCGATTGAATGAATAAACGAGTGAATGAATGACATTTCCATTCATTGCACAGTCGTTCATTCATTCTTATGTTCAGCGTTGTATTTGGAATTCAGACGAATGGATGAAATAGCTGATATTTGTCTGAAAATGCATTTGTCCAAAAACAAATGATCAAGTCTAATCCATACCATAGCCTATTTGTTCTCTCTATTGTGATCAATTTGAGATCCCCTCTGTCTCATTGAGTTGGGTCAGGAAGGGTCTTAATTTAATTTTGTATATTAACAATTAAGATGAGTTTGGCATAATAGAATAACTGCCCAGCAATGCATTTTTTTGGAATGTCATGTTATTTGTTACAATGCACAATGCAATCTTATAAATATGGTCAGCACGTATGCATACGCTATGACTTTGAGAGGTTAAACCTGTATGCTGATGACATTCATTTGTAAACAGAACATAACAAAACCTAAGCATCATATTTGACATTTTAATTTGTTTGCTATTTGAGCAGCATATTAGCATATGTTTAATCAGTACAGTCTTGCAATGCAAGAGAATATACCGACATGAATGTGTAAGGCATAATCTTCTGAGCAGCAGCATGGCACTCATTTCAGCAAGCTGACTTTGGAATATTTTAATGGGAAAACTGGTTGTTGCATATGTTAATGGCAAAATGGCAAAATGACTGTGGCATGTTTATTGGTACTGATTGTGGCATGATCTGTGGGGCAAAGGACATTTTACTATGGGGAAAAGTGCCACTGTTCTATAGCAAAGCACATGGGTGCAAAATGAGTGCAAGTCAAGTGCTGTAAGCACAATATAGGTGTATGGTAAGTGCTGTGTGTACAATATGGTGCTGTGTTAAGCCCTTTAGGTGCAAAATGAGTGCAGAGAAAGGTAATAAAAACAAGATATCCTTTTTTCCCAATAACATTTTTATTACATATGAAAATAGTTAAATATAAATAAAAATAGTTGCAAATAATATTAAAAAGTTCAAATTATAGTTATAAATGCAAATAGTTATTTATATGAGAGAGAGATACTTATTTGTGTATCTATAGGCCTGTGATATGTGTATGTGTATAAATATACAGTATACACACACACACACACACACACACACACACACATATATATATGTACAATAGATGAATGTAACCTGCCATCACCTCACAGACGTTTTTCCTGGCCCCCAAGTGGAAAAGGGTTGCTGTCCCTACTGTAGAATATTTCCCTGTGTAATATTAGTGCCAAATACCATTACTGTGACATAGCTGTGTTTTAATGTTGATTGCTACCTACAATATGTAAGTGCTCTCTAATATCAATGTACTATTGTAATATAGGAACTGAGTACTTGTATTGCAGTGCTGCATAATAAGGATAAGAAAGTTGAAACGTACGTCTGTGGTTGCTGTGTTCCTTGTGCAGAGGAGACCTGCCAGGCATTTTGGATCTGGACTGCCCTTATGGGTGGGACCAGTCTGATGTTCTAATAGAGAGGTTTCCTCTGCAATGGTGCAAGAGAGGAATAAACAGTGATTCCTCTTCCAAATAGGTTACATCCGATAGGACTGGCCATTTCTACACGTTTCATTCTCAGTGAAAGGGATCCTACTTCATTGCTTCTTTTCCCTAAATAGTTCTTGCAAAGTTTGGAGCTGTGCTTTGAGTAATTGTCCTGTGGTAGGAGGAAATTGGTTCTGATAACGTGATAACCTTCCTCATGAGGATCCCTTTTGCCTGTACAAATGTTCCACTTTACCATCACCAAAGCACCCCCCGACTATCACATTGCCTCGACCATGCTTGATATATGGTATCAAGCACTCATCCAGCATGTTTTCATTTGGTCTGCTTCTCAAATCTTTCTTCTTTGTGATCAAAATAGCTCAAACTTAGACTTTCCTGTCCATAACACTTTTTTTTTTTTCAATCTTCCTCTGTCCAGGGACTGTTTTATTTTTCCTAGCTTAATATTTTCTTTTTATTGTCCAGTCTGACATATGGCTTTTTCTTTGAAACTCTGCCTCAAAGGCCGACATCCTAGAGTTGCCTCTTCACTGTTGACATTAAAACTGATGTTTTGCAGGCACAATTCAATCAGACAAGACAAATATATTAGTGGAATCCGGAAGTCAGAGAAGTCAGCAACTAGGGTCCAATAATGGAGAGCAGCAAGCATCAGGGAAATGGCAGGGTCAAAACCAGGTATCAATGGGTAAATATAAGGCTGGAAGTGTAATAAGTACACAGGAGGTAACAATAATTCTGAACAAGGATGGAAATAAGCACATGCCTTATGAAGTGCTACGAGGAGGTGTGGTAATGATGTTTCAGGGAAGGAATCAAAATGCTCATTGCCAAGTGATGCATAAACTTTACTAAGGTCCCTAACACTGCGTGCATTTGAGAACGGGGGTGTGTGCACTGTTCTCCTGACAAAGGGAGCAGGAGCCTGGGACAGCAGCTAGCACTTCAAACATGCCAGCAGTGCATTAGAGATGAGAGGTGCTTCTGCCCATTAGCAGTGCTGGTGTGGCGGAGGGCCCAACACTGTTTGTTTTTAGCTGGAAATTGACACACCTGTGGCTGGCAGGCTGTGTATTATTAGCTGGATAGTAAATGGGCTGTTCTTGCTGATTGCTCACTTTTACCGCTTTGCATCAGTATTTGGTCTTTCTCTATAAACCCCTATTTGCTGTCATATTCATCTTATCTATGCATAATGCCATCTGCAAATTTGCTTTAAAATGCTAGGTTGTCCCTTTTATGAACAAAACAGTAATGATGTGAAGCCATTGATCTAAACTAATACAATTATTCCCAATTACTTTTTTTTATATAGAACTAAAAAGTGCACCTATTGGTGTGCAGTTACCATTGTAGCGCAGGAGATTATCTTGCTTAATAATATTATTTGTTTAATACTATGTTGGTTTAATAATGCAAAATATTGCTGTCATATTTTATAATTATATTATCTCCAAAAGGGACAATCTTTAGGAACAGAAGCAAAGAGGGCATAAAAAAAATAAATGCCTCTAGTATATGCTTCCTTTTAGCCTTGTTCTTTTCTTTTGGACATAACGTTTCTAAATAGTTGTGCCAGGAAATATTTGAACCCTTTGGTGACACAAGGATGTTCTATGCTGTCCTAGATTCTTTTGGGTAAAAAAAGACGCTAGGACAGCATAGAACGTCCTTCATTTAACAGCTCAGATCCCGGTGCATGGACTTGCTTTGACATTTTGAGTGGCCTCAGACTGACAGAAAAAATGTAGCCAACACTCAAAGTGAGCACTAGCAACATTTTACTTCGCGCCGCAACGTCACAAGTTACGCCTGGAGGTCTTGCAATTTTTTTTGTCAGGGACCCACAGGGTCTATTAAGACCCTGATCAGGTCCCTGCAATTGTGTCCCTGGCTACCGATCACCTTGTGATCGGGGCCAGGAACAAAAAATTGCGTTTTTGTGCTTGTGTCTTATGGGACGCAAGCACCATGCGTCACAAAGGGTTTAAAGTAGTGTTTTATTTTTTGTTAAAAGTAAAGCAAAAGTAGCAGTTACATTTTAGATGCTCATGTGGAAGTGTAATGGTTATGAATTTAGTGTCGAATGCACATCATCTTTCAAATACAATCATAAACCTATTTCACCACCTTCGGATTAACACTAAGCTGCCAGGCTGATAAAAAATTATACTGCGGTCAATGTCAATCTATGGAGGCCAAAGCATTTCTTTGGAGGAAAAAGTGTCAACCATAGAGACAATAATTATACTACAGTCAGAACAATACTGTGTATGATTGGATCCCTCAGAAAGCTATAGTCTGCCTAGCAGCCTCATTTAAATTAGAGACCAACTATGTCATGAGGTTCTGAACCACTCACTCACATGATGTTATGTATGAAAATAGTTTAAATATCAGTGCCAAAGTTTTGTTATCAGAAATTAAATGCACATTGGAAGTACTCTCGTCTTATGTTTTTCAACCATGCAGCACAATAAAAATTACAGTGGGTTTATCAAGATTGTCTTCACTTTGTAGGTCCCTGCTGTAGAAATGTGAAATTCAGACAGTGCAGAAATATCCAATTAATGCTAATGTGTGAGTGCGTAGTGACTCCTAGTGACAGCTAATTATTATCACAAGTGCTGTACCAGTAGGTGGTTTTGAAACAAGCAGAAAAAAAAAATAGATATTTTCCATAATGCCAATAAGCTGCAAGAATACTACAAAACATAACATGATACTTGTGAGCTAAGCAATTCTAGTAATTAGTTTCAAGATGTGTGTGCAATCAAGCAAGTGTGTTTCTAACGCATACATATGCAACTACTTGCCAATTATGGGTTTGTTTATGTAAATAGGGGTATATTTTCCTAATTCCCCTCTTTGATAGTTTTGTTTACATAAAGTTTGAATCATTTTGAATTAAAATGATTTTTCTTTTCAAATTATGATATAATGCAATTTGGATTATAACATCAGCCCTGCAAATATAACGGTAAGGGCAAATCCCATTTTTTAGTTATTTAGCACACAAACTTTGTATACTTTTTTGAGGACAGAATACAATTTTTTATTTAACATAAAAATAATTTATTTTCTTTCCTGTGTTATTTTGCACACATCTGTATGTGTTTTAAATACCACAAAATACATTGATTCAGTTCCACTAATATTGTAAAATAAACCACATGTATAGTATGTAGCTTGATATTTGTATTTCACAAATGGCTTTTTTTGATCCATGACTCCATTCAGGAACTTCTGCAGTACACTAATACAAAAATACATATATATATTTGTAACCAGACAGTCAATTTCACTTCACAACTTACACCAAAGACAGTGCTGTTTTATCTTCTGTCAGTTACAGAATCAGAGGATACCATCAGGGGCGATCCTAGGTTCACTGGCGACTGGGTGCAGGTTTTCTTTTGGCGCCCATACATGGGCGAGGCTATATTATGAACTCCTCCCCTTAAGACATGTCTGTTCCAGACATGCCCATTTCAATATTGGGATGAGGGGAGGAGAGCACACACTTTAATTTGATGTAAAGGACCAACACAAACTCTTATTTTAAATAAAGATATTTATTTGGCCATAATACTGTGTAGTGGGTTCATTTATTCCTATTGCTGGCTAGTTGAATGTGTTTTAACTACCATTCCCATGATGCCTAACCAGCCAAAGTCTCCCATTAGTCTGGCCGAGCATCATTGGAAAATAAGTACACAATGAGTGATAAATATTATTCCACCATGAAAAGAGCTGACGGAGGTCTAAGAGGAAACAGGGCACCGGTCTGCAGAGCCGGCTCGGAGGGGCAGCAAAGCAGCACATGGACAGCCCATTTGCAGAGATGTCCCTAGGGTCTCTAGCACATCCCACAGTATCACTTGCCCCATAGTACATGTAATTTTGCCCCACAGAAGATCCCACAGCATCAATTTGACAATTAAAATGAGCCACAGTCAGGTACCAATTAACATGACACAGTCAGATTGCCATTAACATATGCAACAGCCAGTATCCCCATTAAAATGCCAGTTTGTCCATTAAAAATGCCAGTTTGCCAACTAAAATGCAGTTTGTACAGTAAAAATGCCAGTTTGACAATTAAAAAATGCCACTGTTTGTCCATTAATATGCCACAGCCAGGTTGCCCATTAATATGCCACAGCCAGGTTGTCCATTAATATACCACTCTTAGTTTGTCCATTGATATGCCACAGCCAGTTTTTCCCATTTATATACCAATGTTAGTTTGCCCATTAATAGGCCACAGTCAATATGTCTATCAATATGCCAATATGCCACTTTTAATTTGACCAATAAAAGCATTATCTCCTCTTCCACCTTCCCAAGTACTCACCTTCCTGCTGCTGTCTGGTATCAGTGGCCGTCTCATCCACACAGTCTACCCTCTAAGCACTCTGCCCAGGATCGGTAGTGGATACCATAGTATAAGTATTCTATGATGCCCTTCGTCACTGCTGCTAGAGGATGGTAAGTGCAAAGTGCATGGCAATTCTGTTTCTTTAATGACACAGATCTCTGATTCTTACACCACTCGTCTTATCACACTCATCTTTTTATCTTTAAGGATTGCTTTTTTATGAAGCTATTTAGTGGTGTAGTTGAGGGTGGGATCTTTTTATATTAGAAATGTTTATTTTCTTTCCTTTGTATCTTTTTTTTTTTTTAATCAATCACACTACAAAGACTCAAAAGGCTCCACTCAGTATTAGGGAAACATTTGGTTGTGTCACTGATTCGAGCTCTGTCTACTGCTATTTTCAGCATTATTTCCTTTTTTAGATGGATACTGCTAAGTTTTTGCATTTGTTCAATCCGTAGCTTAATCACTAAAGTGTGATGATGGGCAGGGACAAATTGGTGGTTACCGATCCATGCCAATGCCATGAAAGACTAAAATTATTTTTTACAGTGCACAGCAAGAAAGAGTTGCTATCCCCGAAACATCTGTGTTTGTGTGTATGTATCAGATTTTTTTCACATTAAAAATAGTGTTTGTTGACAATTTCTCTCATGCACTTTCCCTCACTATTCAAACGGTGCTGGGTGTAGGACTCCACTAGGTCCCATATAATAACACCACAAAAAAATGATAAATTACGCAACACTCCATTAAGTGGGGTATTAATTTTCATTGCCACACTACTTTGGTGAAAATTTACACCCCACTTAATGGAGTGCTCTGTGATTAATTGCTTTTTTCCTGGACCCTTTTACTCAGATTTACTGCGCTTGATATTTTTCCTACTTTTGGATTTTGTATTCCTTGACCATGGATGGTGATGGTTATTATCTGCGGCAGCACTAGTGTTATTTATCATTACTTTTGAGTACTTGCAGTGTTCCCTTACTGTTTACAGAAACCTGTTATACAGGTCACCGCCTGATACATATGAGTTGAGTTTAATTACTACAATTCGAGAATAGCTCGAGGAGGTAGACTTTGGAGGCCGACTTTCATTTGAGACTACTGGGTCTATTCACTAAAATTCAACTTTGAATGTTGACTTTCATTTTCAGACAAACTTCGGCACCCAAGTATGACTTAGAAAACAAAAACCCGGGTTCCAATCTTCCCCATTGAAAGCAATGTGGGGCGGGGGGTAATGACTGAAGCTATTTTTGAGACAAAAAAACTCAGGTGCCAAATTTCACTCAGATTGTCTCAAAATGAAAGTCGACTTCCAAAGTCAACCTCCTTGAGCTAAAACTCGAATTTTAGCGAATGGACCCAATCGAGAGTGCTGTATATATTTCAGTGCATGTTGTTATGTGTGTAATTAGCATACCCTCATGAAGAATATCAAGAACCATGTTCAGAGTCAACAAATCTTCAACTTATTTCTGAGGAATGGGTCTGACGCTGCAATTATTAGATTTTTTAGTAAAGTGCACTCTTCTAGTACCGTATTTGCTCGATTATAAGACGACCCTGATTATAAGACAACCCCCCCAAATTTGTACATTCCTTTAGGAAAAAAACTAAAAGCCTGATTATAAGACTACCCTATAGGAAAAAAGTTTAACTTGTATATATGTAAATTGCTTTTTAATATTTAATAAAAAATGTATATTATACAAATGCATTTCTTGTTTTTATTTGCTTTTATGTGCCAATGCGGCCTCTCTCCCGCTCCCTCAGCCGTCTTTCCCCCCCAGCGTTGTCTCTCTCTCCCCCCAAAACCTCTCTCTCGATCCCCCCTCCCCTTTTCTCTCTGTCCCCCTCCCTCCCCTTGTCTGTGTCCCCCCACTTGTCTGTCTGTGTCCTCCCCTCTCCCCCTCCCTTTGTCTCTCTCTATACCCCCCTCCCCTTTTATCTCTGTCCCCCCCCTTGTCTATCTGTGTCCTCCCCATCTCTTTGTCTCTTTCTCCCCCCCTCCCCATGTCTATCTGTGTCCCCCCCCCCTCCCTTTGTCTCTCCCCCCCCCCTTGTCTGTCTGTGTCCTCTGTCCAGCCCCCCCCCCCCCCTTACCTGGTTTCGCTCCCTGGTGGCTAGTGGGGGCAGCCGGGGGATGTCTGCACGATACTTGCAGACATCCTCCATGCTGCCCGACACGGCAGTCTATTATGACGGACAGCTGGTCCATCATAATAGACTGCGCTCATCGCGCAGACATCCCCTGCTGTTAGAGAGGGGGATACAGGTCCCCTGCAGCTCTGCAGGGGACCTGGATCCCTGTCTTATAGTCTGACCTCAATTTGAGGTCAGATTATAAGAAGACCTTGAATGTAAGACGAGGAGGATTTTTCAGAGCATTTGCTCTGAAAAAAACCTCATCTTATATTCGAGCAAATATGGTAATTCATTTATTATTGTTAAGAGAACACGAGCGATCATATTATTTTGCACAAAGTTAATACTTCATAAAAAACACAGAGATTTGAATCAAGCAATTGCCAAGTATCTGTGATGTATTAGAGATGTTTTATGAAACATACTGAAATGTGTTAAGTCACTGCATCATAATTAAACAAATTTACAAAAGTGTTCTGCCTGTCATGAGAACTAGAGGTTATATTAGCGGTGATATAATGCCACCTAGTGCCTACTGAGGTGATTGCATCATAAAGAATAATAGCGTGGGTTTTTACTTTTCGCAAATTATATTTAAACAATTCAGTATTCTTAATTAATATGTTTACTGATTTAAGTTTACAAAGTACATATTTACCAGAAATCAATTTTATCTATAAGAAAATGAGAACATTGATATTACATGGGGTTTCTTTGTGAAAGAGGGAATAGCAGTGAATTAACAGGGAAATTTCAAACATAAGGCCAAAGTAGTTGGATAAATTCTCTAATGCAGCTGAATTGTAAATTATATGAAATGTTACTATCTGCGCTAAGGATACAATAACATCAGATATACATTTCAGTCTCTCACAAGCCTTTCACAGAAATTGCAAGTGAGGTACAGGTAGTATCTTGCAACCCATGAGATCACAGAAAGAAAACAAGTTTAAAAAATATGTTATAAAATATAAACATAAGGTAGAATATATTCTGCCTGGAGGAAGCCAGTTATAGGGTAAGATGTGTTGCAGTACTTACAAGCACCTTGTTCATTGTTGTTTTTTGGCAAAAGTCGAGTCCTGTGAAATCTTTCTGATAAACATTCTGTGCACTTTGAAGCTTACCTTAATGTAATATATATATATTATATTAAAATTGCACATTCTTACTCTTTTGTGTCTTACTCTCATGTGCAATCAACATGCTGATGATATCAACAATCGTGTGAGTGCATTATATTATTCTGAGGGCTTGCACCTATTTAAGGACATACTACACTATTGTGTTTTGTATGTTTTTCTATTTCCTGTCACCATTTTTTATACCATGCCATATTTGCGGATTTTACCTAGATATGACCCTTCAAATGCACTCAATACACTGAAATTATAAACACATCTGTAATTGCTTAGTGATTATATTTTCCTGGGGTCTTACACTCATTTAAAGGCATACTACACTAATTTGCCCTTTGTATGTTTGTTCTTTCATGTTGCCATTTGATACAATTGGACAGAACATATATACTTAATAATGTGTCGATTTCTTTCACTTTGGGAAAAATGAAATAAAGTTGGCACTCCAATCTTCGGTGAAAAATTCTTAAAATGTATTCAGTGTGCATACAGACCAGTGAACTAAATATAGGCAGGGCCACACTTGTATTCCCTCTATTTTTTCACTGGTCTGTATACACACTGCATACATTTTAGGTATTTTTCACTGAAGATTGGAGTGCCAACTATATTTCATTTTTCACAAATTCCTCTGCTTGTCATGGATTTAAATTTGGAGCACACACATCACTCTCTGCAACCATTCATCAAAATATCTTGCCAGCAGGAGGAGCCCAGCATTGACCTCCTGCAGGTACTCTTTGTGTTCCTATTCTTTTCTTTTGTATCACACACAGTAGTGTGGATTATAGGCAATATTTTATTTTTATTTTCCGAGCGCACTTATACCATATTTTTTACACTTGTTAAAAATGACAGGGGGCTACTCAATGAAGACAGAATTGCAGAGAATTGACATGGGAATTTCAAACTTAAGGTCAAAGATACTTTTTCCAACTCGGCTAATTTAGTCTAGAGTTTTTGCAATTTTCTCTTCATTGAGAAGACCCTACAGACACCAATAGATTTGCATATAATTGGAGACCTGCTGTGACTTACCCTAACCCAAATGTATCTAAACTAACCAACCATTAATCCATAACTAACACTCCACAACAAAATCCAAGTGCCTATTTACTTAGTCTTAAAGGATACCATATGACCAAATTACCATTGGAGGTTCTCAAACGTGGATGCAATCGGGGGTATACAGCCAAATGTGCACCCTGCCCAAAGCCCACCACCCTCTCCATTTGTAAACCCATTTTAAAAATTTGTGCGACAAATGCATGACATCCTTCCTATATAGGCAAACGCAAAACCCTCTAACTTCAAATGCCTAGACGAAAACAACATCAGTAAAAAAACAAAGTCAAGGTATTCCTCCTGACTTTCTCTAATGGTTTCAAAGAACCATCAATAAGGCACTTGTTCTGACCATGAAAATGTAATCTCTGGGAATAGCTGTGATAAAAGTACAGTTTTCTGTAGAGCAAATTGAATGACTTGACCTTCCCATTGTCATTACAACTGCCTGCAGAAATGGAAATCCATGCAAACTTTCCTGAAAAACCTAGATCCGATGAGGTCACGTTAAATACGGTACACCTTTCCAATACAACTTAACATTTATATTGTCAGAACAGAAGTTTTTTCCCACAGCCCCTTGATTCTGCCCTCTTTTGGGCAGAGAAAACATTTGGAGTCACCAATTATCTATACAATCAATAGCTCACTATCTCGAAACAGCATTAGGAACACTCCACACTGTACCTATTGTAGCTTCCTGCATGTGATTATTCACTCCGCACAACTTCATCACACTGAAGACACGAACAACACAACCTACTTTTAAATGCTAGTTCCCCAATCCTTAGTGCTGCAAAAAACACAATTATAACTGCACAAAAAAATAAAATTGCTTCATAGCCAGAATAACATATTCTCCTCACAATCGAACATAATTTGCACAACAATGATAATGGAGTGAGAAATCCGCTATCTTTCCTAATCCCCCATCTCCTATAGCCCTTAATCAGTTTGCTAATAATAAAATTATTCCTTAAAGGTAGAACATCTAACAGCTTACAGAAGAAAGTCAACCCCTGTTATAATCTTACATAACCCTGATTTATAACCACCCTTCTGCATACACTTAAAGTACAATTACATTTTTTTAACCCTTGCCTCTTTGTAGGTTAAAAAAATATGTCTTGCTGATCCGGAGTAATCTCGATGTGTGTCTCAGTAGATAAATGCAGGTTTACTCTCTGCTCTGTCTTATAGCTGAGACACAGCAGTTCTCAAGGCTGGCACATTTAGCCAATCAGAGCGGGGGCTAGCTTTGCTCATCAGATTGGGGTCTGCAGAGAGTGGGGCTTTCTCTGTGCTAGTGCCTAGTTAATGTCCCCTCTGGTGATCTGATGCAAAAACTAGGATTTCTCTCCACACTAACAGTGAGAGCTAGTCACTGACTAGACTGGGCTGCCTGCTTCCCATGGAAGCATGGCAACTGTGGTCAGATGATAAATTGGCATGTACTATCAAAAGTACATGCCAGTTTATCCTCACACAAGGGTCAACTAACTTACACATCTATAGTGGAAGCACAAGTAAAGTATAACGTGGCCCTTAAAAAACAAAAAAGGTTATATTTCTATCCTCATTCAGCAGATCCACTTCATTTGTTATTTAAATCACACCATTCTGACCAGGATTTAGAATATGAGTGCAATGTATATTCTGCTACAGAATTCTGAAATCATGAGACCTAGCATCTCCCATCAAGTTCTGATGGACCTTTGAACGATGCTGCTCTGTCTGTGGAGCCAACTGCCAAAGCATCGGCAAAAATATGAGTCTTTCCTAGTATATGACGAGACTTCGACCAACATTAAGCTCTAAGCACTTAAAAACTGAATGCCTGAGTAGATTAAGAACTGAATTGCATTTAGAATGCAATGTATTTTACAGTGTGCCTGCATTGGAAGACATTTGTTGACAATGGACTCACATGTGCCTGAGTGTTTCCAGGTTTTGAATACATCATACAAAATGGTGCCTCCAAATTGAGGATGGATTTGGGGAACATAGGAACCAGAATTTCAAGCTTCTCATGTAGCGGACACTGAATCTATGTGGAGGAATTCGACTTATTGAGGTGCCATTTCAGTAGGAGTTCGGCTGTTACGAATATAGCCAAAATCCTCCCTTAAAAATAAAATTAAATAACACCATGATAAATTAAATACATAAAAATAAAGTAAATTAACATAAATATAAAATAACTTCAGGATCCTATTGCAACATTTCAAGAACCTGTTGGAGCAGTCGTTGTATTCAGTAGAAGTCAAGGGAAAACTGAAGGTATCCTGCAGACATCCTGGGGCGACCATGGAGTACAACTAGAGCAGGTTAGCAGGATGTTGCAGGTTAAAGCAAAGAGATGAACCAAGCAGAGCAGTAAGAGTACAAAGAGAATGGAAACCAGATAAACAAAATTACAAAGTCCAGGGCTACTGGATAGAATATGGAGCAAAAGCAGAACTGGAACATACATGGGCAGGGCAAAGCATAAGACAAATACAGAACTAAAGGCAACATACAGAAGCATAGACATAAAACAAACAAGAGGACATGGCTAAGGAGCATAAGGGATGGGATGAGGAGCTGGAATCCTCAGATGCTTCATAAGGGATTCAGATCTGGGATATGGGGAGAGAATAGAGGAGATGGAATCCTCAGTTGCTTCAGTAAAAGAGCGTGAGGGAACAAACAAACATACAAACATAAATACAGGAACTAGCCTAACGCTAGTGATAGTAACAATGAGGATTGAGTTGCTAATGGCCAAAAGATTACGCTTGACAACCAGTGTCAAGGTACCTCACACTAGGCAAGCCCCTCACAATAAACTGAAGTAGCAAACTAATGACAAATTAACAAATTAATAAATACTACAATCTAAAATACTTTGAACAGACACTCAAACAAAGAGAAGCAAACCTGCTGGATGGGAAATGCAAACAGAGGAAACAGGTGGAGCTCATTTACATAGAAGAACAGAGAAAAAATGCAAAAGCAAGCAATGAATACCCAAAAGAGAACAACAGAACATAATCACAGGCAGAAAGAAAAAACTGAAACAGAGAAAGGACAGGAACTCTGAGAAAGGGATTCTAGGGAACAGGTCACCCCTATTACAGGGCTCTGGGACTGGTTACAGCTCACCCCTTTTACAGGGCCCTGGGATTCAGGACTTGGACAGATGCCACTATGGAGGCCAACTGGTCAGATGCTGCTTTGGCTGTAGCCTCTCTGGGACCAGGTTAGACAGGTACATACACAGTAATTTGCTCCCAGAACTTCACAAACTGGGCCTAACTATTTTCCACTATCTGGACGACATCCTCATCGTGGCCCCCTCTCCGGACATCGTCCGGACCCAGAGGGACGAGGAGTTGTGTTTCCTGCAAAACGCTGGGTGGAAGATCAATTTCAGGAAGAGCCAACTCCATCCATCCCAGTCCCTGGTCTTTTTGGGGGCAGAATTCAACACTCTCACCGCTACGGTATCCCTGTCCATGGACAGTCAGTCCTGTCTGGTTTCAGCCCTCCGGGATGTCACTCTTCCCGGTTGGTTGCCCATCAGGAAGCTTATGTCCCTGCTGGGGGTCCTGGTCTAGATCGTTCGTTGGGCCCAGTGGCACACCCGTTTCTCCAATCCGTCCTGCTACCTCATCTCCTGGTTCCCCAGTCGTTGTTGGACAGGAAGATATTTTTACCCAAAGTAACCTCTCGTCATCTGGCCTGGTGGCTGAAGGTCCATCACCTCAGGAGGGGTTTTTCCACTGACAGATGTCATCTACAAAGTTATTACGACGGATGCGAGTGCTCATGGTTGGGGAGCTCATTTAGACCATCTCTACGCCCAAGGCGAATGGTCCCCAGCGGATCGAGGCCTTCATACAAATATCTTGGAACTGAGGGCAGTCTACAGAGCTTTACTGGCCTTTCAACATTCCGTTCAAAACCATTGGGTGAAGATCCAGACAGATAACAGGTGTGCGGTTGCCTACATCAACCATCAAGGGGGTACCAGGAGCCTGTCCCTCAGCCGGTAATTCGCTCCAATTGCCCTCTGGGCCCGAAGATGGGTCGTACACCTGTCGGCAGTTTACCTTCCGGGATCCTAGAACACGGTGGCGGATTTCCTGAGCCATACCGGTCTCAACACAACGGAATGAAGACTCTCGTTTCATGTGTTCTATCATCTTTGCCAGCTGTGTGGTCTTCCGTCTGTGGACCTGATCGCCTCTTCCTCGAATACTCAACTCCTCATCCCATGGTGGAAGGTGTCGACGCCCTGTCTCTCCCGTGGCCACAGGAGTTCCTGAACGTTTTTCCACCTCTGCCTCTCATTCCCCGGATCCTGAAGAAGGTTCGGCTGGAAAAGGCAGAAGTAATGGCCATCATTCCTTGGTGGCCCAGAAGACCTTGGTTCCCACTGGCGACCCAATCGTCCACCCAGGACCCTTGGATGCTTCCACTAGAACCGGATCTCCTGTCCCAGGGTCCGATGTTACATCCTTGTCCCCACACTCTTCAGCTGGCAGCCTGGCGGTTGAGCGGCAGTCACTGCGGTCCCGCGGTCTGTCGGAGGATGTTGTCTCTACCCTGCTGAAGGCTTGGAAACCTAACACCTCAGCCACGTATCATCGCTTTTGGTCCGCCTTCCTGGTTTGGTCCAAAGTTAGGGTTTCTGATCCCTTGTCTCCTTCCCTGCCGGATGTCCTGGCTTTTCTCCAAGCTGGCCTAGATCGGGGTTTGGGTCTGAACTCCCTCCGTGTTCAGGTTTGTGCCCTGTCTGCCCTCACATCTGTGCGTTGGGCGCTGGATCCTTTGATTGTTCATTTCTTCAAGGTGGTCCTCAAACTCCGTCCTCTGGCCCGGTCATTTACGGCCCCATGGAGCCTTCCTTTGGTACTTCGAGCCTTATCAGGACCTCCCTTTGAACCCATGCAGGATGCCTCCCTATGGTTGGTGACTCTGAAGACTCTTTTACTGTTGGCCTTGACTTCCGCTAAACATTGTTCCGAACTGCAGGCTTTTTCAGTGGACCCTCCATACACAGTCTTCTCAATCAAGAGACGGTCCTGCCGGTGTTTTTTCCTAATCCCTCGACTCCTGAGGAATCCCGCTGGCATACCTTGGATGTGGTACGCTGTCTACGACTCTACATTGCCACTTCTTCGTCTTTAAAGAAGTCTTCCAGACTCTTCATCCTACCACTGGGTTCCCGCCGGGGCGAAGCAGCCTCTGTCTCTACTCTGCGCCGCTTGATTGTTGCGGCTATATCGAAGTGCTACGTCTCCAGCGGTGTTCCAGTTCCTCCCGGTCTCAAGGCACACTCCACTCGGGCTGTTTCGTCTTCATGGGCGGCTGAGGCTGGTTCTTCTATTACTACGGTTTGCAGAGCTGGGAACTGGCCGTCCGGTTCCATCTTTTTCCGGCACTTCCGTCTGGATGTCCGCCGGGCGGAAGAATCTTCCTTCACTCACTCTGTTTTAGCCTCCGTCTCCTCTCATTAAACCATTTTTTCACTTTTGCAGCATTTCTCGGGTGTCTGTGTTTTCTTGGTTTATGTGTTCTCCCGTCCCTATTTTGTTTGCTTGCTTGGGTATGTCCCATACGTAACTGCTGCCATGGTTAGCCAGGAAAATTGAAAATTGTTTCATTCTTACCGTAATTTTCTTTTCCTGGTTATTATCCATGGCAGCAGTCAGTTTCCCTCCCTTTGTTTGTTTTTTATTATGAGGAGCTGGTTACTAGACTGAGGAGACAGGGGTTGGGGGCTCTCTTATAGTTTAGTTTCTGTCCTGCCTACCTTGAGGGTGGAGCTAACCCATACGTAACTGCTGCCATGGATAATAACCAGGAAAAGAAAATTACGGTAAGAATGAAACAATTTTCAATTATATGCACATGTATGCATACATTGCTATTTAAGTGGTATCTGTGTATAAGACTGCCAAACTAGCATAAATATGAACCATGTACACAACGGGCGGCATCTCTGCCTTGCCCTGTTCCTTATCGTCAACCAGTTGTAATTGTGTCCAACTTTCAAAAGCCTCCATGACCTCCTCCAGACAAACCCAGTTGATCCAGGCTTTCCCTGCATCAAATGACGGGGCCAACATGGGAATCTGTCTATTCACCACATAATCCACAAGGCCAATCGGCTTCCTAACATTACCATTTGCCTGTCTGACGGTCACAATATCAGCTTCATCTTTATTTATAATAGATGGAACAATCTTTTTTAGTCTATCCACTATAATGCATTTCAAAACGGAAGTTTTTGTTTATCCTTATATCATTATATCATCAGTATAGCAGATTAGACATGTGCTGTGTAGGAAAATACAATTTAACTAATATTTTTTTTTAAATGAATAAATATTTAATTAATATTATTTTAACTTTTGGTATTTAAATTTTTTTTTTAATGTATCATTAATTAATCTGATTTCTCAACAATTCCCTAATAAAAATCCTGAGTTATTGCAGGCAAGGGCAACTAAATTAATTGCACATTAATCTACATTTGAATTGCCATGACTGTCCATTTTAAAGTATTTTTAGACCAGAAAAGTTCAAGAGGTTTGTATTTCTTTTAGATTCCATTTATATCTCAGTCCAAGCAGGCAGAATCTCATTAAAATTACCTGAATGGTAAAAAAGGAAAGTACTTGCAAGGCCTCTTTGGCAAAAAGAAAAGCGTTAATGCTTCAGTTTCAATAAAAAAAATCCCAAGTGTGTTGTAAACAAGCCAATTAAAAAAGAGCTTTTTCTACACATGTTATCAAGATAACATATTGTATTTTCATTAACATTATTTACTGCATATATAAAATGTAAAAATGACATTTGTTCATTTGGTTTTTATATGTTTAGTGTAGCCATATGGTAATTTAATTTATGCTTGGATTTGTTTATTATATTAAAGCCAATTCTACTGGACAGATTTTCTATTCATCCACCAGTAAAGGCATATATTCTGATGTTACTTTAAACCTCTGACTCTCTTATTTAAGACTATAGGGTCTATTCGGGTAGCTCCAATTTTCTCAAATTTTCTGGGAGCTCTGAGTTAGAGTGAAATACTAGAGTAATCAGGAGGAGCACACAAACATAATTAAAGTTGGTACGTCACTAATGTATCATTATTGATCAAAGCAAGTAAAAATAGAGCACAAAAGCATAAAACTTCGCCATCGCTGTTTTAGTAGATGTGTACCATACAGAAATATTCATCAGTAAAAGATCTCAACCTGAATTAATAAGAATCAATTTCCATGATTTACTCTCTTTTCCATTCGTTGAAACAGCATTCAAGCTCCCTCAACCTGCCCAGTGAAAGTTTCATAGTTGGGAAGCATGTCCTTCAATATGTTCTGACTAAAGTTAAAACTTTTTTTTTTTAAATATAAATATGTAATTAAATGAACTTCATAAATTCTATTTGGATTTTGAGAAATCCAGCTTGAACATGCCAATGTATTAATTCAAATGTAACCAAAGGAATTTAAGTTTATACTTTCTTTCTATATGGCAGCTTCATTTTGGGACTATTAATATGTTTGTATATTTTTGTATGTTTTATCTATTCATATATTACATGTTTATATTACTATGCAACTGGAAGTGATCTATTATTGATGTGTATCCTGGATAATATTTAAACCCTGTGGAAAAATGGATGGACATTGCTGCTATATGTAAGCACAACCGTCCACCGTACTATCAGCAACATAAGATTGGAGTAGGTCTTACATCTGCGAGCATGTATTTCCTCAAGTACAAGTCACGCCATATCTATGCAGTATTATCTCCTGTATCACAGGAGACGATTTAGAGAGTATAAAATATATACTCAGTCTACGCGTCAATGGACTCTATTTGTTGTGCCATTACATATTGCATTAGTTTATATTTTATCTTTACAGATATTTATGAACTTGTGTTTAAATATTATTAAGAGTTTTGTGAAACTGCACATCTCACATATGTTCATTTGTATTCACGTATTGTTTCTATCCCTGATACACATAGCTTATTCATTCACACTGAGTTATAAATATTTCAAGTGTTCCGCACTGTGCACTCTATTTTTTCCTGTTATTCTATTTTTGTTGGTCACAGTGGAGAGGTGCTTGTGATTTTTATAGAGCAACTAGTGTTTTTGGACACATTGTCAGAGAAAATATTTAACTATTTAGGTTTATCACAGATTTGTTCATCCAGTATTATTTTTTCATCTGTTGGTCCACCTACTAGGCCAGGGGTGTCCAGGTTTTTTTTCAGTGGGCCACTTCACCAGAAATGTATGTGTGCATGGCCACATTGATTTTTCATTGAGAAAAGACACACACATACACACACATGTGTAAATATATATATTCATGTGTGCAGTGTGAGTTTATCACAGAGTCACCAGCAATAAAACTCATGGTATCATGCAGTATGTGAGTGAATCACAAACTCTACAGCAATACAACACATGCATACACAGCCACACACAAATACAGTCACACAGACAAACACACTTACCCACACAGATTTCTGTGATAATTGGACACGTAAATACACAGCCACACTCACACACACACAGACAAACACAAACACAAACACATATTTAAGGATATTATTTATCTGACGTAATAGTATTCTTTTTTCCTCTTTCCTCTAAAAAGAGTATTCATAATAAATTAAGATGGACTTTTAATGAGTGTTTTCATACATTTCTATTTTTTTAACGTCTCAGTCCTTTGTGGATATATTATTGTTTTATTTATGATTTATTATTTTAAATAGCGCTGGTCAAAAATTATTGTATGTGTGGTTATTATCTGTAAGACAGAGTGAAACTTTACACACACAGTCACACTTACACACATACACAGATTCACACTTGCATACACACACAGGGCGAGAGTCACACTTACACACACAGAGTCACACATACATAAACACAGACACACAGTCACACTTACATACACACACACACACACACAGAGTCACACTTACATACACACAAAGTCACAATTACATACACGCACACACACACACCATAGCTCTGGTCAAAAATTATTGTATGTGTGGTTATTATCTGTAAGACAGAGTTACACTTACACATACATACACAAACACAGTCACACTTACATACACATAGAGTCACACTTACATACACACACACACACACACAGAGTCACACTTACACACACACATAATGAGTCACACTTACACACACTCACAATGAGTCACAGTTAGAGAGTCAGTTACAAACACAGAGAGAGTCACACTTATACACACACAGATTCACTTACACACACACACACACACACACACACACAAAGTCTCTTAAACACACACGGTCACACTTACAGACACACAGATTTCTTTATTTTTTTGTTACCGGGGCTGTGGACTCCTGATGGGGCTGCCTCTCCAGGCAAGTAATGGTGCCTTTTTGTTCTATCTTCCCTCCCTCTGACCCGTGCGCATGACGTCACGCGCAGGGTAGTGGAGGGATTATGTGAGCCCTAAATGATGTGCAGAGTTCTCTCTGCTTCTAGCTACACATGCGGTGAGAGGAGAGGTGAGATTACAAATTGGTATTCACTAACATCTCAAGAGGTCGTGTTGGGAGGTCGAGTTTGATGTAGAAGAAAAAACGCATCTTTAATTTCCCCCACAGAAAGTAATAGGAGGCAAAATGATTGAAAGTCAAATTCGACCTCTGTTCAGTTTATATTAAAAATGTCGCCAATGTAAAAATGCTTAAGCCACTTTAAACACTATCCTAGCAGCAACAAACATTATTTTTTTGTATAATATATTTTTATTAATCGGGGGGTGGAGCGATGACGTGAGGACGTCTCACGCACGCGGCGTACCTGAGCTGGATGGCGCGAAGCAGCTAGAAGGGGACGGCGACTGAAGGTTCCGAATGTAGAGGTGCTGGAGACGCGGACCTAATAGACGGTGACGACTGAAGCTAAGTGCGGTAGTCTGGATATACGAGGTCTTCAAATCCGGACCATAATTGAAAGCAGCAGAAGGGCAGGGGAGTTACTACCTCACATCTGGGGAACAGCGAAAGCCTGGGACCTACATACGCAACCAGGTAAGTTGGAATAAATACATTCCCGTATACCTCCCTGTATGTGATAAAGTCAATGGACTTGAGCTCCCTGTTGCTATCTCCCGTGGTACTGAGAAAGTTATATGACGCGATATATGATGTGGCAGATTGTGGCATGCATCGAACTGCAGCAGGATAAGATCTAAACAGTATACAGTCCCGCTGGAAGTTGAAATCTGCTGCTCTCTATCTCTGGGACTGAGGGTGGAGTTTTTTTTTTTCTAAAAACTATAACCACAAGCTGATAAAGACTGTCTTTGATGCATGACACATAATATAATACCCTTATCAGTTTGTGTAGGCGTGGAAGGGGAAATCTGTGCTTATTTCGGGGGACAAGAGAAGACAAGTAAACTACCTGCCTGGAACAGTGGGCTGGGCGTTGCTCCAGGACGGCAGTAGCCTCCCTTGATAAAAAAAAGAAAAAAAAGGGGAAAAAAAAGAGCTAAACTTAGCCCTATTTTTAGGGGGAACAAGCTAAATCTCAATACTCCTGTGAGTAAATTGTGTGTCGTATTAAGCAAGAAATTATCACTCTTTATTCCCTCCACCAGGGAAAAGGGGAAGAAAAAAGGAAAAAAGATCCAGGGGAATTAGACTGTATGTAAAAGGTCCTATTGGATAAATTGTACAATCCTCTGTGCGTGTTATTGTGAATGTGAAAATAGAACCTGCAGCAGAGCTGAACCGGTTACCCCCCCAGTTCGAATCGTCTTGCTACAAAAGAAGAAACCATTTAAAGTGGAAACCAGACCCATTGATTCAAAGCGGTCGGCACGAAGGGGATAATAAAAAGCAGGGGAATTTTCTTAAAGTCGCCTTCTCTATGAAAAAGAATATACTTGACCGACACTGAACGTGTTTGGAAAGGAGAAGTAAGAAAGGGGAAAAAGAAAAGAGAAAAAGATCCGAAGCATAGAAAGAGTAACACAAATATGGCAGGTAAACGGGCACCCGAAAACAAACAGATCCCCAGAAAAGATAAAAAAGACGCAAAAACGGAGAAAAGACTATCTTTTTTCTCCCCACAAGCCCTCAGGAATGAACAAGAGGGAGCAAGCATAGAACCTCGAGAGGAAGCATCGCTGATACAGGAGATAGAACATCAACAGGATATGCCCCATAATACCGGGGTGCATAATATGATCCAGGAACATCTGACGCTAGCCTTAGACAACCAGTTTGAAAAAATCAAGTATGAGATACAAAAGAATACACAGGAATTAAGAGAAGATCTGATAAACATCGGAAATCGAGTCAAAATAAATGAAGAAAAGATCAGTGAAATAGAAATGGAGGTCCAGGAGAGTCGAGATAAACTAGCACAAACCACTGATAAGATGGAATTACTGGAGCAAAAGATCGGGGATCTGGAGGATCGCTCCAGGCGGAACAACTTGAGGTTTAGAGGCATACCAGAAAAAATCACGGATGATAAAATAGAGGACTACCTACTTGGATATCTGCAAGCTCTTGGTCTAGGGCAGGAGGGCCAGAATCAAAATCAGATTTGGGAACGATGCCATAGAACCTTTAAACCCTCAAATCTACCCCCAGACGTACCTAGGGACATAATTATTTGCTGTACAACTTACAGAATAAAGCAGAGGATTATGACAGCACGTAGGGAGGTGGACCCAGGTGAAGTCTATCAAGACATCAAAATATTCCCGGATCTGTCCTTCTATACCCGAACAAGAAGACGTAATTTTGCCCAGACAACAGCTGTTTTAAGAAATCATGGAATAAGATACAGATGGGTTTCACCATTGAGAATTACACTAACTTTCGATTCTTGTCCATTGTCATTTGTCTCGCCAGAAAAACTGGAAAATTGGCTTAAAGAAAAAAAACTATATTAAGAGGAGAAGGTCGCTGGCCCCGGGGACTCTGGGCTGTGGAAGTGGAGGGAGGGGGGGTCCGGGGAAGGGGAAGGGAGAGAATTTTATTTTATGTTTCTTTTTGTGTGTTTTTTTTTTTTTTTCTCTCCTCCTCTTTGGAGAGTATAAAAAGAACCAGATTTAAGGATATAGAACAGTAATATAAAGTGGAAAAGTAAAGCTGGGGAAG
This sequence comes from Pelodytes ibericus, assembly GCA_036172795.1. Classification (NCBI taxonomy): domain Eukaryota; kingdom Metazoa; phylum Chordata; class Amphibia; order Anura; family Pelodytidae; genus Pelodytes; species Pelodytes ibericus. The sequence goes on from CM069859.1 coordinate 87,633,722, forward strand.
GGGGAGGGAGGGAAAATCTGTAGTTAGAAATAAGGGAAGATATAATAGACACGTAGGATATAATAAGATAAATCAATGATGAGTAAGAGATAAGGGAATACATGAGACGGTAGGTACCTACCCATATGAATAGTGTTATAGGTAGTTAAGAGGGATACTATAAAGTAAGGAGGGAGAAAACAGTTAGTCAATGGGTGATCACAAAAAATCACAAAAAATTACAGAATTGAGATTAGCAGTAAGGGGGATTTAAAGGATTATAAGAAGATGGTAGTTGTAGTAATTATAAAGTAAAAAAGTAGCACATTGTATCACCTAGTAGAGAGGGGAAAAGACCTTATGAAGAGGGTTGAGCACAGAATAAAAGAAAAAAAAAAAAAGAAAAAGGGGGGATAAAAATAAGAAATTTCACTAAGTCACACACAGGAGACGATACATTGCTAGAAAGGATTAAAACTAGAAGACAGATGGAGGAGATTAACCACAGATGTGATCTTGAATAAGTATATAATATATGGGGATTATTTGCTGTGTTCTTTTTTTTTTTTTTCTCCCTCTTTTCCCCTTGGGCCCCACCACCCTATAGGGGGAAAGCAGAGGAGGACTCGGCCGAAACGCAGGATTGGTGAAGGGGCTGCCGAAAGTCTATCTAGCTCAGGATGCCATTCATAGTGAATGGCAAATCTTTTCTGCTCAGGAGGGAGGGAACCCAAGGGCAGATTTATGTCGATATGCCAAATGGCATGGTGCATATATAATTGTTATATGTTGTTTTGTATGTCTATATATGTGGATTTGAGGATAATACTGATATTGTCTGGACCGGTGGGGGGGCTGGGTGGGAGGCTACCGGATAGGAAGAGGAAAAGAAAATTCATGAGATGTTGAGACTAGGCTCTATAAATGTCCAGGGTCTCAATTCACCCTATAAAAGGACCATTCTTCTACAGTGTATAAATAAGGAACGCATTGATATATGCGCAATACAGGAGACACACTGGCAAAGAGGAGGGACAGCACATTTAAAATCAAAGAAGTATCCTATTCTCATAGAAGCCTCCTTGGGGAAACAAAAAAAGAGGGGAGTGGCGATTTTGGTTGCCAGTACGGTAGACTTGAAAATAAAATTTATGGAAGCAGATCCGGAGGGGAGATATTTGGTTGTGGTTGGAGAATTTAATGGGAAGTTGCTGACCTTAGTGAATGTATATGCTCCAAATGTCTCGCCTGTGACGTTTCTGGTAAGACTGCTGAATAAGGTGATGAAATATAAGCAGGGAGCATTGGTATGGACGGGGGACTTCAACTGCACTCTTGATCCAGACTGGGATAGGAAGAGCCCTTTGGGGAAACTAATTAACCGTAACATCAGATCCCAGGCAGACAGATTTCAGGCTTTACTGAACAAGAACTCACTGTACGACATCTGGCGAGTTCTCCATATGGACGAACGGGACTATACCTGCTTTTCTAAAGCACACTGCTCATACTCACGTATCGATATGGTCATTGGAGATTTTTCCCTTTTAGACCAAGTCAAAAAAATAAGAATACATGAAATAACATGGTCAGATCATAATATGGTAGTAACGGATATAAAGGAAGATTTCCAAAAAATTAGATCAGACTGGAGACTCAATAATAATCTGATAAAGAATAAAGAAGATATAGAGTATGTAAATTTAGTAACAGAACAATACTTCTCAGATAATGATGTGGATCAGGTCGCACCGGCTACCTTATGGTGTGCTTATAAGGCCGTGATACGCGGCACACTGATCCAAATGGGTGCGAAAGCAAAAAAGAAGGGAGAAATTAGATTATCAGAGATGTATATCGAGTTGGCCCAGTTGAGTAGGAAAAATAAACAGGCACCTTCAAAAACAATAATGCAATCCATATCGGCTATTCAAGAAAGGATTAATAAGGTTTTAAAAGAAAAAGCCATTCAAACTCTAACCCATCTGAAAACAAGGTGGTACTATAAAGGGAACAGAGCAGACCAGCTCCTGTCAAATCAACTTAAGCAAAAAAGAATGGCTAATAAGATCATAAAACTAGTAGATAAAGGTAAAACACTAATGTCACCTACTGAGATAGGACAAGCATTCAATGATTATTATAGGACACTATATAACATACAAGATATCCAGCCAAAAGATTCCGCTAAACAAGAGGAATACTTTGCAGCTCGGACTTTCTCTAGACCAAAAGCAGAGGAGTTAATTAATATGAATAGAATCATTACAGAGGAGGAAGTGTTAAATAGAATAAAAAATTTAAAACCAAAAAAAGCCCCCGGTCCGGACGGTTTTGATGCCATGTTCTATAAAGTAATGTCCCCGGTATTGGCACCAAGATTGATGGCCCTATTTAATGAATTTATGGTTAAGGGAGAGATACCAACCGAGATGCTTAGAGGCAACATTGTCCCGCTACTTAAAGAGGGGAAGAACCCGGAGGAGGTTTCCAGTTATCGCCCTATCTCCCTGTTGAACACAGACATTAAGATTTACTCGGGTATATTGGCGGACAGGCTGAAGGAAGTGATCACCGGGCTGGTCCACCCCAATCAGGTTGGCTTCGTACCAGGCAGGTCGGCGGTGAACCATATAAGAGCACTTGCAGGCCTGGTGGAGGATGTAACAGCCAGAGGAGATCCCCAGCTGACACTGTCGTTAGACGCAGAAAAGGCGTTCGACAGGGTCAGTTGGGGATTTATGGACAGGACCCTGGCTGCTTTTGGAGTGGTCGGGGAGATACATCGGGCAATAATGGCGCTATACACAAAGCCTGAGGGCCGGGTGGTGGGATCTGGAGTGAGATCAGAGTGGTTTGGGTTGACAAACGGGACACGACAGGGTTTCCCCCTCTCCCCCCTCCTATATATACTTACCTTGGAGTCTTTGGCGAGAGACATACGTGCGGACGTGGGGATCTGGGGGGGGGGAGAGGAAGGGACAAACAAAATAAAAATATATGCCGACGACGTATTGCTAACCTTGGAAAGGCCGGCTGAATCACTTAGGTTGACAATGAAGTGGATAGATGAATATAGTGCCCTGTCCAATTACAAGCTTAATACATCAAAATCTGAAATTATGGGTTTCAATCTGACTAAGACCTGCAGGGAGGAGATAGATAAATACGGGTTCAGATGGGTGGAGCAATACTTTAGTTATCTGGGCATAAAAATTAGTACGAGCCCCTATAGATGGTTGGAAATAAATCTGATGCCTTTAATTAGAGAGACGGGGGCGAGGCTTAAAAAATGGAGGCCTCTATATATCTCATGGCTGGGCCGAATAAATGCTATACGAGCCTATGTTCTCCCCAAATTCACTTATATTTTTAGGATGATCCCATTCTTAGTGCCTGGGTCGTGGGTGCAATTGATCCAATCTATGTTTAACAAATTTATCTGGGCAGATAAAAAACCCAGGATAAGAATGTCGACTCTCTATGGGAAGACCAGTGAAGGGGGTCTGGGTATTCCTTGTGTCAAAGTATACGCGATGGCGGCAGTCCTAGCTCAAGCATTAATCACTATGAAACCAAGTACAACCCAGCAAGAATGGCACTATCTGGAAGCTGGGGAGCAGAGAGGTACTAAAGACCTGGTTCCACTTTTTTGGTTAAAAAGTGAACTCTGGTGCAGAATTAAGGAATCTATAAAAAATCCCTCACTTAAAGATATCTTGAGTAACTGGTATGAGATTAAAAAGAAACTAGGTTTAAAAGATAAAATGATACCATCTTTACCATTATCGGTCATTGAAATCAACATTGACAACTTGATGAAACGAAAGAAATAATTTTTTAACAGAAGCATAAAGAAAAACAATAACCAAACGTCCATAGGACGTGAAGGGCGTGGGCACCAGGCAGAGGTACCACTCCAAACCAAGCGGCGTGGAGTGGGGCCATTCAAATGTACAAGGGCACCTGTACGCTGTGGGGAGTGGGTGTGAGCGAGATGGGATCGCATCAGAACATTGGAAAGGGTTGAGCTCTGCACCCTACAGGCTCAACTTCATTAAAGGGGATAGGGGGACACCCGTATCCGTATATGTGACAAACAGCACGTTGCAGCAAAAATAATAAAATAAATAAAAAAGTGAGACAAAGGTATGGGGGGGGGGAGAACAAAAAAAGGGGGGGGGGACGATAAGGCAGGAAAACACCTTAAGCGTGTGAGCAGAGACAATAGAGCATAATATATTCTCAGTCTCAGTCAATACAGTACAGTGTTCCTCCTTTTCTCATGTTCTAGAAAGTTACCCTCTCACAAGAGGAGAGGAGGGAAGGGGGGGACGGGGGGGAGATCGAATATGTATATTGATTGGTGGGTAGGGAGCATCACGAAGGAGATCGGGGAAAGGGAGGGGGGGAGAGCGACCATAGGTGAGAGGGGGGGGGAGCCTATAAGGCACAGATAGGTTGACTGGCTAACATAACATAACAGAGGTCCGTGTTGACTAAAGATATATACTGATGCGATCAAAGTCAAACAATACAGCATAAATAACTTAAAACACAATGTGGGGGAAAAACTGGATTAGTTAGGCAGAACATTAAACATATATTATCAAATAGCATATGCAGATACAGAAGGAGCGATTCATACATAAATGGGGAGATAGTTCCAACATAAATATCAGACCCCCCAGTTGCGGATCGGTAAGGGGACAGATGGGGAGATAAGGGAGAATCACAGATTTTGATTGATTGGCAAATGGGGTAACGAGTGAGGGAACCAAAAAGGGGCTTGAGAGAGGGGGGGAGGAGGGGAAATGGAATCGCAAATACATAAATCTATTGGTGAGGGGGGGGGGGTAAAAAGGGCATAAGGGGACAATGGGGCTGGGGAACCCCTGAAGCATATGGGCAGGGACAATAAAACATATGGTATGATAAAAGCACAGTTCCAATGAGGACCTGGTTCAGTTTAGGCAGAACAATAAATAGACATTATCAAACAGCATAAACAGATGTGAAAGGAGCAACTTGAACATAAATGGGGATATCTACCCAACATAATGACCGTATCCACCCATTGCGGAGCAGCTTGAGGTTAGGAGGGGGGGGGTAGGGGACAATTACAAGTATATATTGGTTGGCGAATATGATAGCGAGAAAGGGGATCAGAAATGGGCCTAAGGGGGGGGGGGAATAAGATCGCATATATATAGATCGATTGGTTGGGGGGGGCAAATATGCATAAGGAGCACATGTATATAAATCAAAATTGTATATCGATTGGAGCAGCAACCTGGGGGGGGCAGGGGGGGTGGTACGGGAGCATGAGACATATCGAATACGGGGATAAAGTCAAATAAAATTGGGAAGACACACGGAAAACCTTAAACAGTCAGGGAATGAAGAGAGGTGCCTCATCTAGCGAGGTTCTTACAAGTCACAAAGCGAGCAGCATTCCAAACGAGCGGCATCAACCAGCAGAGGATAATAAAGGTTCCGAACAATGTATATATAAGAGTAGGATACAGCTGGCTCTTGAGGGCCGCATAGGTTCAGGAGGGGGAGATGGGAGGCGAAGGCAGGGTGTAGTCTCCAAATTACCCCAGGATTGGGGTCTCAGATGTAGAAAAAAGGCGACTGGTCAGGGCTCATATCGGCAGCACAGCAGAGGTAGAAGGGACCTGTAGGTCCTGGTGGGAGATATCCCGAAGGGGAGGCGCTGGTGTCGTTCTAGGACTTTTCTTTCTGAGGGTGAGCGATCCAGGGTTGGTTTATCATGGGCGGGATTTGTTGCCCTCCACCATCATCCGATGACCATCCAGGTAAGTCCGGGGCTCGAAGGCCTAAGGCCTCGCAGAAAGCTGGCAGATCCGCAGGTGTAGCAAGTATAAATCGCCGAGAACCTCTGTGAACCGTGATGTTCATCGGAAATCCCCAGGAGAACGGTATATCCTGGAATTTCAATAGGTCCGCCATTGGTTTCAGGAGACGTCTGGCCTGAAGTGTCGCCCAGGTCACATCAAGGAGTATAATGATTTTGGCCTCTCGATACACTACACTTCTCAGCTTTCTGGCAGCCCTCAGGATCTCCTCTTTAAGCCGGTAGGAGTGGTCGCAGCAGATAATGTCACGAGGGTAAGTTTTGTCCATACTTTTGGGGTGCAAGGCCCGATGCACCCTGTCTAGGCACACTACCGGCGAGGATCGGTCTCCCAAGATCAGACGGAAGAGGTCCGGCACTATGACATGTAGGTCCTCCGGGCCATCAGACTCCGGTAGGCCCCGGATCCAAAGATTGCATCTCCGACCATGGTTGTCGAGGTCGACTATATTTTGGGAGAATTGGCTAGAGATGTGGAGTTGCTCAGCAAGTTGCTTTTCAATACCTAGCAGAGCTGTGTGCAGGGACGCCTGGTCACTTTTGACCTTCTCGATACGGTGCCCGTGCTCCGTGAGGTCCACTCTCAGGGTCTGGATCTCTTCTTTAATTGTAGCGCGGATCATGTCTACTGCCGTAGCAAGGTCCGTTTTGACCTGTGTCACTAACTTCAGAAAATCCGCCCTGATATTGTCTTCAGGTTGTATCGTCTGGTGTGGTGTGGTGTGTCCACATCTTCGTCGGAACACTCGCTGGGAGACTGCAGCGGCGTTTCCCGCCCTAACGGCTCCATCTTGGCTAGATCTGCCGAGGGTAACGGGACTAGAAAGTTCCGTAAGTTGGGCACAGATGTTTTTTTTCCAGGTTTTCCGGAGTCTGTGAGCTGGGGGTGCTTCTTAGAAGATTTCCCCATCGAAAAAACTGGGTTTAGGCGGGGGTAGGAGCTGCAAGCCAACGCTAGTCAATTAAGACAAACAATAAAAGTTGTGAGTAATAAGTTGAATTGGACATATAAAACATAATAATTTTTAATTTTAAAAAGTCAAGAATATATGGATTGATAATAAAATAAATTTAAATCAATATTAAAATACTATATAAAATTAGTATTTAAGCAAAGACCCACTTAAAGGGACACTACCCTAACATATGCTCTATTTAGATCCACGGTGCATTTAAAGTGAAAACATGTGTACAATATATGCCAAGATATTTTATTTTGTGTTTGGTTCAATTTATATCACTAAAAAAGAAAAAGAAAATTGTGTGTTTATTGTCTGGAGTCATTTTATGATTTTTACATCAGGGTTTGCTTTATAGTTTGAGAGGTAGAGCATACACATTATGTCATAATATACAGCCCCTGCTCCCATATTCACTCCTCCTTATCACTGGGGCAGGGCGGCTGGATACAGTATATATATATATATATATATATATATATATATATATATATATTTTAAAACTATGTATCCAAAAAGTTGACAAACCTGAAAGATAGCACATTAGTTTAACAGTAGTTTCAAATTACAGATTGTATGTGAATTAGCAACACAGTCTAACAGTTACAGCTGGATATCCATCACATGATGGTATACTGAGTCACACAGGGCAGCGTATACGTTGGTAGGTATATTTGTGGATAATATATTGTATGGTTGCCACCCGTATGTTGGGACTGTACATATTAACCAAATATACCTCTTGTCTTTAACAAAAGGTTGACATTCATGAATGATAACACAATAGCTTAACAGTAGCAACGAGTTACAACTCCCTGTATAGTAACACTATAGACTAACAATTACATCTGGTTATTAATCGCATGGATGGTACACCATGCGATGGAGTCAAACAAGGGAGCGGACACATCAGTGGATACAATAGTGGGTGGACTATCACATGGTTCGCTGCCTATATTTAGGTGAACTTACTAACTAAATAATAAACATCTTATCCATACCTATAAAACACTTAGTTACCGACTCAAAATAGGTGGCCTAAGATGGATGAACTCATTGAGCGGGCCGCTGCTTACCTTAAACCATATCTCCAGGGGCCTGATCCCACCTGTTGTGTGATAGTAGTCTTTAATCAAGGTAAAATAGTTAACTTGTACAATTTGGTCATGGTGTCATTGAGCAGGGACTCATTGGCACCTGTTTTAATTAAAGACCATTTAGTAAATGTGAGTGACGTGTGAGCTCTGGTGCGCCACACTGCCAGGGGAAGTCGACTTCCAGTAGTTGTGAATGATGGCTTTTGCTGTGTTAAGGGTAACAAACATAATTTTTCCCCACCCTTTTCATAACTGGTAGGTTGGAGTATAGCAGGATTGTACAGGGGTCTCTTTGCGGGGAGATACGAAACACCTGATTTATGGGATGCAGTACCTCTTTCCAGAATTCTCCCAGGAGAGTACATGTGCACCATATGTGAGGCATTGTGCCAACCCCCTGTCCACATCTCCAGCAGCTTTGAGGTACTCCATTACAAAACCTCTGTAATTTCATCAGCGTAAGGTACCATCTAGTGAGTATCTTATACGCTGTTTCTTTCCAGAGCCTGTGAGGAGATACAAGATTTCCACACAGTACGCCAGATACAGGAGCAGGAAGATGGGGAGAACTTTGTGTTGAGCTCACATTCCCACCCATGAATGTATTAGTGGGAGGACGTTGTGGCCTCCTTTATAATCTGATACAGGAAGCCTTTTTTCTGGAATGGATGATATAGCATAATTTCTACTTAGTAAGGTCTCTCATGACTTTTTCCCCATCTGGCATAGTGTGCAATAAGTGTTTCAGCCTTAGATATCTCCAAATTTCCTTAACTGGGAGGTTATTACAGAAATCAGTTTGGGCAAGGGGAAAGGGGTGTTTGTGTTGTAAAATGGACGTGGACAGCTGATGGGGTTGAGCTCACAGTGATGGCCACAATGTCCATTGACCACTGCTACTGTATAACCATAAGGCAGAGAGGCTCTCAGTCTTGCAGTAGTAGTAAGGTCCTGATTTTCAGACTCTCTTTTGCCTGTGACTATAAAGACAAAGAGAGGGTGTCTGGGGTAATGCAGGGAAGAGAAGAGGGGGAAGATGCAGGGTGAAGGCAGGGCAAATGAGAGGGGGCAGATGCAGGGTGAGGGTTGGGCAGAAGAGAGCAGGCAGATGCATGGTGAGGGTAGGGCAGAGGAGCAGCTTGGGGAATACAACAAGCACTGATGTTCTGTGTGTGCGTCGCACACCTAGCATAAAGCCACGCTATATATTTCTGGGATTTGTGTGCTCTGAACAGATAGCACACAAACCCCGGAAATACACGAAATACATCCAGGAGACATACCGCAGCAGTAAATTCAGCATCAGTGTCACTCACTCTGTTGCTAATATCACCAGCATGAAAAGTATATGAATTTTCGTATACTTTTTGTGCTGGTCGAATTGGCAACAGAGTGAGTAACTCTGATGCCGAATTTGCTGCTGCTGTCGGCCCCTCTGATTTATTTAATGCCAGTCCAGCGAACACATGTCACTGAGAAGCAGGATACACCGCTGGAATAAAAACCTGGCAGTGCCTTGCTCCATCACCAAAATGGCTCCGAACAAATTTGAAGTTGGATCTCTGCCCTTCCCCCTGACGATGTCAGTAAGATATCACCCTCCCCTCATACTTATTATAAGTTTATGGTCAGAATTCAGACTTATAAGCTGCATTCTGTATCCCCAGCCCCAAAGCGAGATACTAGTTTTGTAAAGTCACTGGGAGGTGGCACCAAAAAACACTATGTTTCACAAAATGGCGACACTCAGTCACACTTGTTTAGTACCATATTTATTAAATAAACTCACAAACAAAATACATATCTGAAATCTACAATGTAAAAAAAAAAAATTTTTTATGGTGGGCTTGTCCATTTAAGTGCACAGTAAAAATCTAAACTGAATTACAGAGTATATTATGTATATAACTAGTTATGTTATTCAGAGTTTTTGTATCATGTTTTCCTTGTCAAATAAGTCTTATTTAGGGAATGTTCTTAACTCCTTAACTAGCATGCAAAAGTGCTTTCAGTTTATATCAATATTCTATCATTATCGACATTTCTTTTTTTTACTTACATTTTTTTTAAATTCTAAATTGTTAAGGATAAAAAGAAAAAAAGTGCCAAAATGTACAAATGTTTATAAACACTTGTATATAAAATTACAAGAGGATAACACAATACTAGCATTATTACCTATTAGTTACTGCCAAGCCGAGAGAGGACAGATTTATCTCCCATGTCTTGTCAAAATTATGCCTCTATATTCTAGGTCTGAGAATTTGGCTGTGCATCCTTCCTTATCTTTTTGGTGTTTGGCAAGAATCTGAAAAATGCAAAAGTAGTAAGACTCTTGGAACCTTCAATTTCTCTAAATTGAACAGTCCTGTAATGTTATTAACATTGTTATAATATCCTTTAAAGACAATTTATTGAAATCTCTTAATATAAATATTTTCCATGCCAGATTGAAAGATTTTGTTTCAGAATAATAATCAGAGTGATGACGGGTCATGTGACCCGGCGCTCTGATGTCAGACACGCGCCGGGTCACGTGACATATCCACACTCACTGCGGGAGCTGAACAGGCAGCATGGTAGGACACCATGCTGCCTGCCACTAGCCACCACGGATCAGATCAGGGTAAGTCCTGGGGTGAGGAGGCATATAATGGGGTAAATGGAGGTATAAAAAGGGCGCAATGGAGGTAATGGGGCATGTAATGGGGGTGATGGGGGCATGTAATGGGGGTGATGGAGGCATGTAATGGGGTTATGCAGGCATGAAATGGGGTGATGCAGGCATCTAATGGGGTGATGGGGTTAATGAAGGCATATAATGGTGGTGATGGGGGCATGTAATGGGGTGATGGAGGCATGTAATGGGGTGATGGGGTTAATGGAGGCATATATTGGGGATATGGGGTTAATGGAGGCATATAATGGGGTGATGGGGTTAATAGTGGCATATGATGGGGTTAATGGAGGCATATAATGGGGTGATGGGGTTAATGGAGGCATATAATGGGGTGATGGGGTTAATGGAGGCATATAATGGGGGTGATGGGGTTAATGGAGGCATGTAATGGGGGTGATGGGGTTAATGGAGGCATGTAATGGGGGTGATGGAGAAATGTAATGGGGGTGATGGGGCATGTAATGGGGGTGATGTGGGTTACTGGACATTTCGTGCGTATGCCTAGGGCAGCAGAAAACCAAGATACACCACTGCATTTATCAATATGCTTTTGAAGTTCATTAAAATATATTTATCTATAAATTGATATGAGGACAGTTTGAAACTAATTTAAGAATTGCGGAAGCATATTCAGTTGATTCTGCCAACTTATGAAATTCCATAGTTTCTCTGTCTATCTATGTCTGTTTTAATTGTATTAAACTTAGGGACACAGTTATTTTTTGCATAGCTTTGAATACTTTGACGATATTCTTATACCCAAGTTTGTAATATATGGATATTAAAATTAAAATGTTTTAATTCTGTTCCAGTAGTCTTGCCTGTTGTTTGGTGACATGAATAGCTAACATTTTTTTGATTTACATTTTTGTTTTTTAATGTTCACATTTCTAGATTGCATTCATCAAGATGCTTTTTTTTTATTGAGGTATGCCTAAAAATAGTTTTACAGAAACACAGTGAGAATTGAACTCATTGGTTATTTAATGCATCTAAATTTAGAACTAATGAACATGCTGCTATTATTATATTTCTAAAGAATTTACCATGCAAAACATCCTTTAAATATTCAGTAGAAAAGAAACCTTTCAATAGGCACTTGTGAAAACCTTTTCCCATGTCCTTTCATTCTAAGTAGGTCACACCAGTCCAGTACTAGAGACTTGAAATACCGATTTAGATTTTGGAACAAGAAAAGAAGGCAAGGTCATTGAGTTTGGTAGTTTTGTGCTTTCACTGAATTTAAGCAGTAACATCTTTTTTGACTTGCATTAATATTGCAGTCAGTTTACTCATCATAACTTAAATAAACAATATAAATACAGAAGAGTGGTAAAACATATTATTTTCAGAAATACCAAATGTGATGTATCTAGTAAGCTGAAGAGTGGATGTTTAGAATTTTTCCCAAGTATAATATGATAATTTGCAGTAACAATAAACAATATTTTGCAATGAGGGCTAAGGAACATCGTTATTATTCATAATGTGTGATATAAATGAAATCTGGAGACAGATCCTATATCTCCATCCTATTGAAAAATAATTTGATTATAGTTTTGCAAAGATCGTTTGCTATTGTTTAAATAAATAAACCCATATACTACACAATAAAAAAAACTAGACTGACAATATGATAAACACGAGGAGCATTTTTTACATTACCAATGACACATCACATTATACACTTTCATTGTTGCTACAAAACACCAAAAAGTGCATGCTTTTAGATACCCCTATAACAACAGACATTCAGACACCTAATAGGGGCAGAAGGGCCATCATTTCAATTCATGATTGACATGGTCCAGTCAAATCACATACCTTTATTTTTAAGACACCTGTGCAATCATGAAATACTTGGCCTCAATGTAATCTCTGAAATACCTTGATCAGATAGATGATGTCCATATATAGGTGGATTATGCAGAGCAATGGGGGCTGCAGGAAACAAGCAGGTAAATCTTCATATATGTGAACTGGCTACACCACCACTGACATGCTGAAGTGAATCCAGGGCAGTAGAGCAGATGATCTGTTTATTAGGTCTCATTGCCTTCAAGTTTCACTCTTTCTTTCTGGGCAAGTTGTCCTATTAGTTTAATAGGTTCTTCATCCTACTAAACCACTACGAAGAAACACGTTCTCCTGGTCATTCATATAATAACAGGTTTGAAAAAATTCCATTTGTCTCTGTACACTATCCACTTGACAGAATATTAATAATAGCGGAGTCTCTAACAAACCTTCTCTAGATTTTAAGATACCGTTCTATTTGCTGGGTGGAGATTGGGAGGTATTCTGCTGTTACTGTCCCTACAGCTTAGGAGACAGTAGGTGATTTGGTGCTTGCTTTTATTCAGGACATTTGGATGGAAAATTAATTGGTGGAGGTACAGCAGAAGTACATCTGGAGTTGCAGTGACTGCAGCTTTTGTAGTAGTACAAGGTTGTGTAAGAATGCTAAAATAATGAATGAAGGCAACTCATATGCACATTCACATGTTCAATGAATTCACATAGCTTGCCATAGAACACAGTAGTATTTCCTAATATGCATGCATATTTTTTGGGGGATTGTCATAATATGTGTATGTTTTTATTTTTTACTTGATGGTCCTTTAATTATGAAAAATGATGTTCAGCTTTCTTATGAGCTGTCAAAGACCCCATAGCTGACACATGTACTCTGTAGTGATAATAAGTATGGTCCAGGTATACGTGTACTTTCAGTATTTGATATGTGTTCCATTTGTTCCTATCGCAGGCACCAGTAAGTGTTGAATAGATATAGAATGCAGATGTTATTTATTTATATATGCATGTTCACAGGGGGACAGCTATAAATGGATGGATCTGTAATACTAAATACATAATTATAAAACATAAAATCAACCACTATAGAAGATGGTACGTTTCCAAGTAGAGACACCTATGATGTTGACAGCTCATAGGGCATGAAACACAGTAGGTGTTGTTGGTCCTCCTTCCCCTGCCTCTCCTGCCACCTTCCCTTTCTGTTTAACTGCAATACATTTTCTATTTTTTGGGATGGATTATTCTGTACACAGTCCAAATACATCTGAAGTGGTGTGGGCAAGCATCCGATTGCTCAGGTTTTCAGGGTTGCAGTGCACACAAAGTTAAGATTCGTAGATTAATATTGTTTATTTAGTACTATAGCAAATTAAAGCATTTAAGGATAGTGAAAGATAATGACTTTTGCATCAAAATACAGATTGGTACTGTTCACTCCCCTTGATCTTTTTTTGCATTTTGAAAATACAGCTTTTACTCTCAAATTTGCTCATGGCCAACAATTCTGCCACTGAAAATAATGGGTGAAAACCCTAGGCATGATATCAATTGTATGCAGGAGAATAGGATCCCCATGAGAGATCCTGCAGATTGCTAGTTTAAAAGGTAAGTATTGCATAAACTAAGAGACAAGTAATATATGCAGAATTTCTACACATAAATACAGAAAGAAAGTAGAGCTCATAGAATATGTTTGAGCATTCTTAACTGAAGTTGGGTAACTAGTATTTAATTAAAGGTTATTGGGTTTATTCAAATGGACATAGTGAACTAGGTGGAACTTGTGATTAGAAAAATTACTCTAGTGTGCTACCCTAAGGTAATGTAATGTACTGTTCTCTTTTCTCCAAAAGAACCAGTGAAGAATATTTAAAATAAATAATACAATTAGCCAACTTCCCTCAGTTAGAGAACAACTGGGTTCACTTTTAGGCTTAATCAACATTAACAGCCAACGCTTCAAAGAAAAAGTTTTTTGAAAATCTAATTTGCCAAATATGTAGCTTTTATAGAAGAAGATAAAGACCTTTCAGAGCGGGATCAGTCTCGGGCTCCACTTCTGTGGCTGCTTGAATGTCGGCATATTGCAGCACTACAATTATATGGGACTCAGACTCAATACTTCCAACCACAGGTAAGGTAGTAGAAAAGTCAGCACTCAAGAGTTATAGGCAAAATATAAAATCAAACAGATATTGTGATAACTTTTAGAGGTAACATAGGATGCAGCACAATATGCACACAATATTTTTGATTTATTAAAGTATTTATTAAAGTATGTTTTAAAGTATATTGCCAACTTTTCTATTATTATCAACCCAAATACATGCCTCCCGACTGTCCTGCTTTCTGTCCCGCTTTTCAGGACAGTGGGACTTTAAACCACAATCCTACAGTATAAATTAAGTTCTCTAGTGTCAAGGACCACAGTAATGCTGTGAATTTAATATACCTAGAGATGTAGAAAACTCTGCAAGCACTCCTAAGATCCCCAAAACATAGTATATGACAGACAGCGTATCTCAAGAATTCTATAAAAACAGGACTGGACATCTCCTCAGAGACTCAGGTGGACATTTGTGGGTAAAAAAAGGAACAGAAAAAATTGCGTAACACTGTGTAGGATATGTAAAAAACATATAACTAATGTATTAGATAAACCTCAGAGCACCATGTGCACTAAAGGATTAACTTAGTGCAAAAAGCCCCTTATGGCAAAGCCAATTACCAGTCCTGGTCACACTATTTAATGTTTCTTTCGATCTCCTGCTTTATGCAGTGCTCGATGCTGGACATCCAAAGTGCTGGTAGTCCAAAGTGCAATCCCATACTCTCTACCATCAGTATCTCTCAATTAAAGTGCAGGTCGAATGGTAGCCATAGGACCGGCAGGAAGCAAAATGATGGCTTGATCCAAATTAATATAAGCACAATAAAAAAACAATTAAAATAGTAATAAAGTGCTACACATGACCAATGTATTTCATTGGGCCTCCAATGACACAAGGGGACTGTCATCACAAATACATAACATATCCTATACAGCTATACATTAAATACCATAAACCCTCCCCCCATTGTCCAATCTCCATCCAGTCTAATTATTTTCTGTGTACAATCAAGCAACTCTCTGATGCTCACATGCTTCCTCATCAGTTGTCACATGGTACATAGTATGTCATCACATAGTCCAACAACTTCTGCCTTTTTGCCATGTCTCTTCTCACAAGATATCACTTTATTATAGGTTCACATTACATTTTGATGAATTTCAATGCATTTCATATACAATTTCTAATGTGTTTCGGATGTAATTTCTGATTTAAATCAGATATACATTCCTAAAGAGACAGATATATACAATAGAAAGCTACCCCATTTTTCATCAGTCCCTTATATTTTACTGCCTCAATAAAACAGACAGAACATATTTAATTAAAATCATAGAAACTTTAAGGGTGAACACACCATCCATTTTCTTTTATATCACTTACCACTATGCAATGTCATTGAATATATGCATATACATAATCATATAATCATATAAATCTACCTCTAGACGTGCTTACTTCAATAAAATAAATACATCAACATATTGCAAATAAATTGAAATAAGATTCAATATAATCAACAAAATCATAATGAAAATAAGTATATATATACTTAGATACATGTGACATTAGGCATTTGGGTAAGAAAAACAGAAATTTGTGTGTTTGTTTGAAAAGGGATTTGGGTGGTCTTGTTGACAATAGATTTTGCAGCTACTACTAAGGCAAGCAAGCGGTCATCAAGCATTAAAAGGGGAATAGGTCTAAGAGAACAAAAGTGAAGGGTCTTTCCAGTATGCCCCAATCTGGGCTCAATTGGACTCCTAAATGGTGGCACTTAGAAGGTATGCCCTGCTTACAAACAATTTAAATATATATTCATCTTATATAGCAGGAGTGTCTTTTGACATACATTACTATACACACATACACATCTTAAGCTACTAGTGTGATACAATTTGGAATGGAGAATATTCTTTGAGGACTTTGTTCATAAAAGAGGAAATTGCTGGGAACTGGGGAATTGCAATGTATAGTCTTTGAAATTCCTTGGCACTTCCCTACAATCCTCTCTTTCATCAATAAAGCCCTGAGTTTTTGACACACTATCTACTTATGAAGAGTTATAAGAATTATAAGAAACATGTTGATAATGTTTTACCACCCCATTCTAAAATAATATACCGGTTACACAGCCATATGATCTATTAAGCTCTACTTCCATTGTCAGTTGTGTTTCCCCATTAGACAGTGGTCAGCAAGTTGCTTACTATAATGGGAGCTCAGCTCAGCATGAACACACTGTGTAGGGGTGCACTTGAACGTGAGTCTGTTGAATCAGTTCATCTTCCTAATTAGCAAGCTACAAACCAATCCTTTATTGTGCTGACATAAATAAGTGATCTTTGATTAGCATTTTGATTGTACTGTCTCAGTACCACCCATGTCCCCTTCACTAAATTTTTAACCAATAATGTTGGAGGATATGTTTTAGTATTGAAATATTTTATATAAAAAGACCATTCAATTTAAAATATAATCACATTTCTTTACATAGCATGCTCACTTATTTTTATTTCAACTCTGCATATCAAATATATTTCTAAACATTTAAACATATTTTAATTATAGAAATTATCCAAACAGAGGTTTATAAAAGAGAACATAACATTTGTATCTACAAAACATTTACCATCAGCAATGAAGGTCTATTTGCCACCAATATTTCTTGGCATATCACATTTAAAATCCCCACTTTCAAACTGCACTACAAATTATCATACTTCAAGTCCTGATTGTTTTACTTTACCAAGAAGACCTTTGCCATTCTCTTCTTTACCAGGTCCTGTAGACTGTCCTGGCATAGGAAGCCTCCTAAACATCCTTTGGAATGGAGGGTTAAAAAACCAGCATGAAGTTATGGTAAGTTGACACTCTTTCATTATTAAATAATGTTACTTAATGTATAAATGTATAGTTTAAGTGCTAATGTATGTTGATTTAAAACTTTATAAATAGGGAACAGCAGAATGAATGCACAGTTATTTTTATACATGTTTTTACATATACATAAATAAATATATATATTATGCTGGACCATTGTTAAGTTAAGGTACATTTCTAGTTGTTGGGTTTGTTTGTTTGTTTGTTTGTTGCTTGAATACTTTGTTCTGTTTTCATGTTTAGTACAAATACCATCAGAAATTTGGAAAAATATTTAAAATGAATCTTGGATTTTTTAAGTCAGTACAAATTGGAGATCCAGCACTGCTGGAAACTTTTCTAAGAACAGAAAGTGTGTATCCTAAAAGAATGGAGATAAAGCCTTGGAAAATGTACAGGGAATTTAGAGGAGAAGAATGTGGTCTGCTTACACTGTAAGTATATGATAAACTACAGTGTTGATATTGGGTGGTGCTTCTTTAATGGGTAATTATGATATAGAGTTACTGCTATTTCACATTTTCATGAAAACTGGATATGAAATTGGAAAGCATTTATTGAATACATATAAATTGTAAATATAATAAAAAAGATTAAGATACATTCCTTTCAAAGGTGATCAGATTGTTTTATTTAATAAATATATGTATTGATCTTTACAATTTCATCTTTCACGATTTTCAATGATTGCAGTGCATGTATATATCTATTCATATTTATTATTTTGTATAGGGATATAGGTGTTCAAAAATGGTGAATAATTGTTAGAAGGGTAGTCAGTAAACAATAATATATGGTAATATATGATACATGAGAAATGTTTAGTGTTTTTCTTTGTTATGTATTTATGTATATATATATATATATATATATATATATATATATATATATATATATATATATATATATATATAGATTAGATAGATAGATAGATAGATAGATAGATAGATAGATAGATAGATAGACACACACACAAACACATATATATTATTTGAAGTGTAACAATTCATGGCAGCAACAATGAGAAAGCACATTACAAAAAAATTACAATCACCATGCTGTCTGTTGTAGTTAAGTAAGTATGGGATGATCCTTCCCTTCTTAATTTTTGATTGCAAGCATTAGTACAAATACTGTTATGACCTTCCTCATCATCTGATGTAATAATCACCCCAATGGCCTAAATAACAATTTTTCCTTACAACACAAAAACATTCACTTTTAGGTCCAACTATGACAGACTAGGTGCATCTATTTAGTGAGATGGATTGTTTTCAGGCCAAAACACAGCAGACAAATGACATACCTTTAAGCACACAATAGAACATGAATATGAATATAGCTTTATATGCTTAATATACTATTAATTTCTATTACCATATCTTTAGGAAACAAATAAAAAATGAAAATAAAACAAAAAAATGTAAATATGTAAATGCAAAATGTGTGTTTATACCAAGTAAAAACTGATGGTTGAGCTCCTGACACCTGATATGAAACAGAATCCATGGGATTGGCTAACAGAAAAAAAGTGCTTAATCAATTAAACACTGATATGGTAGACAAGGCACCAGGGCCGGGTAATATACATGCAAGGGTACTTAAGGAGATAAGCCTAATTCTGCCCATTAAAATTATTTTTATTCTTCAGGTATAGTGCCAATGGCAGGGGGGGATGGGTGATACACCAGTCCTGGTGCCCGGCGGTCCCCGGCCCATTAAAAAAAAGTGTAAAAAAAGTGTAAAAAAAACTGCAGGCACATGAGGCAGCAGCCCAGGGCCCACTCATTCCTGGGGGCCCAAGGCAGCTGCCCCGTGGGCCCCCGCTGCCCATGTGACTGTCTCATGTGTGTCTATGTATGTAATGGTGTCTGTAAGTGTGTATACTTATATGTGTTTGACTGTGTGTATTTCTGTGTGTGTATAAGGGTGTCTCTGTAAGTGTATGTATGTGTGTGTGTAATGATGACTGTGTGTGTCTGTGTAAGTGTGTGTGTAAGTGTGACTGTATGTGTATTTCTGTGTGTGTGACAGAGTGTATAAGGGTGTCTCTGAAAGTGTATGTACGTTTGTGTGTAATGATGACTAAGTGTGTGTCTGTTTAAGTGTGTGTGTGTAAGTGTGACTGTGTGTATTTATGCATGAGTGGTTAAGTGTGGCTGTGTATGTGTGTAGAAAGGGCCGGTTAACTGATGTGCAAAGTGGGCACTTCCCAGGGCTCACAGGTTAAAGGGGCTGCCACTGGCCGCAACGTGCTCCTGCTGCCCATGTGACTGTCGCAAAGAGAGCAGTAGTCTGCATCCAGCCAGCAGCTATTTCCAGCTTCATGCACTCAATGTGCATGGAGGGAACACTATGCGGAGGAGAAGTGAGAGAGCAGCAGCAAGGTGAGTACTGGGGAATGGGGGAGATGGGCTAATGCTTTTATTGGGAAAACTGGGGGTGGCATGTTAATGAACAAACTAACAGGCATATTAGTGGGCAAATTGGCTGTGGCATATTAAACTGTGGCGTCCGTGACCCTAGGATCGGCCCTGAAGTTGTCAGTCTGCATCCAGCGGATGCGGACCTGACTTTTAGTCACATATTAATTGATAAACTATCGGGGGGGGGGGGGGGCAGAATTTGTTTCCCCTGAAATTTCTGATGACGGCCCTGGCCAATGGACTGGCACAAGATGGATGTTGTGCGATAATATAAAAAGCCATCAAAATGTCAGCCAGGCAATCACAGTTAGCTTGACATCTGTAGTGGGGAAATTATTTGAAGGGTTGCTAGAGGTATACATAAAAGAATACATCTATATTCAGAATACCATTTTTAAAAGTTAACATGGTTTTGGGATGACAGGTCTCTTCAAACCAACTTAATAACATTCTATGAAGAAGTCAGTAAAATTATAGATCTAGAAGTGGAGGTAGATGTAATCCTTTTACACTTTGCTAAAGTATATGATTTGGCTCCATACAAAAGGTTAATCTGCAAATTGACAGGCATAGGCCTAGGGGCAAATGTTTGTATTTGGGTTGAAAACTGGCTCAAAGATACATTATAGATCTAGATGTGGCGGTATATGTAATGTATTTAGACTTTGCGAAAGCAAATGATTTAGTTCCATACAAAAAGTTAATCTGCAAATTGGAAGGCATTGGCTTAGAAGCAAATGTATGTATTTTGATTTAAAATTGGCTCAAAGTTACAATGCAAAAAACTGTTGCTAATTTAAAATTCGCAAACGGGACCAATGTATTAAGTGGAGTTCCTCAGGAATGTGTCCTAAATTGTCTTTGTTTTAATTTGTTTATTAATGATCTCACAGATTGCATTGAGAACCATGTTTCATTGTTTTCTGATGCCACAACAAAGGTAGGGTAATACAATCTAAACATGATGTGTATTCTCTACAGAAGGATTTAGACATTTAGGATTTAGGATTTAAGCACAATGACAGTCATTAGCTGCAAAGGTCACTAAAATGGTGTATTTGTTCATTGGATGATCAATCCAAAATTAAAGAAAACTGATGGTCAGATCACAGTCTTATTAAATTGAATTGGGCCTTAAGCCAATCTTGGGTCAAACAACATGGAATTTGGATGATAACTTGTTGGAAAAACAGAAAGATAATGAATTTAGCTACATTCTCTGGGCTCCTTGAGGAATTTTTAAAAGTCAATGTAATTTCCATATTTAAAGCTGAAAAAGATCCTACTCATTTAAAATATATTGACTAATTTCTCTTATTGATGTTGATATATATAAACATGTATGTGTGTATGTGTATATATATATATATATATATATATATATCCAGCCTGATCAAACTGGTTTGTCCCCTAGATGTGCATGTAAAAACATAACACATTTAATTGATATTTTGCATTTGGATAAGAAAAGACAGATGCCCCTTCTGGCCCTGTCTCTAGATGCTGACAAAGCATTTGACATGGTAAGTTGTGGATACCTCAAGGTTGTGTTAAGGACCTTCAACCTGGAAGGTTGGATATTAGAAGTCATAATGACTCTTTATTACAAGCCATCATCTCAGACAGTCAGCCGAATATATGTTCCTCTTGGTATGCTCTAATTAATGGGACTAGACGGGGCTGCCCCTTATCACCTCTCCTTTACTTTCTGTTAGTAGAGCCCTTGCCAATAAACATAAGGAATAACCTTAACCCCTTAAGGACAGAGCCTTTGAAACATTTTTGTCCTTTCTGGACAATGGCTATTTTAACATTTCTGTGCTGTTTGTGTTTAGCAGTAATTTTCTTCTTCGTCATTTGCTGTACCCACACATATTATATATTGTTTTTATCGGGACAAAAAGGGCTTTCTATGGATGCCATATTTTTGATCATATCTTATCATATTATTAAAAAAAAAAATATGGTAAAAAAAAAAAAAATACACAAATTTCTTTGTTTTTATTTGAAACAACTTCTCCTCATCGACAATAGCGAACGAAAAAACATGCTAAATAGATTCTACTATTTCTCCTGAGTACAGGGATACCACCCATGCATAGGTTTGTTGGGTTGTTTGGGGGCTAAAATGCCAAATTTGTGAGGTGCAGTTTTTTGTTTTCCAACTTGAAATTTTTACATGCAGACAGCCTGCACCCATGTCCCATTTGGGACATATTTGAAACCAGCCAGTGTATTTTACCCCATCAACCCATATATTTTTTAAAAGTAGACACCCTAGGCTATCTCAAATGGTGGTATTTTAACACTTTCCATGCACTAATTCTACCACCAGCCTTTGTCAAAGTTTGTGGTAGTAATTTTTTTGTGTTTTTTTTTCACAAACCTTGTACTTCAGACATGAATTTACAGATTTTGGTATGTGTCACTGCCAAATAACACCCCAATAAGTGTTCAGCAACATCTCTTGAGTACAGGGATACCCCCCATGCATAGGTTTGTTGGATTGTTTGGGGGGTAAAAGGCCAAATTTGGGAGGTGCAGTTTTTGGTTTTCCAATTTGAAATTTTGACATGCAGACAGCCTGCACCCATGTCCCATTTGGGACATATTTGAAACCAGCCAGTGTATTTTACCACATCAACCCATATATTTTTTAAAAGTAGACACCCTAGGCTATCTCAAATGGTGGTATTTTTACACTTTCCATGCACTAATTCTACCACCAGCCTTTGTCGAAGTTTGTGGTAGTAATTTTTTTGTGTTTTTTTTTCACAAACCTTGTACTTCAGACATGAATTTACAGATTTTGGTATGTGTCACTGCCAAATAACACCCCAATAAGTGTTCAACAACATCTATTGAGTACAGGGATACCACCCATGCATAGGTTTGTTGGGTTGTTTGGGGGGTAAAAGGCCAAATTTGGTAGGTGCAGTTTTTGGTTTTCCAAATTGAAATTTTGACATGCAGACCGCCTGCACCCATGTCCCATTTGGGACATATTTGAAAGCAGCCAGTGTATTTTACCCCATCAACCCATATATTTTTTAAAAGTAGACACCCTACGCTGTTTCAAATGGTGGTATTTTAACACTTTCCATGCACTAATTCTACCACCAGCCTTTGTCAAAGTTTGTGGTAGTAATTTTTGTGTGTTTTTTTTTCACAAATATTGTATTTTAGACATGAATTCACAGATTTTGGTATGTGTCACTGCCAAACAATAACCCAATATGTGTTCAACAACATCTCCTGAGTACAGGGATACCACCCATGCATAGGTTTGTTGGGTTGTTTGGGGGCTAAAAGGGCCACATTGTGAAGGTGCGCATTTTCAACTTGGAATATTGACGTGTAGCCAGCCTGAGCCCATCTTTCATTTGGGACTTTTTTTTAAAGTAGGACAGTGTATTTTACCCCAAAAAGTATATATTTTGTAAAAGTAGACACCCTAGGCTATTTTAAATGGTGTTATTTTAACACTTTCCATGCACCAATTCTACCACCAGCCTTTGTCAAAGTTTGTGGTAGTCATTTTATTGTGTATTTTTTCCCACATACATTGTACTTTAGACACAAATTCACATATTTCGGTATGTGTCACTGACAAACAATACCACAATATATGTTCAGCAACATCTCCCGAGCACAGGGATACCACCCATGCATAGCTTTGTCAGCTTTGTTGGGTGTTGAAAGGCTACATTTGAGAGGTGCGCTTTTTGATTTTCAAACTTGGAATTTGAACATGTAGAGCAAGGAAGGGGTTAATAGCTCTTATAAGAGCCTTTGTAGTACTGTACAAAAAAATTAACCCCTAAAAATGCACAGACAAGAAAAAAGGTTCTGCTGTGCAGTGATCAGTGGCAGGGAAGGGGTTAATACACTACACTATACAAAGGGTATGGCTTTTATAAAAGCCCTTGGGACTCACAATTTTTTTACATTTTATTTAATTTATTACAATTAAAAAATTATGTTATACAGATCTGTCTCTTTCCCTCACTAAAACTCAAGTGAGGAGAGGGAGGCAGATCCATATGGGTCAGAACAATATTTACGAACCAGACGAATGGTGATGCTCATCTGAGAAATCACCAAACCACCTTTGCCACTGATCGGCTGTTACTGATCGCTATACACGCGTTCAGACAGCTTCAAAAGGAATACACGTAATCCCCTAGTGGGTATAACTAACCCCTAGCGAGTCTGACAAAAAAAATGCTGATAGCAAAAAAAAATCCTTCTGCGACTAGATTGCTCCATATGCGCTGCTTAGGCAGTGACCATATGCACTGCTTAGGCAGTGACCATATGTGCTGCTTAGGAAGTGATATACGGCAAGGAAGGGGTTAATAGCTCTTAAAAGAGCCTTTGATATACTGTAATAAATCAAAGTAAAAAAAAATAACCCCTAAAAAAATGCACAGACAGCAAAAAATGTGCTGCTGTGTAAGATCACTGCGTACACAGCGATCAATTGCAGGGAAGGGGTTAAATACTGGAAACGGCTTTTATAAAAGCCTTTGGGTCTCAATTCTATTAAATATATTATAATTAAAAACTTACATTATACAGCTCTGTCTCCCTCCCTCACTAAAACTCAAGTGAGAGGGAGGCAGATCTACACGGGTCAGATCAAATATTTACAAATATTGATCTAACCAGACGAATGGTGATGCTCATCTAAGCAAACGCCAACCCGCCTTTGTCACTTATCAGCTGTTACTGATCGCTATACATGCGGTCAGACAGCTAAAAAAAATTTTTTTACGTTAAACGTAGTCCCCTAGCGGGTATAATTAACACGTGACGGGTGTAATAAAAAAGTAAAAAAAAATTTAAAAATGCTTCTGCAGCAAGATTGCTGCATTTGCGTCAGATCGCTGCTTAGGCAGTGATCTACAGCAAGAAAGGGGTTAATCTCTCTTAAAAGAGCTTTTTTTTATACTGTAATGAATTACAGTAAAAAAAAAATGAACCCCTAAAAAATGCAGACAGCAAAAAATGTGCTGCTGTGTATGATCACTGCGTACACAGCGATCAATGGCAGGGAAGGGGTTAAATGGCTTTTATAAAAGCCCTTGGTGTTTAAAATTTTATTAAATATTTTTTTTATTATGTTATTTTATTTTTTTACTTTATCTGATCTGTCTCTCTCCCTTACTATAACTAGTAAGGTGAGGGAGGCAGATCAATACTTGTCAAAGGCAATATTTGCTAATATTGCCTTTGACAGTATGATAAGTGCTCATCAGAGCACTTACCATACATGCCTGCACACAGATCACATAGATCTGTTGTGCCGGCATCGATTGGCTCCCCCTAGAGGATCGGAAGTGAAATACTTTCACTTCCGATGCTCTTGCCATTAGAAGGGAAGCGCTGCCTGTATAGGCAGCGTTCCCTTCTACTGAGCCGATGGGGTCGCTCAGGAGAGCGACCACCATCGGCTCTGGGGCAGCTGAAGGTGTTGTTAAGTGCCTTGCTGGCGAGGCACTTTAACAACACCGCAGATGCTAAGAAAGCGAACGATCGTTCGCTTTCTAAGCACATGTGTGCAGCGGGCGCAGCCATTTTTAAATGGCTGCTACGATCACTCCGTGGAGTGATCGTAGCGCGCCCCTGCACATTTGGGGGGTGTTGCACAATGCCTCTACCTAGAGGCATTGTAGCAACACCGTTAGAGTAAAGAAAGCGACCGCTGGTCGCTTTCTTTACTCCATTTAGTGCATGACGTGCCAGGCACGTCACCTGTCGGCAAGTCCTCGATTTGCCGTGACGTGCCTGGCACGTCACCTGTCGTTAAGGGGTTAATACCATAGGATTTTCCACTCTTAATGGGGACTTAAAAAGCTTGCTATCTGCAGATGAAAGAAATAGACAGATACAGTTTGGTCTCAAATTATAAACTGAATGTTGAGATTTCTACCACCTTTTAATGAAATTTGCATGATTTGTCTATGAACGACTTAAAAATAACACTATCATTTTGTTTGTACAAATAAACAAGTGAAATATTTGGGTCTAGTTATCACATGAGATGCAGAGAATTTGAAGAAGACAAAGTGTTAATATATTAGCAAAGAAGATTGCAAGGGGTGATGTGAATTATCCAATTATCAAACATTGTTTCCAGGCCTGTGTGGAGGCCCATACTGATAAATTACAAGATATTATTCTTCAACTAGAGCCTTGGTATAGTTTAGAATCTCAATGTGTAAAGACCAATTCATTGGATTTCCATATCTGGTTAAATAGTGGTAAGGAATTCACCAATTACCTCTTAATAATATGATTTGCGGCCATACCATACAAGCTTGGGGTCAAATTAAGAGGGAGTTAGGCCTTTAGAATAAACTTACTGAATCATGAAAAATAATTTGTCTGGAGCATATGATGTTGGATAGGCGGTGGACTAGTTGGGGGCTATGCTTTGACTAAGATTTTGGACAAAGGGAATTTAATTCCCTTTCCAGATGTGGCCCAGAGGTTGCAGCTATTGAAAAAATAGATATTTAATTAACTGAAGGTCAAACACTTCCTTTCAGAGACTCTCAAAAGCAAGCAGGATATTAATAAATCTCTTGCTTATATCTTTTGCTATAATTTTTTTTTTTAATAATGTTCTAAGTAGAGCCAATGAGCTTATCTCCTGCATTAATAATGGTGACATATGAGTGATCCGTCGAATGGGAAAAAGAACTGAGCATTAAAATTAATATCAGAAGTAAGATTTCTCCTGTCCCCAAGTTGTATTTGTATCTGTTCAACTAAGTTTATATCACCTAATAATGTTTCTGTATGTGTTTATTTATGTTTGTAAAGCAATGCTGTTTTTTTTGTATGCAAAAAGAAAGAAACAATAATTGTTTTTATTGTTTTCCTAATAAAGTTATATTTATAAAGAGAAAAGTGTCAGGGATGGTTTGAGCTGGGTGGGTTTGTCCAGAGATTAATTATGTGTGTTCTTGTTGAATGAGACAGTGAGGACAGTGAGAGCTAGGTGGGATTGGCTAGAGAGTAATTAACAGGGATTTTAGTGGGATGACTAGTACGCTTCATTAAAGAGGTGAGTTTTGAGGGACTTTTTGAAGACTGAGAAAGAGGGAGAGAGCATGGATGCCTCTATGGATCGTTCTTGTTTGTCCAGCAAATGCGACAGATGCTCAATTTTCACTTTTCAATTCTTATGCGCTC
Organism: Pelodytes ibericus; assembly: GCA_036172795.1. NCBI lineage: Eukaryota > Metazoa > Chordata > Amphibia > Anura > Pelodytidae > Pelodytes > Pelodytes ibericus. Next base: position 87,660,759 of record CM069859.1, read on the forward strand.
CTAAGGCCAACCTCCAACAAGAGATGTTGCAGGAGCTTTCCTTTTCCAAAGAAATACCAATAATTATAACAAGAAGTAGTCTAGACCTTGAGGTAACTTGAGAAGTGAAAGTTGCATTCAGCAAAACAAATACAGCATATGTCAACAGCCAGGAGATACGGCTTACATGTCTTTCAGCTGCATTGATCAAGCATTTATGAAAAAGAACGATGAAGACAACAGGCCAACCCACTAACCAGATGCAATATACCCTGAGCTATGTACATACTAAGCAATTGTTTGATTATCTTATCATTATGTTTCAGAATTGCATTGACATTGCTGGTAATTTGTTCAGGATAGAGAGCAACATGGATGTAGTAAAATAAATCACAATTCTAGAGGAAAATCTATTTTAGTTTGCAAGTGATCTAGGACTGGTATGGATGTTTATCTCCAGCAGAATAATGCCCATGAAGAAGCAATGCAAGATTACACCAGAGTAGTTTAGAAACAAGAATTTGATTATACGGTCTTAGAACTTAAATTTTATGGCATTAGTTTAAATATTTTTAATGGGTCCTTATAATAAACTCATTCACTAGACTCAGACTTTCAAGGTATCATCACATCTCAATATGATATAGTGTCCAAATTATTAACACTAATTCTCTGGGCTCCCAAAAAAATTATAATTTTCTGCTATTTTTCATTAATTTCAAAATGTCCATTTTCCAGAATATAGCACTGAAAATTGATTATTTATCTTAAAGATTTGGACATGAATGTGGATATCTGAGTATATTTATTTTGCATTATGCTTGCACCTACGTTTATTACATTTTGTATGTTTTCACAGTGATGGACCAGATTGGCTTGCAATGAGACAAGCAGTGCAAGCAAAACTTATGAAACCAAAAGAAATATTTAAAATGGATTTGAAAATTAATGAGGTGTGTTGAATATCCTTTAAATGCATCTATTAATTCACTGCACTATAAACAGTTTGAGTCCTTCTATCTGCAAAAGGGTCCACCTATTGTGATTTATTTTATGTTATTTTAAAACTTTTATATACCTATTAAAGAAATCCTATGTTTATTTTTTAAATTATTTATGAAAATATCAAAACACTTACATACATACACATGTTGTCTCACTTCAGTACAATAATTTTAACTTACTACTATGTCCTTGTTACTAATACACTTTGTTCCTTTCTTTCTCTATGTCTTCCTCTGCTACACCACCCATTTTACCTCAGTTACACTCAGAAACCTTTGGTCCTCAAGAAGGGCATATATCAAAGACATTGTAATTGAATGTATTAATTGTGAGTTATCAACACCAAACACATTGGTGGTACACAGGGTTGGGGGGGACAGAATGCAGATAGTAAAAACTTGAGCCTCATTTCCAGTATCATAAACATTTTATAAATAAATAAAAAGGGTGATTAGTTAGGTCAGTTCTCCTTTAGTGTGATTACTATGATGCCTCCCTGGTGCTGATCTGGGTTCATAATTAATCTATTACACCCACCCTTAGAGACCCCCAGATTCTATCTGCTCCATCCAGAAATGCCAATATTGATATTCTGGGTTATTCCATGAATTATGTGCTACACAACCTCTTTCCATCTTGCATTGATAAATTACTTGGGTATGATGGAACCTTATCACTCTTCCAATTTCTAGCGATCTCCAGTTTTATAGCTTTAACAATATGTATGATTATTTTATATTGCTTATTATAATCTGGGAGGTTCAGATGAAGAAGTGCCCTTTCAGTAGATAAAGTCCACTTAATACCGAATCTGTGCATGAGCCAATGTGAGGGGTCCTGCCAAAGGAGCCTCATAGGTGCACCAAATGTGCACAAAATCTCCCCATCTCCAACATCGTGGAGAGAAGTTGTGGTACATTTTGCTTAGACGTGAGAGAACCAAGTACCACTGATTTGATAGCTTGTATTGTGTTTTAATCAAGTTTAGTCAGTGAACTGCTGTAAACCATCTCTCTAGGGCCCTACACCAGTCTTTCTATTCTATTTTTATTTGTAGGTCCTTCTCCCATTTAGCTATTGCTTTTGGAATCGGGCTACCTTTTATTCCCTCTATCAGTTTCATGGCCACAGAAAATAACTGCTTATTTCCCTGTTGCTGCAAAATTGTCCCCAGTTGATCAATGGATTCAGAATGTTGATAAATCAGTAGATGTTTAGCCAAAAATCCCTTTATTCGTAAATATTTAAAGAGGTCATGTCCTTTCAGGCCAAATCTATCTTTAAGGTCTGCAAAGGTTTTGATTTCCCCTTTATCCATCAAGTCTTCAACCCATCTAATCCCCTTGACAACCCATTGGGTGACGTCAATATTTCCCATTAAGTCATTGATCAAAATGAAAGGGAGAGATGAAATTATATTCCTTTCCAATCCCAGCTTTCTCCTTATCTTATTCCAAATCTTGAGGCAGTTCCCTCTTTCTGCACCTATTGTCAAGAATTTTGAGGTGAGAGTGGCTAAATTTGTTGTTTTTAATTCAAGTTGATACAATCCTTCCTTGTTAGCCTCAGGAGAATGTGTTAATACAACTTGAGTCACTTTTTTTGCTTCCTAGATAATAACTGGAGGTCAAGTCTAGGTTTTCCCCCTTTCCACAAAAACCTTGAGAAGGCTGTTTGTATCAATTTCAGCCATGGGGAAAAGGTACATAAACTTGGGTAGAATGTAGGCCCTTACTATGTTAATTCTGCCCCACCACAAGACATACATTGATTTCCAAATTGAGAATTGCCATTGTTCATGTCTTTAATTTAGGGTAACACATTAATCCCCATCCATTCCTCCACATTTGTTGAAATATTTATCCATAGATATGTCAATTGTTCTCGTGTCCATATCTTTGATCTAGATATGAGATCTGTGGTTGAGTTTTATTCAGTGGCATTGCTTTTGTCTTATTGATATTTAGTTTGTAATTACAGAGACCACTGTATTCATTGATGATCATCATAATTTGGTCTACGGATGGTATAGGGTTCTCTATCATGAGCAAGATGTCATCTGCATATAACTTATTTTTTTGTGTGTCCACCTCAGCATATCTTCTTATTATCTGGTTTTCTCTTATTTTTCTAGCTAGTGGTTCTAGTGTTAGGATGTAAAGGAGAGGCGATTGTGGGCATTCCTGCCTAGTGCCATTAGCCATTCAGAACCATGTAGACTCAATTATGGCTCCTACTACCTTTCTAGATTGGGGGGGGGGGGAGTACAGGGTCTTTTGAATATCCCCCACCAGCCCAAAGGCCCCAAGTACCTCTACCATGTATAGTACCACCTGGTTTTAAGCTTCAGCAATGTCTTATTTGCTCTGTCTATGAGGACTGCATTGATCCTTTTTTGTAGCTCTTCGATCTTTTGTCCCCGTTCACTTGTTACTGTTTCTTTGTTTAATTTATTCTGTTGATATAACTGTATATATAATTCTGACAGGGTTAGCTCAGTTCTCTTCTTAGTCTGTGCTCCAAGCTTAATTTAAAAGCCACAGAGCACTGCCTTATGGGCATACCAGATGATTGTTGGAGATGAATCTGGAAGTTTGTTTTCGCTAAAATAGATTGTTATTTTCATGTAATTCTTCTTTAGTTTTCAGTATGTTGGGATTTAATTTGTCAAATAATTTTTCAAGGTCCATCATTACCGGGTTATGGTCTGACCAAGTTATTCCTTTTATCCATATTTTTTGGACTTGCATCTCCAAGCATCAGATCTATCCATGAGTAAGCTGAATGAGACTTGGAGGAGCAGGTATGGTCCAATTCAGTTGAATGTAATATTCACAATACATCATGTAATGTTTTGTCTAATAGACCTCTATGTGCTTGGACAAAAACATGTTTATCTTTTATCTCCCGAGAAAGTCTTCTTATCCAGTTTTGGGTCTAATACACAATTAAAATCAGGATCTAGGTCAGAATATGTTAACTGGACACTTATGGTATTGGAGAACATTATTGCCACTCCTCTTTTTTGTTGGGAGAGAGGCTGCCAAGATCACGGGTATCTTTGGGATTATAATTATCCATAGATCTCCAATGAGTCTCCTGTAGACCACATATTTCCATATTCTCTTTACAAATAAACTTATACAAGATCACCTTTTTTGGGGGTGAATTGAGGTGCCACTCTAACCATCCGAGAATGCTATTTCTCTTTCTAATAACATTTGCCATATTTCCCTTAATATTTTAATACTGTTGTCTTAGATGGGCTGGGGAGGGGGGATAGTATATTTTCAGCAGAAGTGGGGGAGGGAGGATTCGTCCTATCTCCCACAAGGGAGAGAGAGACAGAGAGGAAGAGGGTAAAAACAAAAACCTTCTATAAATGTAGGTTTTCTCTTATTTCCCTTGGATTTTCTCCCCTAGTGTAAAAAAGTTCTGTATTCCAAAAGTTTTATAATTTAAATTTATAGTTCCTAATCACATCTCTCACCCGTCACCTTAACAAATATGAAGTCTTATTTGTCTATATTTTGCACTTTCTCATCATATTCTCTTACCTTTCCCCTCTCCTTCATTGTGAAGCATCTTTATTTGTTTATCCACACTTGAATTAATGTGTCAGAAAGTGTTATGGTTCTTCTTTCCCTTTTTCTCTCCCCGTTTACATTAGCAGTGCATTCTTCAACCTTCACGAAGAAATCGTGAAGGAGAGAGAAAAAAAACTTCTATAAATGCTACGTACCCTTGTACTTTTTACCCCTCAATTTGAAAAAATGATATATTCCTTATTTGATTGTTCAATATTTTGTGTGTCAAAAGTTTTATAATTTTAATTTATAGTACCTAATCACATCTCTCACCCATCACCTAAACATAAATCTCATTTCTTCTTGAGTAAAAAAATCTTATTTGTTTGTATTTCATGCTTCCTCCTCATTTCTCTCCTCCCTCACACCCTCTTCTACGTGAATCATCTTTATTTGTTTATATATACTTAATCCAATGTGTCTGGAAAGTATTTATGATTTTTATTAACATTAGCAGTGCATTCTTCATCCTTCCTAAATAGATCGAAAAAAGAGAAAAGTAATAAATACAAAATCTTCCTTTCTTTTTTCTGTAAGTGTTTATATTAAGGCTGCCTCTAACCTCTATTCATTGTTGTTATGCATATGATTGTGAAGTTTATTCTAATGTTTTTCAAAAATGTTCTTTCCCTTTTTTCTGCTTACTACTGATTTTTGTGTATTCCTTTTTCTCCTGGCGAGGCTAGAAAGAGGGAGGAGAGGGAAAAATTAAATTGTTCTATCCATGTTTGTTTCAATAAGCGTTCTACATCTGAATGGTACCAAGATAGTCCCCTTTTTCGTTCCCTCCCTCTACTCCATCCATCCAGTTGTACATCTAATAATCAACCTAGTTCTTTCATTTTCATATGTTTTCAAAGTGCTTATTTACATTATTTATCCCCTTCCCTTCGACTTCCCCCATAACACAGTCTTAAGTCATCCCATCCCTCCAACTAAATTTTCAGTCTTTCCATCCAAATGTACCATTCCTTAGGAGCAAATTTATTCTCAGTCAGCTAGATACTCAGTTTTGCTGGGGTATAGAATGTCAGCAATTTTTACTGATAAGTAAGGATAACTCATGGGGGAAATCCCCATCTGGATCTTATTTTCTCTTAATATGGAAGTCATTAAAGCAAATTGTCTTCTCTTTGATCTGGTGAAGTATGATAGATCTGGAAAAATCCTGATTTTATCATATGCTTGCCCTTTTTCCATGTCTCGAAAGGATTTTATTAAGAAATCCTTAATCCGGGAGGTAGCACATCTCATGAGAATATCCCTTGGAGGTTCCTCTGGGGCCCCCGTGGATTTTCCCTGTCCTATGGAATCGATCCCAGATATTTGAGTTCGGTTCTGGTTCTAGCCCAATGTGCATTTCTATGTTGGCTGTTTTTTCTTCCATAATCTTGAGCCTATTTCCCAAGGCTCCAATTTCCACTTTTAGAGCCTTTACATTTATCTCTATTTCATGTTTGATTTTTTCAAACTGCTGATTTAATGCAATGCACTGCTTTTGGATACTCCCCTGTACCTCTTGTGCAGATGGACTGTCTCTAACTGAGACTTCTATGGGGGTTTGGGAATCCTCTGAGTTATCCATACTTGATTTATCCATTTCTGTCCAAAAGGAAAGTCATTTTTCAAGCTTTAGATCCCTTTTTTATTTTGGTGTTTGGGTTCAGGGGCAAAATCCTGTACACAAAACTGCATTCTGAACTAGTTTTTTTTTTTTACAGGTTTTGTCTGATTTTATTCCATATATCAATAAAATAAGCGATGAAAATGGATGCATTGATGATTTGTACTTTGAACTTAATAAATGGTCATATGAAAGTAAGTACAGGATTTACATTAGCATTATTATGGAGATAGTGTTCATTTTTGTTTTGTCCCTAATTTAAATCACATTTTTCAACAGCCATTTGTTTAGTCCTTTATAATGAGAGATGTGGTCTCATGAAGAATACGTGTGACGAGGAAGCTTTCCTTTTCATAAAGTCAGTAAAAAAGGTAATTTAATTGTTTGTACATAGTCCAACAGTAGATTTATGTGGTTAACAAAGGGTAAACAGAATACATATACAGATGTACCACAATGCTATGTTTACATATATATTAAATATTTATAGCTACCTGAATCATGTAAGTAAAAGGTAGGTAGCTTTGCTAGGATGCTTGGGATATGAGTGGCAGCAGTTAGTCTCAGCTAAGAAAAATAAAATGTAGACCGTGCATGTTCCTCATGAGAAGTTTAGGGAAGAACTGTCATCGCCAGTTTAAGAAATGACTGAATTTTGGAAGAAGGATGTCTAAATATGTTGAAGAGAGTTCCAGTACTGGTTTGAAATTAAATTGTCAGAAAGTTGAAAATGCAAATAAATATCTTGCTAATATGTGATAATGACAGAAAGATGGGGTCAACTGAAAGAGCAGTTATACTTAATGAATGTTCTGATATTTGACAATAGCAGGTGAATCCTTCACCTGCATATTGAGAGCACCTTCACTGACAATTCTACACATTTTACACATTCACCAGCTATACTACAAATCACACTATATTTACATAGATTATTCTATATAAAAAAGAAACAACTGAATAGAGAAGAGAACAGCAATTAAATTAATGGACAAATCCAGCAAACCATTAACAATTTTAAGGACACTACTGCAAGGAAATGTGAACCAGAGATTGAGCACTTGTATTCACAGATTTATTTGTTACATTTATATACTTACCTGCTCCCTACCAAAGCCAGCATCACTTGACTTCAGAATTAACATGCATGCATAGGTTTCACCTATTTTTTTGTAACCTATAATAGGACTAAAATGAGAAAGCACTCTTTGGATTGCACTAACATTTCTTGAATATCTTTTTGATTGGTGATATCACGGTAGGGGGCTGTGCACGCCGCACTACTGTTTTTAGCATTTTCTCTGTATCTTTGTATTATTTTAGAAGGAGAATCCTAAGCCGTTGATACAGAAAACGTTATTTTCCTATTTAGATTTAAAGTATTGTAGTTGAGACAAAAAAAAAAAACACTTACTCACAGAAGGCTAAGGTTTAATTTCCACATTTCACAGTCAAACTAACTTATATATATATATATATATATATATATATATATATATATATATATATATATATATATATATATATATATATATATATATATATATATATATATATGTAAGGCTAAATTGCAATTTAGAAAATCAAGTTGATATATTCAAAATAAAGTGCAGTAAAGCATACATACACAGTACGTATAACAATAATAAACATTATTGATACTTGATACTTGATACTTTGAAGAGAGTTCAGAGAAGGGCTACTAAACTGGTTCATGGGTTGAAGGATAAAACTTACCAGGAAAGGTTAAAGCATCTTAACATGTATTGCTTGGAGGAAAGACGTAACAGGGGGGAATCAACACAGTAGAAAAACTACCACAACTAGAGGACATAGTCTTAAATTAGAGGGGCAACGATTTAAAAGTAATATCAGGAAGTATTACTTTATTGAGAGGGTAGGGGATGTATGGAATAGCCTGCCAGCAGAAGTGGTAGAGGTAAACACAGTCAAGGATTTTAAGCATGCGTGGGATAGACACAAGGCTATCCTAGCTATAAGACCGGGAGCGGGGGACTAATAAAAGTACTCAAAAAAAATTAGTCAGACTAGATGGGCCGAATGGTTCTTATCTGCCGACACCTTCTATGTTTCTATGTTTCTATGTTTCTATTATTTTTCTTGCAGATGATGCAATATTTAGGTCCACTGATGGTAACCTCTGCTGATCTTCACAAAAAATTCAATTCTGCCCAGTGGCAAAACCACACAAAAGCTTGGGACAATATATTCATTACTGGTAGGTAGATTGTTGATATTTGAGTTCAATTTAAGCTGAAATACTAAACATAATAATGTATGTATCCATATAAAAATAAATAAATTACTATAAGGACCTAAGCTTTGTTTTTTTTATTTATTTATAAGTCTTTATTGGTTTTGACAGTTATTCATAGAAAACATCAGACATACATAATACATTTTAAAAAAAGTCATAAATATGAATTATGTAGAAAACAAAAGTTACAGTACGGTGTAAAATCCATAACAGTTCATAGGGTTAAGGTCTCCCCGAGTTGGGGATATGTTTTATGTTTTTAATTATTTTTTTTAGAAAAACATGAGTGCTGATTTTTTCTCATTTTAGATTTTTTTTTTTTTTAAGCAAAACGTTGCATTGACAAACGACTATCCAATCCATCCATTGCACAGAAAGATGACCTACTTACTGCAATTTATTCAGGACAGATGCTAACAAAAAAGCAACTTTCTGGAGTTTTTGCTGAACTTCAGCTTGGCGGTGTAGAAACTGTAAGTCTACACAACAAAATGTAATTGATGATTTTATGCTCTTGCTGGTTCTTTAGTTTTGGGGAAATAAAACATTGGCTTGTTTTATTTTTATAGATGAAATGCTATTTTTTGCTGGCATCTGTCAACTTGAATCATACCCTTCCTAAAACACTTTTATCATTAGAACGGTATCATCTTTGAATCCTAAGTTGAAATATTTGATATAACTTCATTCTTAATTTTCTGAAGTTTTTACAGAGCTAACAAATGAATTTAGCAATACGTGGTAGTGAGAAATAGAGAACAAATTGTGCCATAAAGAACACTCCACCAGTCTTCTACTATCAAAATAAAGATTTTAAATGAAAGAATCAACATTTTGCCCATCAAACGTTGGACTGAAAATATCAACTAGATCAGCAATGAGATAAAAAAAAAAAAGCTAGGCCAGACTAGTATCTTGAGTAAGGTTCTGGCCACCAATGGGTCTTTTAACAAGTTGCATCCTGACAAAGTCCATGAATTTCAGAACAGAGAACATTACAGCCAAGCTTTCTCTCATAGTGACTTGAACTAGATCTAATCAGCATGTGCAAATTGGTACAGAAATGCTTTCAGACATAAAGATTCAAACTTAATGTTTCTATACTTTCTATACTGTAAAATGAAAGAAATTAAATACCTTATACTTTTTTTTTTTTTGCAGACAGCAAATGCATTAATGTGGTTGATATTTAACCTTTCGAGAAACAATCACATACAAGAAAAGCTTCTAGCAGAAATACAAAATGTGCTGGCCCCTGGTCAATTACCAACAACTGATACATTACAACAAATGCCCTATTTAAAGTCCTGCATTAAAGAATCCATGAGGTACAGTTATAGATGTTCAATTCAGAGGTTTTCAATATCACATGAGTGATATTCATTAACTTAATTTTTCCTTTTGTTACAGGCTAACCCCCACAGTGCCTTTCACTAGCAGGACATTGGAGGAGGACACAAACCTTGGTGGATTCTTGATACCTCAGGGTGTATGTTTTCCATATCTTGTTAAAATAATTTGCTGCAATGTGGATTTTTTTTAAATTGTACACGTAACCACTGCTGCTACTAATAGTAGCAAATGATTAATTTGTGTAAGTAAATAAAGTTAAACCAGTATTATATAACACAAGTTAGCCATTTCATTAAGATGATATTGATACTCACAAATGTTTTCCTTTCACACTTCACTAACCATCTTTCTCTTTTTTTTTTTTTTTTTAAAACAGACCATTGCTATGATTAACTTTCATGCAATGACTTGGAGTGATGATTATTTTCCTGATCCTCGAGAATATAAACCTGACAGGTGGCTGAGGGGAAAGTACATAATCAACCCATTTGCAAACACTCCCTTTGGTACTGGAAAAAGAATGTGCATTGGACGCCGCTTGGCAGAATTGCAGCTCCAATTAGCTCTATGTTGGGTAAAATTACTTATTTTCTAAACACAGCATCCAGTTGCAAGAAGCAAGCGTGTATAAGTTGTTAAAAAGTTATTATAGAAGATACATATTTCTTCACACCACTTGATTCATACTAGTTTAAATTTATGTAGCCCCTAACAGTGCCTCAACTCAATGAATAACAAATTAAATTAGTGAGCCCTCCAACACTGAAACAAGAAAACTCGACACCACAACACTGCAGTTTTCTGCTCAGCTGTAGGTAATGGATAAGGCTCAATTCAACACAGTCTACACAAAATCCTCTCCATATTGTCTAGAATTTACCCTTGGCTCCCTGAGGTCTAATGCTTGTATCTTATGCAAGAGCTATCACTCTAAGTCTTCATTGGAGCTTTGACTTAAACAGCCCATACAGCCTTTTTACATCTATTCTTAAAACAGCAACAGGGTTGCGTTCTCCATTGTATAAAGTCGTTTCAATTGCCACTAAAAAGTCCTGAATATGAGGCAGACCCAACTTAGGGTACATATATATGGTAGCTCCTGGAGAGGATATGGAATTTGCAAAAAAACATATCTACAAGCAATTATTAGACATACAAAATATAAACTGAAGCATTCAATGAAATAACATAATAATAATAAGAAGAATAAGAATACGAAGAAGAATGCATTCTGTTAATGGTCTGATTTCCATCTAGACTTTATTTTAACAATACTTTTGTTCTGGGGAAAGAAATAACACTGAGAAGATGACACTGGGAGAGTAAGAAAGTGTGACACTCAAGGTATACGTTGGAACATTACCTATGTTAGTATGCTAAACTCCTTTCTGAAGGCAAATAACCACATTACATTACATTAACATTTATTTATATAGCGCCAACAATTTATGTAGCGCTGGGTACAGAGCATAGAAGGGAACTACATACAAAGTTAGACACACTAGAACAGACTGGTACATGAGGTAGAGAGCCCTGCTCACAAGCTTACAATCTAGAGGGAATGGGGTACATGAAACACACAAGAGAGTGAAGAGGACAGAGGGAACATAGTTGCAGTAAAAGTAATGTGGATGGTTGGCACTAGGTGGGATCGGCCATTAGATTAATTGAGTGTGTTCCAGCTAGGTGGGTTTAGTTAGAGATAAAGTGACCTGTATTCTAGTAGGTTGGGTATTAAGCTCCTTTAAAGAGATGGGTTTGAGGGAAATAAGGATATTTCTAGTATAGCGTTATCACAAAATAGTTTTATCACAGCTTAGTGTATCTAGTATGTTCCTCAGCCACAATATATGAAACTTACCATCTGGCTTGGAGATTATTATGCACTGTGTATTTATGAAGCAGCCTTACCATTAGTTGCATAGGTGTCTCTATATAGTCTTGTGTCTTTTATATTTTTGGTACTTCTGTAAAGAGCTAAAGACCTAACAAATAATGGATAAAGCTATCAATGATAATACAAGAACAATAACGAGTCTAGAACTAGAACACTACATAGCTATCGGGCAAACATGGGAACTATTACAAACAATACACTCCTCCTAACTAGCAGCACGTTCTTTGGACAATTAGATGGGATAAGGATCCAAATAAAAATAAAATCCTTTACTTTCCATGCTATCACTAGGTAGAGGCATGTTCAATATGATAGAAAAGGACATGTAGATAAATGCAAGGAGAGAGAGAAAAATTGAAGGACAGAGGGAAGAGAGAAATCAAGATACATAAATCAAGGGCTATTTCTTGGGAGTTTTTGTTATGTGTGTTTAACTCTGTTTCACTCTCATTTAGTGTAGTCATACAAACTATATTTTTTTAGGAAGCATTTGACTTTCTTTTGATACCATATGTATCCTTATAAATGTATAAATTGTATGTGGTATTGTTTTAGTGGACATGCCCCTTGTTTACATTCATAATGTATATTTCTATCATATGGCCTTCAGGGGATAAAAATATAGAAAGAGGAACGTACATGCAAATGGTATATGCTAGCATGTTTGAGATATTGATAAACAGTTAATTTCCCATGAATATTTTATATCTAAATATTTGTATATACCTATATTTCTTCAGTTAGTAAAGAACTTTCAAATTAACGCAACTGATGGAGACCCTGTAAAGGCCATAGTTTCTGGATTGATGATTCCAACAAGGAAATTACCAATATCTTTCACACGACGATAGGTAGGTATACTGTACAACTCCAATGTAATAAAATAATTAAAGAAATGATGTCTATGCCCGATCAGTTAATATGTGTTCTTTTTTCCGATTAAAATCAATAAAATACATTTCATTTCTAGCGCACCTGTATGTCATAGAAATCTTGGCTCTGTTCTTATGAAGCATGTTTAAAATATTATAAGGTGTGTTCCCACTCATACCTATCACTAGACTTTTGAATTACTCACCCTACCAGGATCAAAAGAGCAAATGTTATTACTGCATCATAACATTATTTACTCTATATAATTAATTACCTTATCAGCATGGTAATGCACAGATGAATTGTTAAGAATATAAAACTTTGGGCCTTGAATGCTAAAAAAAAGGGTCAGTGTAAGGTGGCAATTGCTGAGACAAGTTGCTGAGGATTTTGACAAGCCTAAGAGATTGTCATAATCCACTGCCATCCACCCCCAAATTTGGGAGGATGGGTTGTATTTATCCTGGTTGCCTTAAAAGTTAGGCAGGCTAATAGTATTTATGATGTGAGCAATGTGAAAATCAATCACATGAAATAAATGCAAGATATGCAGTAAATGACAATCCCTCCCCTCTCACTCTGGCACAATTCAATCTTCTGTCAGAGAGAGATATTGTGTACCAGAAAAAGAGTTAAAAAAAAAAGTACAAATACACATATTGAATTTGGAAATGCATTATTAAATGTGTTACAGTAAACAAAAGGTTAAATAAAATTAAAAAAAAAGATGTCAAAAGAAAGCCCTAACGGTCCTTAAAAAAACAATATATACAATGTGGGGATTAATTTAAGAAGCAAGAATGCATTTTTGTTTAAAAGCACGATAGCTAAAGTTGTAAAATGGCTCATTTTAAAAAAGTCCTGAAGGGGTTAAGTTATTACATATAGATATACATATCTATAATAAACAGCTTCCATTGCAATATTTCATAATTTATCGTAAATGTCTCACAGGATACTTCTAATTTTTTATACTTTATAATGAAGCATAGAGATGTTCTGTCGTGTAAATATGTGGATTTAGGATTATAATTAATTTTACAATTCAGAATGTAAAATCAGCACAAACTGTAATATCTAAGCAAATTATTATATTTTGTTTTGCCTTTTTGACTTGTCAAATCATTTTAGTCCACTAGAGGCCACTATGTCCTCACTATTTGAAAGAAAAAACGCCCAATGTTTGTAATTTTTTCTATCACATTTCATTCCTATTTTTTTATGAATAATCTTTTACGTTCATGAGAAATAAACAGTAATTGTGATGTTCATACATTTTTATATTAACGAATACTCACAGTATTTGATTCCAATGCCGTGTGATTTAGGACTTGCTTTAAATGCAGGAGGAAATCTTACTTTAATGTTACTGGTCTGTTGGAGCTAGAGATATAACTTGCTTTCAGAGATATGTTGAGTTATATCTGTCATACTTTATATATTCTAGTACCATACTACAGACACTTGTTTAAAATTAATGTATACAAATAAATATAAACTGTTGTGTTCTTCTATTTTAACATCAAAACAATTGCTGTTTTGGTTTCCAACAGATACAATAAAAGCCTTTTGAGCATGCTTGTAACACGCAGAAAGATGAATGAAGTATATTTGCAGTATGGCGCTAATGTTTCGGACTTCAGCAAACCCCTCACAGCACAGATGTATATACATGTTTTAATAAAGGAATCATATTAAGTAATAGATTTACTGGCTGAAAAAAGACTAATTGTTACTTTAAAACATGTAAATGATCACTTATGTCAGACAAAGAAATAAACTTAAATATTGTTATTATGTTTTAGTATAAGAATGTCAGTTTTGAAATATATACCTGTATGTCTTTTACAACTTTTGATAACTATACTTCTGTATGATTTGTGAAAAAAATAGTTGCAATAAACAATGACACGAGTAAAACTTTCTTCCTTTTACTTTTACCCTTACTCCTCTATGTGTCAATGTTAATTTAAAGAGGAAATTTTCCTTGGAAAATGGATTGCACTCTAATATCAGCTAATACCATTTTATCAATAAGGTTTAATATGTGTTGTAGGGTTTTATTTTGTTCTCATTGCATTTTTCTCTCCACTGAACTGTATAATTGTTAGAACAGTTGAAAGCTCTTTTGCAGGATAGATAATTAATAAACTGCTACCCAGTGTTTTATTTTTGCTAGGGCGGCAGACTGAAGTGGGTGATAGCAGAGCCAGCAGTACCATTGCTGGTGGTACACCTTCCTTCTCTGCCTTGTGCTGCCTGCACAGACATCTGTCCCCTGTAGACCAACAGGGAGAAAAAAATTAATAGAAAAGGTCTGTGTGGACAATCTGGCTATGTAGACAAGGATGTGGGGGCAATCTAGTGTACTGGAAAGGTTGTGTGAAGAATAATAATAATATAAATTATAAATATCTTCACGCAAGTGATTAATGTTATTATTGCAACAGTTGCAAACAGATATTGCTAATTTGTAATAAGTAGATTAAATGTATTTTATAAGGTATTGTTACACATTATTACACTTTTTACGTTTTTATTTTCCACTACTAGAGTGTGCTGATATACCATATCTTTCATAAACATATAATAAACAAATTAATTGTAAAAGTAGAAATTAAAATGAATTAATTTGTGACAATGGACATGCCTGGCACACCCTGCAGCTCTGATAGCGTTATGCCTGCTGGCATACAGTGATTTGACTTTATAGAAATTGTCTGTAAAGCGCAGATTCATGGAAGAGAAAAAACAAAGTATAATAGTGCAATACAGTATGATAAAGTAAGTGATGCTGGTGGATGTATGTATGCCCTCACAAACAGTACTTCATAGAAAAGCCCATCAACAGAAAAGAAAGTTCCCCCACATCCATGACTTGGTTAATCTTCTTTAATATCACTAAGAAACAATAGAAAAAAACAATGGCGCAGCATCTAAGTAAAGTGCAAATTTGAAATAAACGAAGGCACTTACAGAGTTACAGGCACGTGAAAGATGTGCACTACAGGTTCAAACAAACAAGGGGAGGGTCAGTGAAGAATTCCTACACCCACAACTCCGAGGTTGATGTCTTTGATAGATGATACGGACTCGCAACATGTTTCGCCGGCATAAACCAGATTCTTCAGGAGAAAAGTTAAAATGTCCCAGTGTTTTCAGCTCAAATAGCAGCAATAAAAAGTTTGGCTGCTACTTTTTATTGTTGCTATTTGCACTTGGACACTTTTTGCAAAAGCAAAGAAAAGTTAGAAAAATAAAAATTGTGTATGAATTCCTTTTTCCATTTTTAATTGAAAAATAACGATTTCTGAGATTCAGCTAGGCGGATTTGTTGAATTTCAATTCCTTGCAATTAAATGTTTTGTAGCCATTACGATATGAATGATCAAATCACATATATTTAACAGCCAAGGTTTATCAGTTATATGTGACAGATATCTGGGCTGTATGAGATCTCAATGCTCAAATGATTTCATTCTATTTATATTATATATATATCTTCAATGTTTTTAATGCCCTTTACTCACCATTTGGATAAATCCAAATCCTGTATGTTTGCATAAAGGACCTTAAGAGATAAGCAGGGCAGTAAGGACTTGTTTTAACTCTATCCCAGCATTTGATCAGTTCATCCAAAACCAGGCTTTTACCTTTGACCCTCTGTCTCCTAATAGAACCTGTGTCTGTCTTTCAAAATAATAAAAATAAATTTGAGACCTTAGTTAAATCTAGTTCAATATGGTACCAGCTCTCTGAACTTGTGTTGGGTAATGACAGCCTGAGATAGTTTACAGGCTAAGTAATATTCTTGTACATTTGGAACTCCTAGGCCTCCTTGTGCCAAACTCTTAAACATTTATGTAGAATTTATACATGCTCTATACCTATTTAAAAGCTTAAAGAGCAATTCTTGTGCATTTAAACAATGTTATAATTTTACTAATTTGAGCCCATGATTTAAAATATATTCTAAAATTGTAGGTCACTTTCAGATCTCTTTCCCAATTTTGCCATGTTTTAGGAACAAACTCTCAGTATTTTATCTGTATACAGAATGTTTTCAAAATGTTTTTCTTATCTTTAATATCAAATAAAGTTGTCATTATGTCTATGTATTATTTCTTTATACTTATGAACATTTACATTTTTGGAAGTATGGGAATATTTCCTTTGATGAGATATTACATTCATCTATGATTTGCAAAACAATATTTCATTTGATCTCCTATAAATAGATCTCCAAAATGTTTTATACCCTTCTCTGACCATCTTTTGAGGTCCATATAAAATTTATTGCAATCCAAGATCTCAATAGGAGCCGATTATCTATCCTTCTCTTAATATAAAACCATCAGTTTATTATGTTCCTCAGTATTACAGAGCTTGTTTTTTTTTTTTACAAAAATCTTTTTACTACCCTATTTTCTTATCACAATATATACTTAAAGTCATCAACACAGAATTGTTTTATTCCAAGATGTATCAAAACTCTTGTTATAATGATGCAATTTATGCATCTGCATCATGGTGACATCTATATAATTCTATACATTTGGTACACCAAAACATCCTTTAGTCTATACTTTGATAATAGCATTTTTTATATTTTAGGTTTTTTATCTAACCATATAAATTTATGGAAAACATTTGAAAATTCAATCCTTTTTTTTCTTCCCATCTTTTTCGTAGGTTGTGTATTGTGCGTTTATATTTAGGAAATTTGTTTTAATTTCGAATTATTTCCTTGGTATTGAAAGCGTGAAATCAAATTCTCAGATACATAACAGAGGGTGCCATTTTAATCCTACGTGTTTCCTGCTTTAATATAAACATATTAGTTTATTTCTAAACATGAGAGTAAAGCTATCACTAATTATATGGTCAATTCATTTCATGTTTTAATACATTAAACTGAAACATATGTCATTTGTAAAATTAGATAGTCTTAAGCATAATTTTCTTACTCTGAATAATGGCATCTCATTACTGAAAGCATTTATTTTATGATGATATAAAACTAGCACACATACATTTATATTTAACCTTTTTTTCTGCCATTAATCAGCAAGCTCATTTTTCAGTCTAGTCTAATAGAATTCTATTAAAGTTGAAGTTTATAACAGTGATCCTAATTATTTCTGAAATCCTTCATTAAATTTTTAATACACATATATTTGACTAATGACTATAAAAATGCTTAAAAATAACTTAAATAAATAGTTTTTCATTAATGCTATAATCAGTTAAATGTTCTATGCTTTGTTAACAAAAAAGGATGTTTTTATGAAGAGAAATACATATTGTATGACATATTATTCTATCATTAGTCATATATGATTTGAGAAGTTATAATAATGTAAATTTAATATCCGCACTTATAAGAAAAAAAAAAAAAGAGGAGTGGGTAGTAGTTTCTAAGTGTGAAGAGGATGATAAAAGTAATTTGATAGAAAGAGTCAGACTAATAACTAGGTTGATAAAATAAAACTACTAAAAAACAAGCAGGTCTCCTTCGGTGCATGTACTACTTAGTTGGAGTTGGAGGGTAATAGCAACTGAGCTGGCAAATGTTTCCCCTCCTGTGCTCCTTCTTCCTATCACATAATTTGTGTGGCTTTGTACACATAGCATGTTAATACCTGATTAAAATCTGTTACAACATGATATGTAGTTGTGCCCATAACATAGTATGGACATAACAAGTAAGGTCTATATTTATCTTATACTTAAATATCATGGCCAAATAGGGACTATTGTGATGCTAATAAAGTCTTATCCCTCAGGAATTATTGTGAGAGTCATCAAGTATTAATAATATTCACTGACAACAGTTTACTCATTCCAGACCTTCAAAAGTTAATAAAAAAATAGTTTTTTACTTAAAAAACAAAATTACTATGTTTTTCGTGTAGGCCTGTTTCTGTGGACAGTTCATTTGAAAAAGAAATGATGATCGTGTAGAGGGCATTGCTACAGAGTTGAGTGATTGTGTAAGAATTGCTCTTTAGTTGCAGCTACTAAGAAACTGAAGGTTTGTTCTCTTTTCTTTGTGCACATTCACATTTTTCTAATAGTATAACAGTTGTCTTTAACTTGTTATAACTTTGCTACCAAACATTGGGGTTACATAGATATTAATGGCATGACTATTTTCTGTTGGTCGAAAGACTTCTTTCTAGTATGTATATGGTTATGTGCAGACTTCAAAAAAGAACATATACAATGATTTCACGATTAACAACCATTCATGCATTGTGCTGTGGTTTGGACTGTCAGGACTTCCACCATTTCACTAAGACACATTTAGTACATATAATTTAACAATATAATTTATTATATGCCATAGCTCCACTTTATCTACAATATATGAATATGTCTGTCTAATGAATTTTATATATGTATGTTGTGTTCAACTTAAATGATAATATCAATAAAAAAAATGAGTAAGTATAGATTAATACTTGATTTCAACTTTGAAAAACATGAAACCTGGATTTTTCTACTCACTCATATCTGTTATCAATCTAACCATACCATTAGCTGGTAAGTAAATGTCTGGCTTTTTGCCACATAGAATATCCAGTTCTGTGGTTACTATTACCGCAAACCACAG
This sequence comes from Pelodytes ibericus, assembly GCA_036172795.1. Classification (NCBI taxonomy): domain Eukaryota; kingdom Metazoa; phylum Chordata; class Amphibia; order Anura; family Pelodytidae; genus Pelodytes; species Pelodytes ibericus. The sequence continues at coordinate 87,679,971 of CM069859.1, forward strand.
TACTAGTAAATGCCAAGGTTTTACTATAGGTCAAGGTCAGGGCATGGATATAATCATGTGGAATTAACAACAAAGGTATGTTTATGTTGAGTTTCGTACATGTACTACATTTATGTCATTGTAAACCTATAAAACCAATAAGTGTCATGGTTGATACAAATTCGAACCACTTTTTTTAAGAAGAAAAAAAATGGTTTTATATTCAATTTCACACTGCATAGAATTTCATTTTTAAAAGCAACAACTTTACTAGCCAAATGCTTTCTATAACAATGTTCAAATAATTTTTATGATAAAAACAAATTGTAAATCCATGTTTTCAAGAGAATTTTGTGAACTCTACTGAAAGCAGTAAAAAAGATGGACTGACTGTAGGAGTCAAGCGAAGCATGGAAAAGAGAAGAAAATGGGTGAGGAGGAAATTAATGTAAATTTCAAAGGCAGTATACTTCCTGCCAGGAGGTACCAGGACTTCCTGCCTTCAGTAGTTCTAGATTCTGAAGTGTATGTCATTTGTAATTTAAGTTGTTGACCATTTAAATTACGAGATGCCTTAAATATTACTGTCATCACAACAAAAGGACATAATCTTAAATTATAGGGACAAAGGTTTAAAAGTAATATCAAAAAGAATGACTTTACTGAGAGGTTAGTGGATGCATGGAATAGCCTTCCAGCGGAAGTGGTAGAGGTTAACATAGTGAAGGAGTTTAAGTATGCATGGGATAGTCATAAGGCTATCCTTGATATAAAATAGGACCAAGGGACTAATAAAGGTACTTAGAAAATTGGACAGACTGGGTGGGCCAAATGGTATTTATCTGCTGACACATTCTCTGTGTCTATGAGAGTCCTTCTCAGTTACATACAAAATTTCCACTGATAAATATTCAAAATCCACCACAAAGGCAGAAAGACTGCCTATTGAACCAATCACCAATAATCTACAGAATCAGTTAAGCACAATTCTCAGTAAATTAACTACACAGTTAGTAGGAGGAGTCACTGTTTAAAAGATGGAAGTAATTATAGACTATTCCATGAGTTAGTCAAGATGGTAGGTGAAAAGGAAAGCTTTCTTAGTTGCCATTATTTGTACATGCACTTTGAAGTCCTCTCATCACCAATAATCAACAGAATCAGTTAAGCACAATTCTCAGTAAATGAACTACACTAGGTGTTGTTTGGCAGTACCCCTTCACATTTTCAGGAACTTTTTACCTAAAATGCAATCTGTGGGAAAAATCACCATTTTTTGTGGTAAAATGGCTACATGAAAAGTATCAAAATAAGTTAAATGCCCTGAGTTGTCTAGTTTTGAAACACATACATGTGTGTGTGTGTGGGGGGGGGGGGGGGGGGGAGGTCATTCATGGATTTAATATAGATATCAGTGTTAAAATGTCAGTATCTCTAATTTTGAAAAAAAGGATTTTGAAATAGCATTGCACTATTGCACTACTTATAGTTCTTGCCCTGTAACGTCAATAAAAAAGCACAAAAACATAAAACATTTCTGAACTCAGGACAAATATTAGAAACTAGTTAGCAGTATTTCTTGTTGTCTTTTGTAGATGAGTATAAGATTTTTCCAATAATTTTTCGCCATATTTTTATTTCATAAAATTATATGTTGGTATGAAAAGAGAGCCCTCCTTATTCGGATAAAAAAAACATATAGTTTGTGTGGGTATACTAAATGAGAAAGAAAGAAATTACAGCTAAACACGAACAATGCAGAAATGTTAAAACAGCCCATGTCACCAAGACTAAGACAAGGTCAAAAAGTCATGTCACAAAGGGGTTAATAACAAACGTAGTATTTTCTATTATGTGATCACTGTTGTCTCCCTTTAATTTCTGGCAGTATTGTTAGTAGTTACTGAGATGTTGTCTTTAACCCCTTCACGACAATGGTTTTCTTTGTGTTGATTGATGGAATGCTCCTTCACAGGAAGATAGACTGCCAACAGACCTTAGAAATGCTGAACACCACTATGAATTATAAAAGTTTGCTGGAATATTCATTATATGTCAATGCCAAGTGCCCTGGGCAAAGAGGATCATTTTCCAGAGAACTTGAGTCCATCGTTAGAATGACACTGTCTATGTCGGACAGGGGAAATCCTCTAAGGAGGTTTTCTATCTATAACACCAGTTATAGAGCTAAAGGGTTTTTAGAGTGTCCACTGGGGCCATATGGACCTGATCTTGTTAAAATGGGTCAAAAATAGACACTGGGGCTCCATGAGGTAGCACTGACCCATCGTACAAGCCAGATGGTTAACGCTAGATTACCAGAAACTTGAAGTATTTTCTTGTTGAAACTGGCATCTGTTCTCAAATGGCTCTGACTAATAATTCATCTTTTGGAATAGGGCTACTGTTGCTTTGCAAGTGTTTATCTCTTCCACCAGAAAGACAATTTGTTGTTCTGACCTCAAGCTGCTCATCTTGGGGTTGATAAACAAGCCAGGCTGAGAAGGCTATGTCCCTGTCTCTGTAAGCTGAGTAGGCATCTGGGACCACAATTTAGATGTTGTCCAGGTAGTGAAATATCACAACTGCTTTTTTTCTGAGCTCCATAATCAGAATAACCAGAATCTTGCTGAAAGCTCTCAGAGCAGTGATCAAGCCAAAAGGAAAACTCCAGAACTGGAAGTGAAGTTGAAAGTGATAAACTATAGGATCCATTCATGAAAAGCAGCTATAGGAATATGATAATAGGTGTCTATGAGATCTATCAAGACCAACTAGTTCCCTTGTTGCACTTACAGACAAGTATTGTCTAGGTATTCCTGGATTTCTTAATATAAAGAGTCTTGTTCAGATTGCTTAGGGCTAATATAGATCTCAATTTTCACATCTGTTTTATTTTTTTATTTTCTTAGCTAGATATAGCGGTGATTAGATGCCTTGATTTCACCAATTCAAAGGAACTGGAATAATAACATTACCTGCAGATATCTTTTGAATATAGGTGATGATAGCTTGTGTGATGAAGAGCTCCAATCTATAGCCTTCATGAATTACTGAATTATCCCATGTCCCTGTTGTTGTTTATGCTCAAATTTTGTTATGCTTGCTCCCAGATGGCATTTGGAGTCTTTCTCTCTCCTCTCCTGTCAATAGTCTCTCTCTCTCTCCCTCATTTCTGTAGTCTCTCTCTCCAATCCACCCCTTATTTATGTAGTTTCTCCCCCTCATTTCTGTAGTCACTCTCCCCCTCCTCATTCCTGTATATTCTCTCTCCTCTCCCACCTAATTTCTGTAGTCTGTCTCTCACCTCATTTGTGCAGTCTTCCCCCCTTATTTCTGTAGTCTCTGTCTCCCCTCACTACTGTAAGTCTACTTACTACTACTAACTCCTCTTTTCTGTAAACTCTCTCTCCCCTAATTTCTGTAATCCCCCTTCCACTGCTCCCTTTATTTCTGTAGTCTCCCCCAATTTATGTAGTATATTTCTACCCTCATTTCTTTAGTCTCTCTCTCCACTTACCTCCTTAATTTCTGTAGTCTCTCTTCCACATAATTACTGTAGTGTCTCTATCCCCTCATTTCTATAGTCTCTATCTCCCCTCTTCCCCTTATTTCTGTTCTCTCTCCCTCATTTTTGTAGTCATTCTCCCCTCCCCCTATTCATGTAGTCTCTCTCCCCTCTCCCCTTCATTTCTGTAGTCTGTTTCTCCCCTCATTTTTGTAGTCTCTTGACCCCATTATTTCTGTAGTCTCTCTCTCCCCTCACTACTGTAGTATATCTCCCCCCTCATTTCTGTAATCTCTCTCCCCTCTCATATATGTAGTATCTCTCTCCCGCTTTCCCCCTTCACTTCTGTAGTCTCCCTCCATTTCTGTAGTATATTTCTCCCCTCAGTTTTTTAGTCTCTCTCTCCCCCTGCCCACTTTATTTCTGTAGTCTCCCCCATTTCTGTAGTATATTTCTCCCCTCTTTTCTTTAGTCTCTCTCTACTTGCCCCCTTCATTTCTGTAGTCTCTCTTCCACATCATTTTTGTAGTGTCTCTATCCCCTAATTTATTTAGTCTATATCTCCCCTCTCCCCCTCATTTCTGTAGTCTTTCTCTCTGACCATATTCTTTCTTCCCTCATTTCTGTAGTCTCTTTTCTCCCTTTAATTTCTGCAGTCTTTCTCTCCCCCCTCATTTCTGTGGTCTCTCTCCTTTTCATTTATGTAGTCTCTCTCTCCTCTTTCCCCCACAAATTTTTGTAGTCTCTCTCTACCCTCCTTTCTGTAGTCTCTCTATAGAAATGAGGGGGAAGATATATTACAGAAATGAAGGGGACAAGGGGATAGAAAGACTACAGAAAGGAGGGTAGAGAGAGACTATAGATATGAGGTGGAAGAGAGATGATGGAGGAAAGAGGAGAGAGAGACTACGTGAATGAAGGGGAGATAGACTACAGAAATGAGGGGGAGAAGGGAGAGAAAGACTACAGAAATTACGGGGAGAGAGGGAAGAGAGAGACTACAGAAATGAGGGTAGAGAGGCACTATAGATTTGAGGTGGAAGAGAGATTACAGAAATGAAGGAGACAAGGGGATAGTGTCTCTCTACCCTCATTTCTGTAGTCTCTCTCTTCCCCCTCTCCCCTCATTTCTGTAGTCTTTTTCCTCTCTCTCCCATAATGTATTTAATATACATCTACCCTCCCCCATAAATTCTGTAGTCTCTCTCTTCCCTCTCCTCTCTCATGTCAATAGTCTCTCTCCCCCTCATTTCTGTGGCCTCTCTCTCCAACTCCCCCTCATTTATGTAGTCTCTCCTACCTCATATCTGTAATCTCTCTCCCCTCATTTTTGAAGTCATTCTCCCTCCCTCCGTATTCATGTGGTCTCTATTCCCTCTCCCCCCTCATTTCTGTAGTCACTCTGCCCTCATCCCTATTCATGTAGTCTGTCTAATTGCTGTATCAACTTATGGAGAATAACATTATGGAAAGGAAAAGATTACTGTCAGTGTCTCACTTCCACAGAAAATCTATTTGAGGCAACCTGTTTTTTTCACTGAAATGTTGAAGAACAGATCAAGGAAATCAACTGATCTATGGTTCTGTGTTCCAGGCATTCTGGAATAGAACCAGCATCCTCTTCTCTCGAGGACAAGTGACCACCAGTACTGTATTCCCTAGACACAGGCACTGAAACCGGCAGAGTTTCAATTCATGTGCACATGCTCAGTAGCCAGTATCTTATGTCCCAGACACTAGATAATTTACTTTTACAGGATCTGAGGTAGAGCTGGATGGGACAGTGGGATTGTTTGCCAAAATCAGGAGTTTGGAAGGCATGAAAATGTTTCTTTAGCTTCCTTTTACATGATGCAGCAACATGGAATATTGTTATGTGGAACAGCACAATTAAAAGGAGCTATTCGTTAGCTAATCACTAACAGGGAACTAATAAATTAACTGACAAGAGAGCTATAAAACCATGCATTAGTTGCTGAGCTGGAAAGATAGACAAGCAGGAGAATTTTTCCAACCCAGCTACTAATGCCTGATTTTGCTGTTCACTTGAAGTTCACATTCTGGAATAGTCCCAGTTTTGTTTAAATAAAGATATTCATAAAAACTGCTATTGGCCCATGAGGACAGGATTTAGAAGCAGTGGTATATAAAACAGAATATTGCCTGAGTAAGCAGGCTAAAAAGTAGATTTATCTAAGTCAGGAATACATAGTGCAGTGCTAGCGAATAGTACTTACCAAGCACAAATATACTAGAATACTATCCAATGGGTCAATTTAGTGATGTAACTCAATTCATGTTTTTCAATTATGTCAATGAGATGAGAAATAAAATCTTGTATCTGAAAGGTCTCAATGCACTAAGTGGTTTGTTGGCTCTCGCCCGTAGAAAATAATAAAACGATATTGTCATGCAATTACTTTTAGTGGAATTGTTCTATGAAATGCTGCTCAAATGATGGACAAGTCTAAAGATTGATCAATTAGATCCCGAGTTATTTCAATTATGTAAAAACACTGCTTCTTCTTATATTTTAACAGCTCATCATTATTTTCTCCTGTATCCCTGGGAACTAATGTGTGGTAATTGTTACGAACTTGAGCATATTAAAATACACACATTGATGTTCTGTGTGTATAATACATATGTCTTTTCAAAATGCTCAGCAAATACTGTAACCCAATTTAACATAAATGTAATTTATTCTAAAATAAAAATAATACACAAATTTCATATACAAGCATTCAATTCCAAATACATTTTTTTAACATTCAGCATTAATTCTTCAGCCTGGAATTATGCAGTTTATCATATTTTACTGATTGGCTGGCATTATCTATGCCTAATTTATCATGGTACTGATGTTCCTAATGCATTCAATTTAACCATGTCTTTTTTGGAGTCATTAATATTGTGTAGCACAAATATTTTATAATTCACTAATCTTGACAAAAAAGGGAATGCCTTTCTAATAAAATATGTATGAAGAGTAATGGTTTCTTATTAATAACTTATTAGGTCAGATCACATAGTTTGTAGTATCTCTTACACCTCATCTTTATTTTCACCCAGAAGTCATACTTTATTTCTTGATATGTGGTAATTTATTGAACCAAAACCAACAATCATAGAAAACTTATTTTCAGGCATGAGACAAACTTATTGGAGTGTATGCATTTTTATATTTAATATTAAAGATAATTATACCTTCTTAACAAATTAAGTCAATCCTCTCGCTTTGACTATATCAGTTAAACAGCTACCTGATCACTAATTATAAAAAAAAAAGTAACCATAACTCATATTTTAGATTATTTAATGTAATGGAACACTCCATAGCTGGGGTTCATGGAAAGGACTAATTGCCGACCTTTTGCCGATAGACTATCATCCAGGCCTGAGAGGGGATACAATACACTGCCACCATTGGGTTTAATAAAACATTTACCAGGTGCACAGAAGACTAATTTCTGATGTGCAGTTTGATATTGCAGAAGAAATGTGTACAGACTTGTTGGCCCCTCTTATTATTGAAATATAGTATATAGTAGGGTATTTCCTGTCTTTTTGTAAATCTCTTATTGTCTTTGTCTTTAAGACAATTAAGATGTCTATACCTGAAAGGTGTGAGGCAGGCTTTCCCCATAGTATGACCTACTGTAAAAACTGATTATGTGAACGTTATGTGTACGTATCTTAATGTGTGATGTTTAATTATGTTTACTCATTATATATTAATTCCTATTTGGTTTGCAGCCTTGAAGTACGTCAAATATGGTCATTACAGTGTATCAGTCCTATGTATTCCTAGAACCATTTAATTGCCTGAATATAAGTTTGTTTTGTTTTTAACCCCTTAGTGACATTACTTTTTTGGCTTGTCCGACTCTTGGTGACATGGGCTGTTTTAACATTTCTGAGGTGTTTGTGTTTTGCTGTAATTTATTTCTGTCTCATTTAGCGTACCCACACAAACTATATATTGTTTTTATCGTTGTAAGAAGGAATTTCTTTTGATACCATTATTTTGATAATAGCATGTAATTTGATATTAAAAAAAACTATAAAATATGGCAAAAAAAATGAAAAATAAATTTCTGACTTTTATCTGAAAAATCGTATACAAGAGACAACAAAAAAACACTGCTAAATAGTTTCTAATATTTTTCCTGAGTTCAGAAATAGCCAATGTTTTATGTTTTTGTGCTTTTTTATTCATGTTACAGGGCCAGAACTATAAGTAGTGCAAAACTATTTCAAAATCCTTTTTTAAAAAATTAGCAATAGGGATATTGTAACACTGATATCTGTACTAAATCCATGAATGACCCCGCCACGTAAATATATTTGAAAACTAGACAACTCAGGGCATTTAACTTGGGGTATTTTGACACATTTCATGTAGCCATTTTACCACCAACCTTTGCCAAAGTTTTCAGCAACATATATGTTTTTACATTTTTAACATAGATTCCAATTTAGGTAAACATTACCTGAAAATGTGAAGGGGCATTTCCAAACAACACCACAATATGTGTTCAGCAACATCTCCTGAGTACAGGGATACCACCCATGTATAGGTTGGTTAGGTTATTTGGGGGTAAAATGGCCACATTTGAGAGGTGCACTTTTTGGTTTTCCAACTTGGAATTTTGACATGCAGAGATCCTGCGCCCATGTTCCATTTGGGACATTTTTGAAGCCAAAATGTGTAAAACTAGACAACCTAGGGCATTTGAAATGGTATTATTTTAACACTTTCCATACACTAATTCTACAACCAGCCTTTGTCAAATTTTAGGTTAGTAATTTTTTAATGTTTTGTTTCCAAATACATTATACTTCGGGCATGAAGTTACAGCTCCTGTTATTTGTCAGTGCCAAACAACCCCTCAATATGTGTTCAGTAACATATCCTGAGTACAGGGATACCACGCATGCATCGGTTTGTTGGGTTGTTTGGGAGCTAAAAGGCCACATTTAGGGTGTGTGCATTTCCAACTTGGAATTTTGACATGTAGTCAGCCTGCGCCCATGTTCCATTTGGGACACTTTTGAAGCCTGTCAAAGTGTTTTACCCAGTCAAACCATTTATTTTAGAAATCTAGACATCCTAGGGTATTTCAAATTGTGGTATTTTAACACTTTTCATGTACTAATTCTACCACCAACCTATGTCAAACGGTTGGGATGTCATTTTTTTTCAAACACATTGTAGTTCAGGCAGGAATTTTCAGATACTGGCACTTGCCACTGCCAACCAACATCTCAACATTCGTTCAGAAACATCTCCTGACTACAGGGTTACCACCCATGCAAAGGTTTGTTGGTTTGTTTTGGGGCTAAAAGGCCACATTTAGGGGGTGCGCATTTCCAACCTGGAATTTTTACATGTAGTTAGCCTGCTCCCATGTTCCATTTGGAACATTTTTGAAGCCGTCCAATGTACTTTACCCCATCAAACCATATATTTTTGGAAAAAAGACATCCTAAGGTATTTCAAATGTTGGTATTTTAATACTGAATATACGCACTACTTCTACCACCAGCCTTTGTCAAAGTTTGTGGTAGTAAATGTTTGGAGTTTTGTTTCCACATACATTGTACTTCAGGCAAGACTTCACAGATTCTGATATATGTCACTGCCAAATAACACCCCAATATGTGTTCAGCAACATCTCCCTAGTACAGCGATACCATCCATGTATAGGTTTGTTTGGTTGCTTGGGTGGTAAAAGGCAACATTTGTGAGGTGACCATCTCAAAATTCCAACTTGGAATTTTGACATGTAGTCAACCTGCGTCCATGTCCTATATGGGATATATCTTTGAAGTTAGCCAATGTAATTTACCCCCACCAAACCATATATTTTTTTTAAAGTAGACACCCATGACTCCTTGTGGCAAGGGCTCAGCAGCCACCGATACATCACTAGATGATGTATCAGAAAGCTGACCAGGGTCAAAATCGAACCCTGAGTCAGCGACCTCAGAATCAGTGCCTAAGCAGTGATCTACAGCAAAGAAGGGGTTAATAGCTCTTAGAAGAGCCTATCTAGTACTATAATACATTAGAGTACAAATAAATGAATCCATAAAAAAGTGCATACAGCAAAACATACTGTTGCTGTGCAAGACTACTGCTTATACAGTGATGAATGACAGGGAAGGGGTTAATACACAGGGAATGGCTTTCAAATAACCTGACAATTTTATAAAATGTTATGTTATATCACTAATACTGATCTGTCTCTTTCCCTCACAAAAATGTAAATGAGGAGAGGGAGGCAGATCAAAATTGGTTGGATCAATATTCACAAATATTGGTCTGACCAGGCGAATGGTGATGCTCATCAGAGCAATCACTAACACACCTTTGCCACTAATTTGCTGTTACTAATCGCTATGCGCTCAGACAGCTTAAAAAAAAAATCAAACATATTTTTACTTTACACGTAACCCCCTAGCGGGTGCGTGTAAAAAATTAAAAATAAATAAAATATGCAGACAGATAAAAATTTGCTTTGGCGTTGTCATTGCGTAAGCCGTGATCTTCGGCAAGGAAGGGGTTAATAACTCTTACAAGAGCCTTTGTAGAACTGTAATAAATTACAGTACAAAAAAAATTAACCCCTAAAAAACGCACAAACAAAATAAATAATAAAAAAATAAATGTGCTGATGTGCAAGGTCACTGCTTATGCAAGATCATTGTCAGGGAAGTGGTTAAACGCAGGGAATTGCTTTTATAAAACATTTTTTATTGTTTTATTTTTAGTGTATCGTGTATTTATTATTTTATTGTACTTAAACTTACTTTTGTTACTTTGACCTGTCTCTCTCCCTCACTAAAAAACAATGTGAGGAGAAGAAGGCAGATCCTAAGTGGTCAGATCAATATAGGGTTAATATTGATCTGACCACGCAGTGGGGGTGCTCACCAGAGCATCCCCACTGCTTGTCAGTGTGCCTGCAGTCACAGATTGCCTCTGTGATGAGGCAATTGTGTGACTGCTTGAAGAGCACAGGAAGCAGCTACTTCCTGCCACCTGTGCTCTTGCCCTTAGAAGGGCAGCGCCATCTTGGTCACACAGTGACCAAGATCGTGCATTTTTGTTTGTGTTTCGGATTGCCTCGACTTGCGAGGCAATCAGCTACACTTTCAGAGTATAGGAAGCGATTAAATTCGCTTCCTATGCTCTCTTTTGAATGACCGCGTTTTAAAGGCACTGCACCTTTAAAACCGGCATTTCTATAGATCTACTGAGCAATAGAAATGCCGACGGACATTTTTTTCAGTATTGAATGATGCTTCCGTATGGAAGCATAGTCTCAATACAGTGTGAGCACTGAAAGCTCACACGTCCTGTGTCACTAACTCCTCGCCACACAGGACGGACCTAGTCCAAGGGGTTAATACGTGTGTTATAATTCTTCATCCAACACTAAGTACTTCAGATAGTGATTTGGATGGCTGGAGAGATCAGCAGATCCAGAGGCTAAAATCACTGCCTGCACCAAGGAAGTAGACTCTGACAGATGGGTTACATCACATAGATCGCAGCAGAGAATGTGGAAGTGGATGGGATTGTGGTCTCCACTGACACATAACCAGCATAAATGATGGAAGAGAACAGAGTAGCTGTGACTTTAAGAATATTTGGAAACTCAACTGCAGAGATAAATGACAATCCACACAAGGTATAACGTTTAAGCAATTCTTGTATTAAAGTTAGCAGTAAAAAGAAAAGAAAACTGACTGATATTGATTGCAGAGAAAAAATAAATGGTTTGACGTAATATGGAAAAATATATGTAACTTGATTGAAGTTTTAAGTAAAAAATATGATGGAACACGTGATTGAAGATATGGAAGGTACTTGCGATTAGGTGATAGAGAAAAATGCAGGATAACAGGGACGGTCCGTATTCAGAGGATTGGAGAAGTACACAATTCGAGTGAGGAAGCCAAAAGTCAGGATTGGAGAAATCAGAATGGTCGAGGATATCCAGGTCAGCAACAGGTAATCAAAAATGAAAGTAGCAAGATACTCTAAGGTAGCTTGGAGCTAAGGAGTCAGGAACAACAGCTGCTAGAGACAATACTCAGTGATTTGTGTCTGTTGCAGACTGTTATTTATAGTCACAGGAAGATCGCGTCATTGAAGGGGCGTGGCCTAAAGAAGGGGATATGGCCTAATGAAGGGGGCGTGCCCTAATGACGCGATCGCGAGAAAAAAAACAAAGGTAAAAATTAAAGCCTGACAGGATCCCCGCCAAAAGGAGCAACCACAGGGTGCTTAGGGTCGAGGCTTCTCAGGAAATCGCTTATGGAATGAGGCCACGAGATTAGGAGCATGTACCTCGGTTTCATCTTCACACGTGTCCTCCTCAGGTGAATAACCCTTCCATCGGATTAAGTATTGAAGTTTTCGTCTGAACACTCTGGAATCTAGTAATTTGTCAATTTCGTATTCAGGTTGTCCTTCGACACTCACAGGATCAGGGTTTACATATACTTTCCTGGAGAAAGGATCGGGAACATGTGGTTTTAGGAGGGAGGTATGAAAAACGGGATGAAGACGAAGTAAAGAGGGTAAGGTGAGTTTGACTGCATTTTCGTTAATGATTTTCTCGATTAGGAAAGGTCCCATGTATAATTGGTCCAATTTCTTGGAAGGTCGAGAAGTACGAATATTCTTAGTAGAGAGAAGTACAGCATCACCAATCTGATATGAAGGACTTGGTCGTCTTCTAAGATCATACATTTTTTTTATGGCTTTGGAGAGAATTGTTGAGGTTAGTTTTCAGATGTTCGAATAACTTTCTGAAATTTGGTGTGTAACAGTGGGGTTTCTTTGTAGTGACGGAATGGATGGGAAGGAAGAAGGATGGAACCCGTAATTGGAGTAGAAGGGGGTCATCTTTGTGCTGGAATGGAGAGTATTGTTATACGAAAATTCAGCAAGGGCCAGGAAGGAAGACCAGTCATCCTGAAGATGAGAACAGTAGCACCGTAGGAACTGTTCTAAACATTGATTGACACGCTCAGTTTGTCCATTTGACTGAGGGTGATATGCTGAGGAGAATTTGGGTGATATCTGAAGAGTTGAGCAGAGTTCTCTCCAAAAATGAGAAGTAAATTGAGTTCCTCTGTCAGAGATAATTTCAGTAGGTAATCCGTGTAATTTGAAGATGTTATTAATAAATAGTGAGGATAATTCTTTGGAAGAGGGTAATTTATTTGTCGGAATGAAATGAGCCATTTTTGTAAATCTATCTACAACAACCAGGATAGTGCTAAATTTATCAGAAGGAGGTAGTTTGACTATGAAGTCCATGGATATGGAACTCCATGGAGTATTGGGTGTAGGTAGATTCATTAATAAACCAAAGGGTTGTTGGTGACTTGGTTTATTCTTTTGACATGTCGGACAGGAAGATACATAGTCCTTGATGGTTTTTCCTTGTTGAGGCCACCAAAATTGTCTTTTTAATAACTCATTTGTTTTCTTTACTCCAGGATGTCCTGCTGTAGGAGAATCATGGAACATATGGAGAATGTCTACTCGTAAGGAAGGAGGTATATAAAGTTTGGTATCTTTGAAATAAAGTCCTTCTTCCTGTTATAAATCATATAGGTCATCCTTGGTTGCTTCATTTTTTGTGAAGGTTTTGAGTTGATTAATGAAGGTGGAATAAAGGACACCAATAAATCATGAGGGCGGTAGAATGTCTGAAGAGGTAAGATTTTCTGGTTTGACTCCTGGGATTCGGGATAAGGAATCAGCCTTTTTATTACGAGATCCAGGTCGATATACAATCTGGAAATTGAACCTATCGAATAATAGACTCCAACGAACCTGTCTGGCGGTGAGTGTTCTGCTCTTGTGAAGGAATTCGAGGGGTACACACAGAAGGTTCTGGATATTCCCTTGGGGGAACAGAGAGGGGAGTGGTGAAACTTCTGTTTTGCAATTCAGTGGTGTATGAAAGTAGGCGGTCGTGTGCCACATGTAAATCCTGAACACTTTGAGTGAGATGATCCACTCTTTGAGTTAATGAAAGAATTTGGGATGCCATTTCTGCTGGTTCCATTTGGTTAGGCTGAGTATTTTGTCAGAGTAGCTGTGACTTTAAGAATATTTGGAAACTCAACTGCACAAATAAATGACAATCCACACAATGTAATTTTATGTCTGTTGCAGACTGTTATTTAAAGTCACAGGAAGATCGCGTCATTGAAGGGGCATGGCCTAATGAAGGGGGTGTGGTATAATGAAGGGGCGTGGCCTGATGACGTGATCGCGAGAAAAAAAAACAAAGGTAAAAATGAAAGCCTGACAGATGGCTCCCCAGGTGTGGTGGATTTGTCTTTATTCTTCACCAGCACCTCCTCAGCAGAAGTTCTGGCAGCAGAGCAGAGTGCCACGGGCCTTTGTCCTCCATTTTATTAAGGTGCCCTTGCCACCCTACCCCATCTTCCCAGTGGCTGAGAAGACTCCAGGGAGATGGTGCATTGGGCACTTGTCCCCAGTGGCAGTTATGTTCCATGGGTTGGCACGGTGAATATTGTGCCTGGTAGGGAAGACTGTTTTGGGCACCAATTTTTGGAGAGCATGAAGAGGCCAAGTGAACTGACAGACTGCAGAGTTATCCAATTTGTGGTCATCTCCTGGCTCAGTGTCAATCAGAAAGGAGAGAAATGTGACGGAACAATCCATCACTGGGGTTCATGGAAAGGACTAAGTGCCGACCTCTTGCCAATAGACTATGGTCATGGCCTGAGAGGGGGTGTAATATAATGGCGCTACTGGATTCAATACAACATTTAAAATGCGAGCAGAAGACTCATTTAAGATATGCCGTTTGAAATTGCAGAGGAAATGTGAACAGACTTGTTGGCCTATTACTATCGAAACGTTGAATATTATAGGTTTGGGGTATTTCCTGTCTGTTTGTAAATCTCCTATTGTCTTTGTGTTAAAATGTCTGTACTTGAAATGTGTGAGGCAGGCCTTCCTCATTGTATGTCAGGTCTCTGGACTAAAATCACTGTCTGTCACAAGAAGGAGACTCTGATGGAGGGGGTCCGGTCACGTTTACTAAATTACTTTAGACCAGTGGTTTTAGATATAGTCTGTGTGATGTGCATTGCATGACTAGAGACAAACATTTCATCAAAGGCCGCTGTAAAAGTAGTTGTAACATAATTACATTTATTATTAGTAGACTCTGTCTTGTATAATGCCTGGCACTTTGTATGTGTATTTGTAATGGTTAAAGTAGGTAAAACTGCATGTGTTGATATATCTGAAATTTATTATGTGAAATAAGTGACAAATTACAAACATACAGGTCTATTCAGTACAGTGCGATCTGGCCATAAAATGGAGTTAGATTGCCAAGACAGCTGAAACTCATAAATCCAGTATTTTTTCTACTCAAGATTGGCCAAAATCAACTGTTGAAGCTGGTCTTGACCAAAATATAGGAACCATTTGAATTGGGGAAATTTGCAATGAAAAGCATATGATTTCGGCTAGCCAATAAGTACCTATTACATCTGAGCAAGCCTGGAATTTGGGAAATATTTCTGAAATTTGCGCATATCAATTATCCAGTTTTAGCTGTAGAATTGAAAATGTAGAAAAGTACACTACAAAATATGTTAATGCTTTTTATTATTTGTAAATTGCTTCATATATACATGATATTATATTTTATAAAAATATCCATGATTTAAACATATTTTATGCATTACATACACCAATTAGTAACCACAATTAAATGGAGGAATTATCCATGTTGATCTATCTATCTAACACAATCACAGAGCATCGTCTGTGGAATAACAATGAAAATCCAAATTTAAATTTATGCACTGTGTAACGGAACTCCCCATACTCCGACTGAGTGCCTTCCGGTGATGGACGCTTCCTTGCTTGCGCCGAGGACCACAAGCACCGCACCGGAAACCACAACCACCGCAGACTCCACAACCTCCGTAGCTTAACTGGAGTCTTGACGTCCTCTGTCCACCCTGGATCAGCTTCTGTCCTCCAGGACCGTGTGGGGAAGAACAAGCTCTTAAAAAGAGCTGTGCAGGTTCCCTTTCAAGAACGAGACAGGGCTACGTTTGAAGGGTGAAATAGATCTGACCAGAACTGTTTATTGATTCAGAAACAGAGAATATATACAGTTGAACATCTTGACAAACCAGATTAGACAAAGGAACTATAACAGGATTAAAGTTTAACCTAAAGACATATAAAGGGAAATCCTGCCTCACACCTTTCAGGATACAAAGGTGCCCAGTTCAGATACATACAAGAAACTAAATGACTTACATAAAGACAATGGGAAAGGTGACATAATGACAGGGATTAAAGGATAGGATCCAATCTTAACTTGGGGAAAGCATAGTGAATAGGACAAAGACTTGGATCCTAGTAATTACAATACAATCCCCCCCCCCCCCCCCCCCCCTCTGCTTGGGAGATAATTGAGTTAACCTTTGTATCAGCTAAATTATCTCCAAGATAAAATATACATGTTTTACACAATATTAATAACTTTCAAAATATGCATCACATTCACATAAAACATACATTTTCAGAATCAGCATACTTTAAATATGAACATAACTAAAAATCAGACAATTCCATCCAGTAGTTCAAAAGTTAGCTTTTTGGTGCATTTTCACTATGCCCCAAATATGTTCTTAAAGGGCCATACACAGTCCAATACAAGTCCATAGGCCCAAATAGCATTCTTAAAGGGCACTACACCCCAGGGCCATAGTCACAGGGGAGGAGGCTGGCAACCAGGCCTCTCCAGGACCAAGTAGGGAAGGGCACTTTGTCACACACTGATTATCAGTCTAAGGCCCCGAGAACAGTAATAGCATGCAGTACATGCAAACTGATGAATTGATTATCACACCTTTTAATACACACCCCCAATGCACATTTGATTTCCCATCAATCAGATCGAAATACACATGATTCCCAGAACCCAATTAGGCTGCTAATGAGGTTGAGAGATGGCTAGAGGTGATAACCAATAGGAACATTCTAGAAAGGATCTCTGACCACTAAATCCTCAATACTTTTAGGCTTTTCTGTGTACCCAACCTGGCTGGTGAGATTGTTAGCAGCATTGTATTATTTTGTATGCAACCTTTCAAGGCATGTGCTGAGCTAAGGAGTTAAGGAGTACATCCACTTCCCCACCCAGCAGAGTGGCAGAATGTCATGTTAGCTTTTTACCTGGTGTCAGGGATGACTAAAGTACTTGAGGACATTGACTGCACTCATATAGGGCTGAGACCCTATTACAAAGGGAGGAATTATATAGAAACTGGAAGCAGTATCACTTCCTGAATATTCTCTGTCATTTATGATGCTCACCAGTGTATCAAGAATTGTCAAACATCATCACATGTTTGATAATGGTCAAATTCCTGATAGATGGATCAAGGATCAAGAAAACTGCTCTGACGGTGCTACTCTAATGCCTCGATGTCGAGGCATTAGGCAGCACCAACATTTCTGTTCTGGGGCACCCACGATCTCTTCACGGAGCGATCATGGGCGCCATATTGGAGAGCAGCATGCTCCTCCAATATGGCTGCTGCCCTCTTGTGGGTAGAGCGTTGGAAGTGAAAAAATTTGTACTTCCGTAACTCTGATGCTGTTGTTTGACTGCCCCTAGAGGCAGTCAGCAACATTGCAATAAAAAAAAATATTCAATTAGCTAAAATCTAGGGTGAGGGTTAAAATAGTTGTTCGGTTACAATTAAATTAGGGTTTGCATAAGGGATAGGGTCACAATTAAATTTAAATTAGAACATATTAAGGGTTTCTTTTAGTAAATTCTAAGATATGATTAACATAATGGTATCTAATGAAAGCACTTCTTACGATGATAAAAACAACATATAATTTGTGTGGGTGCTGTATGTGAGAAAATTACAGCTAAACACAAACACCACAGAAATGTCATAACAGCCCTTGTCATCAATTGGAACACAAGGTCAAAAGGTTTTGTCATTAAAGGGTTATTTTCCTAAAAAGTGAATTTGTTTGCAATATGTATCCCTTACAACAGTACTGAAAGTAGCTTGCATTAACGCATTATGCTGTTCTCAAAATTCTTACTTGAATCCTGTTGGAGATTGAGTCGAACAGTTTCTTGTTCACAGATATGCACTATTTTTGTATAAAGTGGAGTTTTCTATTAACAAAGAGTGGTCTATACCAGCTGCAGCACAGGAACTATTGCCACAAATGTGTAAAAAAAAAAAAAAAAAGCTATAAAAGAATATCTAGCTACAATGGTTATTTACAACATTAACAATGTCAACACTGTATTTCTTTAAAAAAGCAAGGACATTTCAGAATAACCTCAAGCTTTTGAATAGTAGTGTATGTATATAAAGTAACATATTTTACTCACTGACATAACATGTTTTTTGGAATAAAATTTCCGGTGATGTGATGTCAGCTATAGGGTGGCATCATATCACTGTTCATCGTCAACAGCTATTAGGTTATATGTACCCTCCCGTCAGCTTGTCATATGTATTACAGTACTATTTCATGTCCACAGTATGGATGCCAACATTGACTGGCAACGCACCATTTTTCACTGTGAAAATGAAAGTGTAAAAGAATGTGTTAGACAAGGATGTGACTAAAAACTACTGACCACGTGGAACATCACCAATTAATACCACCAGTGTAATAGTCCCAACCTGGCAATAGTACCAGCTTTGTCCACAGCTTTGCCACAGGGGTCACAACTGCAACTGGACCCCTACCCTTCATGGGATGAGCAACCACTGCACTTACATGTGTAGGATCCAGATAAACTTTTCAATTCTCCATGTATTCTAACTGGGCCTTTTTTTCTACAGAGATTTACAAGCCACTTCTTTTTTCACAT
Organism: Pelodytes ibericus; assembly: GCA_036172795.1. Taxonomy (NCBI): domain Eukaryota; kingdom Metazoa; phylum Chordata; class Amphibia; order Anura; family Pelodytidae; genus Pelodytes; species Pelodytes ibericus. The sequence goes on from CM069859.1 coordinate 87,698,406, forward strand.
ATTTCTATTGACATTTTTTTTTTTTTTTTTTTGTAGCTTTTGAGTGCTAGGGGAAGTGGTTTTCTTTAGCTGTTTTTTGGTGATTATATTTAAGATTTAATTTGAAATTTAAATGAACCACTAGGTGGCAGCATTGTATTGAGTACAAGCAAGCATTTGTACACATACACACACATCCCTGCAAGCATCATTTTCAATTTAGATGACTTTACACAATATGAGTTAGATTATTATGATGAATTCAGTCTCCTGGAACTTCTGTGCGATCAGGAAAATGTCCTAGCTAATCCAAAATTACTTTGTAAGGTTATTTACAGTAATAGAATTACAAGTGTTTATGTTTGAATTTGAATTAACTAATTTAATTATAATGTATTTAATGGCGTAAGGAAGAGAATACTAAACAGTTACTGCTTTAAAATGGATATTTAATATAGTTGATACATCGCTCATATAATTCTTTTAGTGTCACATGGATTCCTATTTAACTGTGACAAATATTATTTAACTATTTCATCTCCATTCTGATCGTGTTTCTTAAATACATTTACAGTGAAAAACTATGTAGATTTTCCAGAAATGTAATAACAATAAATGTTGTAAATAAAATTGCAAAATGTTTGTCGTTATTGTGGTTTCTTTTCAAATAAAATAATAAAATGAAAGAATTTGTAACAACTGTTACAAAACATATAGGTTAAGCACATGTGTTCTGCTATTTGTTACATTTGTTGACACTCTCCCAGCCTATGAGGATTTACAATTCAATCCAAATAACTATATATAACACCCATCAATGCTTATCCTAATTGTTTAAAAACACTGTTTCTAAAACAGTAGGAAACGATGAATTATTTATTTTTCTTGGGTCTAACTTGAAATGTTAATATATTCAAACGTAATAATTTATTTTGCATTTGTTTTATAATAACGGCATACTGTTTGTTTTCATTCATTTTAGTGTTTGTTTAATTGTATGTACAGAGCACTGAATTTTACATCAAGACAAAGTCAGTATAATGCATCACTCTTGAGAGGCATGTCTTAAGGAAAGTAAAGAATCCCTATTATTATTATATTTAAATAACGGTTATAATACATATATATATATATATATATATATATATATATATATATATATATATATACTGTAAGCTGTAGGTTAATGGCTCTACTGGCTAATGGTAAAGTGATTGGTCACATTCACTCAGTTTGGCAGGTTGAAATTGTTGCTTTTCTTCACATTCACGTTTCATAGTACATCATTGCTGAATTAAGTCACAATTTGCAGCTGAGTGCACTCTTGAATTAACAATATGGTAGAATGACATCACTACGATGGCAAGAGGCAGTAGATTTTGGCAGCTATGTCTGTTATGGTAGAAATAGCAGCAGCCAATTTAGCTACCATGTTTACCAACAAAAGGTTCTGACATTATACTACTCGAAGTGTAAATGTTTTGTTCTAGCTCTTATACTGTAGCTGTTAAACGTGTTTGAGAGCATTTGGGAATACAAGCTATTACACAGCAGTCAATCCTTACATCAAATGTCACTTAAGGTCCTGATCTGACAATTTTTGCTGCAACAATTTCAGCATGTTCAAGCACCTGATTCTGCTTGTTGGTCTACAGACAGTGGATATGCTATGTAGACAGACTGCTAATGTAAACATGATAACAAATAATGCCTGCCAAAATATGTATGTTCTCAGAACCTAATCTGTACAATATTGGACTGGTTTGGACTGGTTTAGACTTAACAATACATATTAAATGTCTTACAAGGCAGATCTAATATTAAATATTGCTCATCAGCAAGTTGTTGATTAATACGTATTCACTATAGTAAAGTGTCATTGATAGTCAGCACAAGGAAGCCTTTTGCTTCTGTTTGACACAGATCCACAAAACATTTCACTACAGTGATCCTTTTTGATCCACCTGCCATTACCTTGTTGTTTTCAACATTAATAGGAAGGATCCTGTTAAACAGTCCTTTTCTTAACTCCTGAGCCAAATTCTCACTGTAATCAAGGGATATAGATATTTTTTTTAAGATAACAGAGGCCAGACATGAGACAGAGAGAGGGAATCTTTTAGACTGGAGAATGGAGGAAAAAAGATTGACTGACATAGGAAAGTTTCAGAAGGAGAAGGAAGAGGATAGAGGAGCTAAAACAAAACTCAGAAAAGTGCATTGAGGGGAGTAGGAGGACTTGGGGAATAAAAGACAAAAGAAGCTGGATATAAAACATGAAATGAAATCAGAAGACAAATAGTAATCTACATGTATCCATAGATGGGAATATAGTGAAAGAAAGAATGATGTAAGACAAAACACTGTGGACATAGGTAGAGGAGAAGAGGGAAATGGAGAGAGGGCGAGCCATGGGTAAAGATAAATAGAGAATAAGAAGAGAAACAGACAGACCATAGCAGAATGAGAGGCTAGAAAGGAGTAAGAAATAGAAAACAAACAATCATATTGGATATTTGTCCTTGATGTAGATTCTCAAAAACATCAGTTGCAAACCTGAAAAAATTAGATCATCCAAGGTAAAATATAATTTGTGTACTACATATAAAATAGAACTGTCTTAAGCTGGAGTGACGTGCTTGCAGGACCTCTGGGTTTCCTAACATTTGAACTTGTTTAAAGGCCTATCGGGAAAAACAAGAACAAGATTAATATCATGCAGTGTACATACCATACTAAGTAATATGAAAAAAACAAGCTGTTAAAAAGCGCACCTTGTTCTGTTCAGTACATCCAAATACATTTCTATACAGGATTGGACTGACAACTCATGGGGCTCCTGGGAAATAAAAGATCAATGGGCCCCCTTGTGACTTTCCATGTGCAAGCCACACCATTATGGAAGCCCCACCCCCACCTTCCTGATGAATGGTTCTATTTATCCACCTTTTTTATTTTCATTCTACCATGCTGAAAATAATAAATAGAAGCATATTTTTAAAAATACAGAATGGTATTAAACTTTACTAGGACATGCCCCATCACCCGTATTACCCAAAACTTGTGTCAACACCCAAGGAAATGCCCTATTAGCCACATTGCACACCCAGGACATGCCCCAGAACCCACATAGCACATCCAGGGCTTGCCCCATCAACCTCATTGCATACCAAGGACCTGTGCCATGCCCCATCAACAACATTGCACATACAGGGCATGCCCCATCAAACCACAGTGCACACCAAAGACTAGCAGCAGGCACCCCAGGACATGCCCCATTACCCATACTGCCCACCCAGGACATTCCCCATAACCCACATTGCACATAAGGATTTACCCCGCAATCCCACAATGCACCAACAGCCACATTGTAGACCTAGCATTTACCCCAGCATCCACATTACAGACCTAGGACATGATCCATCACCAACATTGGAGACCCAGTCAATGTCCCATCACACACCTTGCAGACCCAGGACATGCCCCATCCCCCACATTGGAGACCCAGGACTTACCCCAGCCAGTAGCCACAGCTCTCTGTGCTTTCATGCATCCTTTCATACTGCCTATCACACTCCCAGGGCGCACTGAAGGTTAAGTGATGTCAGGTCACTTAAGCTCCGGGGCTCTGTTGTCAGATCAGTGGGCAAGAATCATGAGAGGCAGCATGGGAGGATATCTGTGAACCGCACATACACCATGCGGCCTGCTTACCATGCAAAGGGCTGGTGAGGGGAGATATTTTGATCTCCCCAGCCAGCGCCTTTGGCAGAAAGCTTTTTTTTTGGCCTGGACTGTCAAGAAGTGCCAGAATTTCCAACCACTCAGTCTGCCTTTGTTTCTAAGGCTATCCACTAAAAAAGTGAGCATCAATATTCAGTCAGTTTTTTTCCTATTACTCAGTTTGGATGATGGGGTATGCCATATATAGCAGCACTTGGACTGCAGAAAATGTTACTACTATATAATGTGGGAGAAGTGTGCGCAGACCAGTAGAGCTGTTCGATTTTTTTTTTACTGATCACTTACATATCAATCTTACCCTACAGGAGACATTGTAAATTCTACACTCCCAGTTAAACATGGAATTTCTAAAAGCTGTTTTTAAGGTTTTGTGGTTGTTTTGGATTTCATCGTTTGCCACCTCTATCATGGGTGTTCTATAAGATTACTGAAAAAATAAAATAAATCCCCCATTACACATAATTTAGTAATTGTCTACATTGTAAAGTCTTTTGATAATGCATTACTGCCAGAATGTTTGACTATTCCTGCTTTTCCACCGATGCACTTTCCATTTGGCTAGTAATCACTAGATCCCAAACTGTCACCTACTGCAATCTCATATCATATCTCATTTTGTGAATACTAGGTCTAATTCTGCCTCCTTACGAGTTGGTTCTTTGCTACTGGTTTTAAAGACATTCTCAGTAGAGAGTTTAGAATATTTGTTTTCCTGGCACAAGCAGCTGTTTTTGTTAAAGTTACACATAATGATGACTTCCCTCTGCAATGTAATTTTAGCTGTTTACTCAACTAATAAACGATCTAACTCTTCTACTTGTCCAGGTGGTCTATAATCACACCTACATAGGCTCCTGTATGCATACCAAATTGTAGCTTAACTCAAACTGACTCCAATTTCAGCTCACCAACTTGGCTTTGTTATATAAGTTCCATTTCACATAAAGGGCAAAGTAAACAATTGAAAATAGATATTGAAACAACTTTATATTTCTGGTGAAACCTGTGCTAACTCTGAGGTCTGGCAATCCACTCTTCGAAAGGAGACATGAGTGGCAGTGGAGGAGTAGCCGAATGGTCCCAGTCAGGAACATCTGGATGCTGCAAGAAGAGTTTCTCCAGAAAGGAGGGTGGCAATACAGCGTTCCATAGCATAAGCCTTTTCGTTCCTTGCCAAACAATTAAGATGTACGGGGATACCCAATTGTTGCCTCTCGCAAGGTGGAGGTGACCTGTATGAGCTCTTATCTGTTGCAGCAAATTATGTCTGAAGGAGGGCCCTGTGACTCTCTGTCAAGCTTAATCTCTGTGTCATCAGGTCACAGTACACACTTAAAGATTGATTGGATGATATTGGGGATATGTAGTAGGAGCACTGTTTCTGGCACTCCTTGTATGTGCATATTAGTTCTCCCTAATTCTAAGTCCTCAGTGTGTCTAGTTAACTGTTGACTAGTATTCGTCTGCTCGGTAACCTTGTACTCCAGCTTATCCACAGAGGTGCATACTTTAGCATTATCCTCCTCGAGAGAGGAAACTCTTTTCCTGATCTGGAGTAGATTGTTGTTCAAGTTCAGTCAATTCTTGAGAGCCAACTGTCAGTCTTTATCCGGAATGCTTAATGCCTGATATATTGAATATGCAGTGTCTACTGAACCCGCTGTGGTTTGTGTAGAGCCTCCTGATCCTGCAAGGACTGAAAGAAGTCTGGATCAAAGATGTGGAGTACTTCGCCTTGATCCGCTTTGTCTTGGGAGTGCTTGCAGGTCTGTTGGACTTGCACATGATTAGTATCAGAAAAAAATGCAGTTTGGAGAGAGCTTGTGAGATGATAGCCATGTCCCATACGCTTTTAATTTATTTCAATTTTGTAATCATTTTTGTGGCTTGCCTATTTATTTTTGTAAACCTACTTACAGCTTTAGTCCACTTAATTGCCACATTCCAATCTATGTCCTTCCTTAAGCCCAGTTGGTGCCCGACAAACTGATATGTGTGGTTAAGCTGAGGAGTTAGCTACAGATCCATGCTCATCTGGTGCCACCTATAAAAAAATCCATAAAAATATAGGGGGTTATGTATAAAGTACCCCTATTTATAAAACAATGTCTGCCAGAAAAGACCACAGTGCACCAGTTGCTCCAAAATAATAAAAATGATCTAATTGTTTTCACAATTTTGTTGTATTCTTTATATAAAGAGATTTACAAAATGACATCTATTTTCGATTAGTTTATTGGCATACAACGCTTCAATGTTCCTAATATGGTGTTATCAGCACTCAACAAAAAGTCACAAAGCGATAATAAAAAGTCACAGATTTGCCCCTTTTTTTGTATAGAACCCATTCTGAGAGTTTTATACATACCAGACAAGCACGATAGGTAAAACCTGATTGAAGGAATCAGTACTAGACACAAAGCAGTATCATTATGTTTACATCACCTTCATATTCCTAGTAAAACTGATATGTATGTGTAGATTTTTGAATGATGGAAAACTATTTTAATATCTGAAATGACTGAATTACATGTACATGCATGGAAACTTGCATAAATACGTAATACACAAAACAAACACTAAAAAGAAGCTTTTTGCCTCAAGTTTAAACCTACAACCAGGGCCGGCCTTAGGGGTGTGCAACCTGTGCGAGTGCACAGGGCGCAACACCCCAGGGGGCGCCCGCCCGGCCGCTAGAAGAAAAAAAAAGCCAGTAGAGGCACTGGCTGGGGGGAGATCAAAAGATCCTCCCTCACCAGCCCTCAGCTCGGCAAGCATCTGTTGGGTCCGGGGAGGGGGCGGAGCTAACCAACTGAGAGGTGTAGCTCCTGCCCCTCCCTGCAAAGCAGAGAAGCTTCTGCTTCAGGGGGAGCTGCAAGCAGCAAGAGATAGTGCTGCTCGGCTCCTCATGCTTGCACAAAGCATGGGGAGCCCAGCAGCACTTTGTCTTGCTGCCAGTGAAGCAGACGCTGCTCTGCTTCACAGGATGGGGGCGGAGCTACACCTCTCAGCCGGTTAGCTCCGCCCCCTCCCCTGATCCACAACAGGCAAAGGAAGGAGAGGGGGGAGAGAGATCAGGGGGTGAGAGAGGGACAGAATAGGGGGTGAGAGACAGAACAGGATGAGGGGGGGGGAGAGAGACAGAACAGGGGGAGGGGGGAGAGAGAGAACAGGGGGAGGAGGGAGAGAGAGAACAGGGGGTGAGAGACAGAACAGGGTGAAGGGGGGATAGAGACAGAACAGGGGTAGGGGGGAGAGAGACAGAACACGGGGAGGGGGGGGGAGAGACAGAACAGGATGAGGGGGGAGAGAGACAGAACAGGGGGAGGGGGGGAGAGAGACAGAACAGGGGGAGGGGGGGGGAGAGAGAACAGGGGGAGGAGGGAGAGAGAGAACAGGAGGTGAGAGACAGAACAGGATGAGGGGGGGATAGAGACAGAACAGGGGGAGGGGGGAGAGAGACAGAACAGGGGGAGGGGGGAGAGAGAGACAGAAAAGGGGGAGGGGGGAGAGAGACAGAACAGGGGGAGGGGGGAGAGAGAGACAGAACAGGGGGAGAGAGAGAGAGAGAGAGAGAGAGAGAGAGAGAGAGAGAGAGAGAGAGAGAGAGAGAGAGAGACAGAACAGGTGGAGGGGCGATAGAGAGACAGAACAAGCGCAGGGGGAGAGAGACAGAAAGGGGGGTGGGGGGGGGCGCCATGGGGGAAGCCCGCACAGGGCGCTGGGACAATTCAGGCCGGCCCTGCCTACAACCCGCACAAAATGACACTACATTTTGCATTTTATACATAATTTGATTTTGATACTAGGTGCATATTCTCTTTAAAATTAGTGGATTTTAGAAATAATAGACACTATCCAATGACCTTAGTTTTTTGATCTAAGGTCATGAATACCATAGACAACCACTGATACCTAATTATTCATTCATATCGAAGACATGCATTGGGAGCAGCATTTTTTTACTTGAGGTGGGCACTAGAAGTAAAACAACAACCCCAAAAAAAAAAAGATATGCATACAGTGAACAGATGTATATGCCTTTCAGTTAAAGGCAGAGTAACTAGAAAAATCCCTACATCTGCTGATTAGTGCACAGATAAATAACTCAAGTGTGTTCAGCTGTATTAAACTAAAAGTACCATAATCCTCAACAAATTGTATGTTTCATTCTGGCCCATGCAGCCTGAACCTTTAGCATACTTATATTCATCTTGTCTCTATTTAACCTACACAACTATGATGTCTTCTAGTGTAAGCTGTACTTATAAAGACTATCCTCAACAAATATAATTTATTTTGAGGATAACAAATCAAAATGTAACCCAGCCCCCCCCCCCCCAATGATCTAAAAATCCATATACTAGACTGTCCAAATATTACATAGACTAGTGTCTCAATCATGCTAACATGCATAAAAAAAAAATGTCTTTTGGTGTCAATTCTGGTTTTAAATAATAAAGTCCAATTTTCTGTAGGTGTTATCCACCTTATGATTTACCAGAAAAGACCGAACTGTATTAAAACCCAAAAGACAAAAGAATACTTTTTAAATGACATAAGACGTGACTGAATTTTTATAAGAGTGGAAAAGAAACAAATTCTAAGAACTTTGTTGCAATCAGTCACCAATGAAATGAAATGAATAAAAGAAATGAACACTGAAGGTTTCTCATTGCAGTAAACAAATAATTTGTGAGCAATCCGCACTCAGACCACAAATAGAACTAAGAATTAAATGCGCCCCTAGCTGACCAGCATATACATATATCATTGGTCTGGTGTAATGAAGATTACCTGATAAAGATCACAATATGACAGTTTTCCTTTTGCATTGGCTGCTGAACAGCCAGAAACTGTTTTCTGCGGCCAGCCAACTATTGATCCAGTTCTCTCCTGTCAGTGATGCAGTTAATGGGAGTTCCACAGGCAAATAAAAGCTCCATTTTGTCTTCATTTTCATCTGAAATATGAGCTGGTCTTTTGTACTCTAGACAGTCATTTATTACTCATTTTCTTTTATTGATGTTTATGAGCTGAAACATAAAATGATTCTCAAATACAGTTTAATTGAGGCAGCAGTTGACATTGTGACCATGATTACAGATGCACCATAAACTGCATTAAGGCTATGACACAAGGTTGAGTTTCATTCCCTGTTTTGGCATTCTTAAACTGTATTTAACATTAAACTGTGCCATAGATTGAGAAATATGTTCGCGTGTCTTTACAGACGCATTGGAGAAACAGAGCCATTCTAAATAGGCCACCAGCAAAAACTATGTAAATCTTGTGTGCTTAGAGTTTGTATATTTATTTGCATACACATAGTGTAACATATTCCACAGGCTTATTAAAGTAGGAGTTTTGCCATACTAGACTAAATTTTAATTAGCCGCACAACTGTCTGAGGAACAGTTTCTATAAACAGCATGAAGGGAGAGATAATCAATTCATTTGTAAAATTGTAAGTACAATCAATACTGCAAGGAAGTATTTTTATAAGCAGTTATTAACTCATAAGCTACAGTATATCTCATCTCATTTCAACAACAGCTGAGGTCTCTATTTCCCCCTCAAGACTCCTGCAGGTCCTATTATGGGAATCATAAATAATATGTGCTAATGAGATATGAATTGATTATGCTGGAAAAGCTGACATTTTCATCCATCATTCTAAATGATGTTTAACAATGGATTACTAGCCAGTAATTCCTCTGATATGAGATTAAATAAAATAGCAGGCTGTTTCAGAAGGCTAGCTGTAGGAGATGGCAATAAATCTGTTCAATTACTGTATTACCAATCCGTTTTTCACTGCTAAGGATATTATTATTTCATTTAGACTTGTTCATGCATCATAGATTATTTTATTTCAGTCAGTCAATGAGGGAAACAGCAGTATTTTATTCACTGAGCCACAAAGAACTAAGGGTTTAGAGAATACAGTAAATGTTGCACAGAAAGCCTCCATCATATATAGAGAAGGTTATTTGGGCATTGGTCTTATAATAATTGAGAAATCCAATGTACATTTCAGAAAGAATCATTTTGTCCTTGTCCTAGTTTACTTTCTTAATTAAAGAAAAAAAACCTATAAAACATTGTTTAAGAAGCTGATCAATTGAAACTAAGTTATGGGATCATACAAGATGTGTATGCTGCCGGACAGAAGAAAGTTATTATAGCAGCTTTAATCTTTTTTTCCCATTTTGTTTTTGACCAGGTAATATAAATTTCTACTTTGTTAAATTATGCTCTTCTTCCCAGAGACTTATTTCTGTCCTCTGTGTCTCCAGTGACTTACCCTTTCCTGTATTTTCTGTATAAACAACATTCATGTAAAGACACTTTTAGAGTACATTTTGTAGTCAAAAAAAGATATCTACCAGTCTTCATCATGATTTATTTTACAGATAAATGTACACGTATGTGTTCAAAATACAACCACAAAATTATCAATAAATTAACCCAGCACTTAATAAAGACATGCACAATATCCAACATTTTAAAACACCACCTCCTACTATTTTTCTCTGAAATGATGTCTCCCAGTATTCACTACAGAATTGCAATCTTCTATTTGTGATTTTGTTATATGTGTATATAGGAAATCTCTAAAATAGCTCCAATATGGATATATATGGTTGAGAATGGACAGATTAAGCATTAAAATCCTTATGACCCAAAGTATGGTTCTTGGTCAGACGGTTCAAGCATGGCAACCTATTAGTAGGCTCCTAGGTATCCAGGGGGAAATTTTGGACACGTATAAAATCAGAGAACTGGATATGCTAATTGACGATATCTCTCTAAAAAATGGGCACCTTTGGGAGACGGGGCAATTACATAATTAATATCAGACGGTACATTTAAGACCTTTTCGGACCTCTCAGCCAACTGGCAGATTCCACCCACTGAGGAATTTAATTATTTAAGGATTAAAAATGTCCTGTCCTCCGCACTGTGTAAATCTACCTTTGTGAGTCAGAATGTCCTAGTAAATTTATTTAGCTTTGATACAGTGGACAAGGTTATGTCAAAAGCTAAGAAGGCACTTATGTCGGTATCTAAAAACTATATTGGGGCAATTGAGTCTTGGAATAAAGAACTTAACGCTAATATCTCTACTGCTGAATGGCTATTATCATCCGAACTGATGTGTTTTTTTGATCATATGTACTGTGTTCGTCTTATTAGCTTTGTAATATTTTTGCTCTTATGAGACCTATTCTACAAAGTAAGCCTAAAAAAGTACTGATTGATCGATATCCTATATGTGACTATCGATAATCTCAAATTTATTTACATTTCACTATTGGCACTTTAGCTAGCCCCAGAAAAGGAAAGGAAAAATTGGTCTCTATCCTATTTTATGTCTTCTTATGAATGATGTACTTTGTCTGTTGGTCACCTGTATTGTGGTACTGTCTTTTATATGTTTGTATTTCTATTTTTTTGATAAAAAAAAAAAAAAAGTAAAATGAAATAAAGATTATTAAAAAAAAAAAATAGCTCCAATACAAGGAAAGAGACTAAAAGTTACATCTTATCTATCGAGACTCCACACACATCCATATAATCTTTTTGTTATATATGTATTTTTATTGCAGACCTGGACTTTTTCAGACTTTGCTTTAGTCTTGAGGTCTGAATTCATATTGCTGATCCAGCACACCATAGACTTGTTTATTGATATTTTGAGTATTACCAAACTCTGATGTTCATAGTATTTGCTGTTTACGGCCTGCCTTGACCCATTTTGCTTGACTATGGGATTGGTCTCACTTGTGTGTACTAACACCACCAATACCACTGTATATGGCTGCTCAATGTTTGGAACTCAATGCTAGGGAGAAAGCAGTTATTCTGTGTATTGCTTTAATAATGAATCTGTCACTTTGTCAGGATTCCATCCTAAGCTGGCACCTTTGGCACATGGAAGATCATGAAGAACAAAATAATGCATTATAATCAGATGTCATGTGTAAACTATATCCTACCATAAGTATGTTCTACGTATTATGTAAATATCACAATATTGTAATTATATTGTAATAAACCAATACGCATATTTTTTTATATCTTCCTAGGGTAATATAAGACCTGAGCCTTGAAACTCACTCATGTCTAATATCATTACATACACATTGATGTTGACCAACCACACAGAAATTGTACCCAGCTTTATTTATTTCTTTTAAAAATTTAATACATTCATTAATATTATTAGTTATTTATACAACTGTTACAAAAATATCTATGTCACATCATTGCAAATAAGATGATATTACTGTATACAAAATGTATTCATATTATATATAATAAACTAAAAGTGATCTAAAAAAAAAAAAGTATTGGAACTTTCAGAAAAAATAATAATGAGGCTTTAAAATTGTCTGACTAGGATTATCACTTGCTGTATATTTATATGCTCAAGTCATTATTTATTATTGTAAAGTGCTTTAAAAGATTGCTGTGTGGGGCTAGCTTTAAGGTAGTGATAATAGAAAAATAAACTAGATACATAGAAACATAGAATGTGTCAGCAGATAAGAACTAATCGGTCCATCTATTGTCCCCAATTTTCTAAATACTTTTATCAGTCCCCAGTTCCCTATCTTATATCTAGGATAGCCTTGTGCCTATCCCACTCATGCGTAAAATCCTTGACCGTGTTTACCTCTACCACTTCCGCTGGAAAGCTATTCCATACATCCACTACCCTCTCAGTAAAGTAATACATCCTGATATAACTGTTAAATCGTTGCCCCTCTAATTTAAGACTATGTCCTCTAGTTGTGGTAGTTTTTCTTCTTTTGAATATACTCTCTTCCTTTACTGTGTTGATTCCCTTTATGTATTTAAATGTTTCTCTTATATCCCCCGTGTTACATCTTTCCTTCAAGCTATACATGTTGAGATGCTTTAACCTTTGCTGGTAAGTTTTATCCTTCAACCCATGAACCAGTTTAGTAGCCCTTCTCTGAACTCTCTCCAAAGTATCAATATCCTTGCAATACTGCCTACAATACTCCAAGGGAGGTCTCACCAGTGCTCTGTACAATGGCATGAGCACTTTTATCTTTCTACTGCTAATACCTCTCCTTATGCAACCAAGTATTCTGCTAGCATTTCCTGCTGCTCTATTACATTGCCTACCTACCTTTAAGTCCTCTGAAATTATTACTCCTAAATCCCTTTCCTCAGATGTTGAGGTTAAGATTGTACCAAATGTTCTATATTCTGCTTTTGGGTTTTTACACCCAAGATGCATAATCTTGCACTTGTCCACATTAAATGTCAGTTGCCACAGCTCTGACCATTCTTCTAGTTTAGCTAAATCATTTGCCATTTGGCTTATTCCTCCATGAACAACATTCCTGCTGCAAATCTTTGTATCATTAGCAAAAATACATACTTTGCCAACAAGACCTTCTGCAGTATCACTAATAACAATATTAAAGAGAATGGGTCCAACTACCACTTGTTCTGCACTAAACTCATGTAAACTTATAGAGAATGCTTATCTTTGTTAGATTTTTATAAAGAAACCTAAAATGAAAACCTAAAATGAAAACTAAAAAGGCTGTTTGAGAAAGTGACTGAATTGTATAGCGATAGTTGCCATTAATATATCAATGTTCAAAATTAAAATGTGCTATTCCAATCCAAAATAAGCACCTATATTATGTTTAACAGTTGTTATTTGAAGAATAGTATTTGCAAGCGGAC